>VXAK01017300.1:11642-82850 GCA_013399435.1 Arenaria interpres | reverse complement strand
AAGGGGGGTGTAGAGAGGCGGGGGTCGGTCTCGTCTCCCAAGTCGCAGGAGATAGGACAAGGGGAAGTGGCATCAAGTTGTGCCAGGGGAGGTTTAGATTGGAGATTAGGAAACATTTCTTCACGGAAAAGGTTATCCAGCATTGGAATGGGCTGCCCAGGGAGGTGGTTGTGGCACCATCCCTGGAGATGTTCAAAAGACGGGTTGACATGGTCCTCACAAATATGATTTAGTGATTTTTATTTCTTATTTATTTTTTTGTCAGAGTTAGGTTGATGGTTGGACTAGATGATCTTTAAGGTCCCTTCCAACCTAGATGATTCTATGATTCTAGTTTTCTCAATTCAGTGAGATGCTTATGGTTAGATCTGCCTGCCTGGCAAACTGCTGTAATTTCAGTGTTTTATAGGTCTTTCCTGCGAGAAGATCTTTAGCTAAGCTGCAGGTTATCCCTTGGTGGGCCTTGCCTATGGCCATGACCTTTATAGAGCAGGATGTACGCTCTGCTAGCCAGCAAAACTAAACGATGGAATTATAGCCCTTTTGAGGGTGTTCTTCAAGCGTATGCACAGCTTTCTGTAGAGGCTGAGAGAGATTCTTCAAGATGTAATAAAGTTATTTTCCTGTGTGCATCAGCTGGGAATCTTCCCAGTGATATTCAGGTAAAAAAGAAGCAGAAAGAAGCACAAAAAAAGAAAATTCTTATTATCCTTTAATATTTGAAAAAGTAGTAGCGTGATAAAAAGTCAGTAATAGCATAGCCCATCCTGTGATGCAGTCAGAATCACAGATGTCCTTGCGAACATCTGGTATAAGAGCAAGCAGAGCAGCAGATTAAGCCTATTTTCTCTGTATTACTAAAAAGGTTAAGCGTCTTGCTAGACAGTTGGGTTGGTTTAATATTAAGGTTAATTCATCTTTCTTTGCATGAAGGCTTGCGGTACTATGAGCTTGTGAGATGTGTCCGAGTTCAGTATTTAAGCCCACACTGAACCGCTGTGTTAAACTTACTGCAGTCCTTTATATACTGTAGGAAGGTTGCAGAAATTAGTCCTTTCTGTCTAAATGGAGCAGCCTGGCAGCATTCCTTTGTTGCATTGTCATAAATGTATTTACAATAAATGTAGCTAGCGTAAATTCTAAATGCAGATGTATATTTTTTTTCCTTGGGAGGGGACAAGAAAGTGATGTATTGCTAAGCAAATCTTTGAAGCTCTTGAAGAAACATGCTTCAATTGGCATCACTTGGGAGGGTAACGTCTTCCCCCCCTTGTTTTAATTCTCCCTTAAATGTGGATTTTAATGAAGAACCTTGAAAAATGCTTTAAACTGGATTATTATCAAAATACTTCATAACTCCTCTCTATTTTTTCTTATTCTTTAGCCGGTCATTTATATTCTGCACAGACTAGAATAGCACTGTGGGGGGAGCACTTAAATAGGAAGAAGATATTTGTCATCTGTCACACTCTGAAATTAAACTTTTGATATCGAGTTATTGCCTTAGAAATAACTTCAAAAAATTTACATGCAGAGAAAAGTACATGGTGGGGGAAGCTGTTGAACTAGTTATGTAATAACACTGTGTTAAAGCCTCTGTAACTCAACAGAGTCTTTAAAAATATTTCTGCAGGAATAAATTAAAAAAAAATACATCCATACGATAAAAATGTCAATGATTCTTTGACCGCTTACCTGGTGTTTTTTTTTTTCCTTTTAACAAAATCACAGAGGGTAGGCTGAGGTTCCCAGAGCTGCTGCAGAGATTTCTAATGAGAAGTTGATACGCAGTTTTGTTGGATGGCTTTGAAAATTCTTGTTGTACATTTACATACATTAAGAAAGGAGAGAAAGGGGCTGTGTCTAAGGAGAACATTTCAGAGTGAGGGAAGTAAAGCTCAAAAGTACCGATGGCGATTGGACAAACAGTTGGGAGGAAGATATAATTTAATAATGGCTACAGTGGAAAAGAGTATTTGGACTCTGTCACGGTACTTCTGTTTTGTGGAGAGATGTTGAAAAAATTATAAATGAGATGAAACAAAGGAGTGGCTTATCCACAGGGTTGGGATAATAGAACCATGCCTAACTGTTGAGTTGAATACTACTGAGGGAGAATGGTGGACTCCTCTTTCCCACAACCAGCTGTGTTTTGAAGAAAATATCTCTTGAGTGGCTGCATTCGTTAAACCTGTCCTTTGTTGAGATAGGTGAGCAACTTGTATTTTTTTGCTAAATCAGGTTGTTTGCTTTGTGGTTTTGCTTATCCCCCGTTGGGAGCTCCTGCTGTCGTGCAGGAGGCTTGGAGGCGTTGCTTTTGCGTAACCCACTGCACAACAAATGTATTTTCTTGTTCTCTACATGAATATATATTATTATTTTTTGTCTGCTGCAAGTACGTAGCCATTGTAGCCTATGGTCATGTCATTTCTTCTCCCAAAATGTTTACAAATCCTTTTTTTGCCCCCCCTCCTTTTGGCACGTAGTTGATAGCAGGTTTAATTTAGCATAATGAGCCATGCGGTGTGAAGGTGTCCGTGCTGTCCCAGGGTAAGGCCACCTTGCAGCAGAGGTAGATGGCAGTAGCTTCCAACGTGCGGCTCCTCCAGCTGATTCCCTTTCTGGGCGCAGTTGGCCATGCGGAAGCTGGCTACTGTGCCGTTTGCTGGCTGGACGCCCACTCGACACACGGGCAGCTCTGAAAGTGGCCAAGAAGCCTTACATGCCTAAGAAATGTGTGATTTCTAGCTGGGAATGCCTGAAAAGCAGCATTTTGTTAGCCATCGACTCTTGCTTCCAGAAATAAGCAAATACGCTTTTTTTCTAATTAAAAAAAAAAAAAAATTCAAACATGATTGACATTTTTTGAGACTTTGTAAGAGGTGAATCTCATTCCTTTTTGAACTATTTTTTATAGGGTGTTTATTGTACAGCCTTAAACTGTCTAGAAATGTTATTGGATCACTGAACTGATCTCTGGGAGAAAACAATCTAGTATCTGTGTTGAATACAGCTGTAAAGCTCTATAATATCATATAGTTGTTACTATCTGAGGATACTTCAAGCCCAGATAATCTTCTAGAACCAGAGAGACAAATTATTAAAGGAATTGGTAATAACTCCAATTTATGAAGTGGTGGTAAATACAAACTGTGAAGGTGTTTGCACATAAGCTGAGTCGTAGTTGTTTTATTTTCTTTGAAATGGTCCAAGTTCTGCTACAAATTCAGCCCCATTTGTTAATAATAAAATGGAATATTTAGAACATACGTGTCTAATGTGTCTGTGGTAAAGATGGTACTTGGCCTTTTGAGCTATGAAATGATCTTATAACCAAAGCCATTTCAGAACAAAAGTTCGGCCTCTTGGGATATGAATAATTTTGAGGCAAATGAAGGTCGGACATCACCGTAAATCTTTTGAAATATATGGCTTTGATTCCAGCACTTAAAATTTGAAGTACCTGTTTCATTATTTATTTTAAAACTGAATACCTCAGGGGAACAAAGAGTCATAACACTTAAGACACTTACCTGATATCTTCTTTCCTGTTTTAAATCTACAATAGATGACCTTTGAATAAAATAGATAGTGCAGATTAATGTCTTAAACCTCTAACCATACCAAGTACATTATAGGTCACCAACTAAATGCCCAACTGTATATTATGAAACTTTAACATCAGATTCATCTGGATCTATCAAATGATTCAGGTAAAATTGCCTGTTCACATTTGTTGCCTTAAACTAATTATGAGAATATTCATTGTATAAAATACTTGTGTATAAAAATACGTTGTGGATATATTTATGATATGTGTGGATATATGTCAGTATTTTTTTCTTAGATATTGAATGCCTTTTCTTATCATTTTAACTCTGCATCTTTAAAATAAAGACAAGGTAAAAAAATGCAGGAAAAAAAGAACAAAACCCAACCAAACCCACAACCCAACCTCTTTTCTCCCCTTCCCTCCACCGGAGTGACATTTCCATTGACAAACATCCCCAAAGCAGCACTCAGTGTATCGTGAGGTCTCAGCCAAGATCCTTCTATAACACTGAGGCAGAGTCTCTTCCAGAAGTGGTTTTGACATCGCACACTAACACTCTTATGATCAGCTCTGCTGTCTTCTCATACCTAACAGCTTAGGTCACCAATGAAATAAAACGTCTTTGGGGGCATCAGTGATCTCAGATCTCCAAGTGAAACGAGTGGGATTATTTTAATTAACGCATCTATAACTTTCATGGCCAAGAAGAAGAGCAGTGTTGTCTGTTTGGTGCCTCCAACTCTTTTCTAGCTTCAAGCGGGAGTCAAGGTGCCTGGAATTTCACCTTGATTTTAATTTCAGTCACTTTGACAAAGGAAGCACCAGGTTTGGCGTTTGAAAATGTAAGAGTGCTATGGGGCAGTGTTTCCAGCTCACATTCCTAGGTAGGCCTTGTCTGAGAGAACAACCTCTTCAGAAGAACGCCCTTGACTCGTATAATAGAACAAGGAAACCCGTCACTTGCTGCTTTTTCTGTTCGTCACCTGATGAGAGATGACAGTAGATGTACCACAGCCACTGAGAGGCTTTACTGCCTGTCTTTTTGACATATTGAGCTAACACATAGGCTGTCAGTTTTGTTTTGTAATGCTATAATTACTTATACTGAAAGCCCAGGGAATTATAAGAAGGATGAGATGCATTTCACATTGTAAGCTAAACTTGAAATAATACTAGGTTTATGGAAGGTGGAAACAATTGAAGATGTAGTAGAAGTCTGTACCGCTATTGCAGGAGGGTGGTAGTGGAAGACAAAATGCCGCATGATAACCATTTAATTAAAAAAGAAGTAATTTCTCTCCTTCCATGGTAATGTATTTTCCAAGTATCAGTGTAGTTTGTCTTTCTGTTGTATTCCCTGACTTGCAAATGTTGTGATTTCGTTTCTCTACCAGCTCGAATTGCAGATCCACAGTTCATTATGGAATTTTGGCTGATGCCACGGCCCTCGGCCTGTACATATTACATGCCAGTGTCCACTTCAGAAAAATGGCATGTTGCTTTACCAGGTCTAGAGTTTCGTTCATTCAATATTCAAACATTTGTAAACTTTGATCTGGGATGCAAGACCAGATGGGGTTGGGTTTTGAGATCTCTTCCACTGTGTGGGATGAGCACTGGCCAGCAGGGTACCTTCCCTCCCATGCCCAGTCGTAACACCCCTGACTGTTCTGCTTATCCCACCTTCACCTAAAGCTCTGCCTTCCCTTATATTAACAAAAGCATTATGCTTGATTAAAAAACTACATCCATGATAACTTTAACAAATTCAGTTTATGAGGCTGAGGGGAGACCTTCTTGCTCTCTACAACTCTCAACTCCTTGAAAGAAGGTTGTAGAGGGGTGAGGGTCGGTCTCTTCTCTAAAGTCACAGGCAATAGGACAAGAGGAAACGGCCTCAAGTTGCACCAGGGGAGGATCAGATTGGATATTAGGAAAAACGTTTACACAGAAAGGGTTCTGAAGCCTTGGAACGGGCTGCCCAGGGAAGGGGTTGCGGCACCATCCCTGGAGGGATTTAAAAGCCGGGTTGACACAGTGCTTAGAGACATGGTTTAGTGATGGGTTTTATCAGAGTCAGGTTGATGGCTGGACTAGAGGATCTTAAAGTTCTCTTCCAACCTAGACAATTCTATGATTCTATGATTTTGTTTTTCTTAATAGATGTTGTGTAGCAACAGTGTAGCTACACTGCTGTGTAGCAGGAGTGTTCTAGGACACTTAGAGGTAAATTAGAAAGAAATTCAGTGGTGCTGCAGTGACATCTCTTACTGGAATTTCTTGTAAAATGAAAAATAGAAAGCAACTTTGATCTGTCTAAGCTACAGTATAAATTTTGACTTTGCTCAGTATCTTGCCAAATACTGATGTCATTTTTCTAATTTTGTTAAAGTTTTTGTCGTTATGAAGATCATTCTCTGTATTTGTATGTAATGATGGACAACATATTTTTCAGCCTCATCCTCATGGATTTGTGCATCAAACAAAGGATCTCTTCTTATAGCCTTTACAAATTACATTTAAGCTCTCTTTTGTGAACTACATGTACGTGCTTTGTCCGTTGGCTGTAAAGGAGTATATCAAATGAAGGAAATAATGGAAAATCTTAACTATCAGGTGGCAAGAGTGCACATATTGAGTAGTGGAAAATACTGCAAGTGGAAAAGCTCTTTTTAGGTGTTGGAATAATTGTATGTTGCTTGAAGCACACGACTAAAACAGTTTAAACAGTTATTAAAGAATGTTGCCAGATCTTATCACTGCAGTCATGCATATAGATCAGTGATCCCTGTGCAGCGCTACACAATGTGTGAATGAGGTACACTTACTAAAAATAAACCTATTGAGTGCTAGTCCTGAATTGCCACAGAACACTGGATAAATGATACAATTTCAGCAGTACGAAATCATCTCCAAGACTGAGCTAATGAATATGTTTAACTGCAACATTCCAAGTGAGTTTGAGACGGTAAAATAGTTGCAGGCCACCTTTGTTTGCCTGAGCGGTCATCAGTGTTTTAAAAAAAAACAACCAACCAAAAAAACCTCTCCACAACAGACAAACAAGACCCCATCAAACCGAAAACCCAACATACGAGCAGTCATGGTAAGATGGAAATAGGGACCTGAGGTTCAGTTGGGGCTGGCTGTGATACAGTGGATGGACAGGATGCGCAGTGGATGTCCTGAGTCTTATAAGAAGGAACCATGCAATATTTTACAGGTTTTACTTGGCATCGGTAAGTCTGCATTTGATATATCTCTGATTATCTCCATCCAGTCTTTAATCATCCACAGATTAGTTTGTCAAACTTGGAGCCATCGCAGTTCCGCTCCTGCATGATTTGCGAGAGAAATACTGATGCATTCTGGTTTTGTGGGAACACCTGTAGGGGTACAGTCCTTGGAGCAGGCTGGAGTAGATTGGAACTGCTGGGACTTACATTAGAAAACTACTTAAGCAGCCCAAAATATAAAGAGATATATCTTTGGGTCTTTTTAAAAAATAATAATTAAAAAAAAAAATTCTCAAGGCATTTGGCAACAGGTGAGCATCCCAGAGCTGCTTGAAAGAGGGAGAAAAGATCCTTTCCTTTTCTTGTCCTCCCTTTTTTAAAGAGTCCTTTAATACTTAATCAAATTCCTCTTGTACCCTTGTACAGAATCTATTTTCTTTTTCATTAGAAGCTGTTTTGTTGAAGCATCTGCTGTTGCCACCTCTATGATTCTTCCACATTTTTAGGATATTGAATAAATGGGAAGTCACATCAATTTCTTTATTGTTCAATCTTCAGTTTGACTTGGGAAGATGAAACCTTTCCCTCATCAAAAATAGTCTTTAAAATCAATAAACTACTTTTCTCTCTATCATACTCCTTGATTATCAGGTTTTTTAATGGTTATTCATATTTTCAGCCAACTGTAGGAAATGAGTGATTGCAGGCATACTGAATTTCTGCTCCAGCAAGGGTTTAAGCTATTTAGGGAAAAAAATGAAGCACAAAGGTTTTTATTTAACAATAAATTTTATACGAATCTAATTTTTTTCCCGAGTGACTGGCTTTCTCAGATCAAGCTCCTTTACAGGGAATTTTACAGCAATATGCAGTACCTTTAACAACTATAACTTTTCCAAAACTCTTGGAATGCCAGATGAAAGCATACAGAAATATTGATTTGATGGAGCCTTAAGTAATCCCTGATCAAAGCTACAATGTATATTAAAACTAGCATTGATTTCTCTGGGACAGTTTTATAATCCTGGTCTATGGTTTTGCCGTCTTTCCCAGTCTGAAAACGTTGCGTCTTTTATAGAGTCAGAGAAATAATATTGAGAACACTGATCGGGCATTACCTTGCGTTGCAAGTGTATGGAGAAGATGAACTGCTTTTGCAATTCCAAATGGCGGAGCTCTAGTTTTGAGCCATTTCCATGTATTTCCATAGTGGGAAACCTCCAGAATAAACGTGGAAGAGGGATGTTGGTAGCCTGGGTAGTGGAACAAGGTGTTTGACCTGGAACTACTTCAAGTACTTCTGTTGGCATAGGATGGAAGAAAGGTATTTTGATCACTTGTAGTAATTAGATCCCATGGCACTTCCATTAAGTGGGTTAGCTTTTTCTTGTCCAGATTTCAGTTTCATTTATGATGTGTCACCTACCAAAGTCAGCCTCGACTCTCAAATAAGTTCTATCATCCGTTCAATTTCTGACCTGAGCAGGTGTGTGTTGTTCACGGTGAGACTCTGATTCAAATAATCTCTTTTTGGCTGTTAATAACATAACGTACATTCAGTTCGTGTTGTGTTCCAATAGCGCTTTGAAAAGCTGAAAAAGAAATCGAATGTATCTATTCTGAAACTCTTAGAAGGTTGGCACTGCTATGTAACTCTCACAGCTTAGTGCAACAAGCTGACTGGCGGTAAGATGGTGTGTTCAGTAAGACTGGATGGTTGGCAAGTTGTGTCTTGACAAATACAATGTATACACATTAGTATGTCTCTGCCTAAAATCATCTCCAGAAAGTTTTAAATTGATTCTTTGCTGCAAATTTAGTAATCCTGTAGTTCAGTTTGTGAACCAAAGAGATATCTAGATGTTTGTCTTGATGTAATTCTTGGAAGAGATACTTGTTTTCATCTCCTCCAAAAGTAACGGAGTAAAACTTTCATATACCCTGACTCATGCGTATAGTTATTTACTACACATTTTTCCTTTCTGAGTATTTGATTCTAAGAAAAACTGAGGTTATCAGTTCTATTTAAGATTTGCGGACCTCAGTGTTGCTACAGAAAGATTATAAACTGCAAAAATAAGAGTAATAGCTTTTATATGCATTATTGTTTTGATTTTTTTTTAATTAGACAATTTTTAATGCCTCAATTATATTGGAGGGTGTATTGGATTATTTTTTTTTAAGACTTACTTTTCAGCTTGCAATTATGGAGTGATACATAAGAGACTAGGTTAATTTTATTAATTGTGCAATAAAACCATTTTGATCTAAATGAAACAAGATGCTTTTAAATGGTTGGACTGCTTTTTTTTTTTCTCTGATTTTACCGTCATTGTATCTAGTCATAATTTATATTTCCAAAATTGACACTATTCTTTATTTTTATTAGGGCTTGCCTACTGTGGCACAAAGATTGCATCACCCTGTGCGCTATGTTCATGGTAAGCCTTATTTCATCTTACTAAGTTATACACGTTGTCATTCCAGGGGATATTACGTTATTTTGTCGGTCTGTCATTTGAAATCATCCTAAACACTCTGAGATGACTTTAGTCTTTATCTTTTGTATGAATTAGTGACAATTTTCCAGTTTTGTGCAATATCCAGTGAAAAATTCATTTTAAATATCTCTGAAGAATTTGATAATGGCCTCAAAGTTTCAATGGTTATGTTAAAAATTGCAGACAGAACAGGACGGGCACGTTTTTGTAGTATAAGTAATGCAGTGGCATCCTAATTCATGACTGGTCCCCAAATGACAAGACGACGCAAACGGTAACACAAACGGCCCGGCTTGGGGTCTAGCGAATCCCATTTTGCGCAGGATCCGTGTCTTCAGGCTCTTTATCTATGCTAAGTAATTCCCCGTGGTTGCCAACTTGTTGGCACTTCTTAAAATAACTCAGGTAAAAATATTTCATAAACTCATTTTGTATAGGCAAAATAAGCCCCTGTGCTCTTCCAAAGCACCACACGTTTCTTCTGTTCCCCTTCTCCAAATATTAGCAGATTGCCACTTTTATTATGGATGTGACATGAATAAACCAGCTTTTGGAAACAAGCCTTACATTTATCAAATGGTTCCTAACTAGCTGTTAAGTAGAAAACACCTTCTGTATTTCTGGGTTTACTGATATATATTTTTAAATTAAGTATTTTGCCTCTTGCTTTTTACTGGACCTAGTTTGAATCCTCATGTGGTTCCACCCCTTGTTTTTCTTTCTTTTTTTCTCCCCCCCCTCACCCCCCTTTACCTCCTAAGTTCTCCGTTACCTGCCAAAGGATGTCTATGCTACTTGGTGATCTCTACCTCTGAGACCAGAAGTTAATAAACAGCTTTCCCAAGCTGAGGGGATTAGAGATGTCAGAGGAGTGGCCAAGGCTTGAAGGGACACAGTCTTTTAATCTTCCCTAGTTCACTTAAGTTCAGTCAGTCATTGAAAATCTGCCTTATTAAACTGTCAAGGTAATCAATAGACACGTTCAGTTAAGCTGCTGCTTGGGATTTCGGAGAGTCCAGTCACATTTAAAAATGTACCGCTGCTTCCTGAATAAAAATATTTAATCCTAACATATTCATTGGCTTCTTAATAAGCATGTTTCCCCATGGGAATAGTTTGGCTTTGCAGGGTCTTGGGCAGTCAACGATAAAGGTTTATGTGCATCTTTGTAGATGGTGGCCAAGGACACGCCCTTGCTCAATTTCATAGTACATTTAATTACTCATCACTTTGGAATAAGAATTAATGCAAGAACAAAAGCTTAACGTCTGCCAGGTCTTTTAATGCCAAAGTTTCTGGATTTCCAGTTTTTGGTTTGTTTTATACAATTTCTCCCACATTTTAGCAACTTTTCCATGTAATGCGTGAGTTTTTTCCGTAGTGTCCTGTACAACATAGTGATGTTTGGAGCAGTTCTACTATTTTGCTGATCCTTGCTGGAGGTTTGGAATCCTAGCACTGTGTCTGCCAATTTAATTAATCTGGGAAC
Source organism: Arenaria interpres (assembly GCA_013399435.1). NCBI lineage: Eukaryota > Metazoa > Chordata > Aves > Charadriiformes > Scolopacidae > Arenaria > Arenaria interpres. The sequence goes on along the minus strand of VXAK01017300.1, from coordinate 72,071 downwards.
CCCAGAAAGACAGTCAATGACTCTATTAATAATTTCTCTTTCTTATATTCTCAGTTTTAAAATATTGGACCAATATTTTGTGCTCTAAGGTATGATAAAAGCGTCTGTCATTTTGGAGTCCCTCTAGCAGTAAACCCACTGCAAACTTTGGTCTCTAAAGCCAGGGGTTCATAATTTTTCTTTACACAATTACTGAACAGGGCCCCAAGCTTGGCATCGCTAAGCTAAAATAATTTTGCAGCAAATACTAGAAACCATTGTAATCTCAAGGGTTTATAATTACATTTTACAAACACAAATTATTTTTATGAGTTAGGCAAGTCTGACAGTATTATTGTCAGTCTAATTTTTTTAAACACATTTTATCAAGGCTAGCACAAAACCACAGATAAACTGAACTATAACTTCTCTGATTTTGATGGGAAAATTCATTTTATGCTGTCCAATCTTTCTTTAATGGTTTTGAGGGGGAGAAAATGCTGATTAAAACAGAGTATTGAAAAATCTGCACACAAAATACTTTGTGAAAAGGAATTACAAATCTAGTGTCAAAAAAATCTGCATAGTCGGATAAAATTGTTTGGTGCTTACTTTTGTTTCTAATTTATATTCACAAGAAAAAAATAGGAAGGAATAGCAATCAGAGATATCAATCAAAGCTATGAACTAGTACACTAGTTTTAAAAAAGAAAATCAATTTACAGTTCATACTTTCAAAATTACCACAGTGCAACTTCTGTGTTTGTACTGTATTTGCAAAGAATTCTCTCCTGTATGAAGAACTGATGCAGATAGAAGTGAGTTGTGTATCGGTTGTGAATCAAGGGTAAGTCATACATCTAGACTCGTAAATACACAGTTAATCTTTTATTATCTAAAATATGTCCAATATAGATGATGCTTAATTTTTTTTTTTTCCAAAACAGTGTTATCAGTTTATGTGCTTGTAATATGGTATCAAAATACCGAGCTTTCTTTGTAAAGCCCCTGGTTCATTTGCAGATACCCACGGTGCTCTAAATTGAACCTGGCATTGTTATTCATCCTCTGATGTACGGCTGATCTGATTAATGTGGTTTGGGCATTGCAATTACTTGGAAGCATTTGTCATCTTTTATCTGCTGTAATGTAATTTTTATTAGAATTCTCCTGTAGAATGCAGTTTGTATTTCTGAATAGAGCAGGAATTAAACATTGGAAAGTGCGGGGAGTTGTTCCTGCCTTTACTAATATGACACTTACTTTGTGCCTTCCTTGTATCCCAGAAACGCTTCTTGTGATGAGGTTTGGTTTTTTTTAATTGACCTTTTTAAAAATACCGTATATAAATAAGAGTTGTATAACTTCTGCAGAGATGGGCTTTTGATTGCAGGTGTTCATAATTAGATTAATTTACGAAGTAGATCAAGCCAATGAAAGAGGCATGGAAAAGTGACTGAGAGCTTATCAAATTAGCTAAGTAGAGCAATTAATCAGACAGACCTTAACTGTTTTGTTTCTTTTTTTAATCATCATCGTGAACAGTATGCAGTGTTTTTCAGCTTCAATTAAAGAAGGTATTTAGTGTGGAGCTGCATTTGGTGAGACGTTTTCCGTGTTGCCTCCTTGTGACGTATGTCTTGGAGAGTGTCAGTGATGGTAACAAGCAGTACCACAAACCCTGTACCGTTTTGGGAAATCCACTGACATTCCCAATGCGCAGAGCACTGTCCTGCTACATGAGGACTTGTAAATTAAAAAAAATAATAATAAAAGTACAGCATTGTCTGGGAAAATACCTGGGATCTACCCTAAATTTCTGTATCCAGATGGTGCAGTCCTGCCTACTGGCGTGTTTGCTCACTTCTGTTGTGTGGTTACACCAGTATGTCTAAATGACATAAAGTCTCATCACAGATAGTACTACATACACTCAGTAATAAGTGTAGCATTGGCATAGCCCAGGAAAAAAGTCATTTTGGGTTTTCATTATTCAAAAGTTCTTCTACACTGAACTCTTAACAATGGACTGATTTAACTCCCTCATAGTTTTTAAATTGTTATTATGGACTGAGAATAGTATCTTTTTGGTGTATTATCCTCTCCAGTAGAAACATCGTGCAGGGTGGATATGGTATTTTATCTAAACAATAACTTGGCAGTGAAAGTGTTCAATAGGCAGCTCTTCAGAAACTTCTGGTTGCAACATGATGACAATTAGCCATTGAGGTGTCCTTAAAATGGTGCTTTTAATAAGTTCTTTTTATTTCTAAGCAAGTTCATTCAATTTGGGGAGTGTTATGCATGTTGATACAAATTTTCTTCTTTCTTAATCCATTTGCAAATGATCTTGTATTTTTTAGATGGAATTTTTTTGCCCTTTACTGCAGAAAAAAAGAAGGTTCCAAAAGACTGTACAAAGCGTACTTTTTCCTTGTGTCACTTCATAACAAACCGCAGTGGTAGTTGTCAGGTTTGGCCCTGACAAATTGGACCAAAGCCCCATAACATTGACATCAAATATGGAGAAGCGATCTCTCTTCAGACATGATCTTCACACTTACCTTTTCCTTCTCTTCAAGAGGTCAAATTATTTCCTTTCCTGCATTCATGATGAATCCTAGAGCACGTCAGAAAACGAGGAAGGATGAGAGTTAACACTTCTTACTCCAAAGCTGAAAAAAAGACGACTTACCCAAATTTGGCAATGGGTGTTACCTAGTTTCAAAATTTAACAAAGTGCTATGGTATGCTGATTTTAAAGTGATTTTTGTTCCTCTCTTTCTGCTATATAGCAACTTTCTCCCCATGAGATAAAAGCTAATTACAAATAGGTTTGTTTTTCTAAAAAAAAATGAATCCCTTTCCCTTGTGTTTTCACCCAGGTCCACTCACTGAAGTCTTGTAGTCTGTGGTGAGTGTACCTTAGCCCAGTGCCAGAGGACTCTTAGTTGCACCAGGTGAAGTATTTTCTTGGCTGTTAATACCCAAAGGACAGGGGTGAACAGGTTAATGCAGAAACATGGCTGGCTTCATACGCGCAAGAGAGAATTATGAGCAGTTCCTTCAGCTTCAACACTGAGGGGAATGACACTTTCCTTAGGATATTTCTAAATACTGAACTGTCTCTTGTGTTGGGCTTAAATATAGATTTCATGTCAGTTTTGAACTGACGATCATTCCTTGTGTCATCAGCCAACTCGAATATTATAGTTAACTTGTACACGATGGGCCTTCCTTTAAAAAAGACACGGTGAACACCCTGGTACGTTTACTTGGGGCATTTATATTTGAGAATTTTGTCACAACTTAAAATACTACCCTTCTCTCTGCTGTAAAACTGTTTTTTCCTCTTTATAAGTCCTCAGCTACTTTATCTTAAATATCCAGAAGTGAAAATCTTAACCAAGGTTATCAGATTGATCAAGCTTTTGAAATCCATTTCTAAAAATTGGAGTGATATTTTCATGCCATTGGCATTGAGTTCTTAAAAACCCAAAATGTCCCATGTTGAAGAGTTCTTTTGAAAACTATAGAATCCTTGAACAGCTGAAGATAAAGAGGAGGTATTTGGGTAATTATTCCAGGATTTTTATAGATTGATCAGCATGTTTGCCTCCAGAAGATAAAGAATAGCTCTGGAAGATGATGCCTGAGATGTGATTTGATGGGATGCCTGAGCTGCATTTCCTTTTATATCTCTGGGAAGGTAGTCTCTCAGTTATCTGTTGAATTTCTGTCATTTATCTTCAGTGATTCAAAAATCAAGGCAAGATACAACTTCAATTTTCAACCGATATGGAAAACTGCTAAAAGAAGGCTGTAAATAGGAGTAATTAACACCCACCCCACCCCCTACATTTCTTTTTTTGTGCTTGTTTAAATACAGAATTTTGTTGGTCTCTTCTCTCAAGTCGCAGGCAATAGGACAAGAGGAAACGGCCTCAAGTTGCACCAGGGGAGGATCAGATTGGATATTAGGAAAAATGTTTACACAGAAAGGGTTCTGAAGCCTTGGAACAGGCTGCCCAGGGAAGCGGTTGCGGCACCATCCCTGGAGATATTTAAAAGCCGGGTTGACATAGTGCTTAGAGACATGGTTTAGTGATGGGTTTTATCAGAGTTAGGTTGATGGTTGGACTAGAGGATCTTAAAGTTCCCTTCCAACCTGGAAAATTCTATGATTCTATGAATTGTTAGGTCTAAAAGCACCAATTCAAGATTCAAAATGCTTGAGTCGGATCAGTTATCAGAATGCTTCTTTTCCTTGGGAAGGCTGGAGGGCTGGACTAAACATGACCTGAAGTACTTTGGTAGTACTGTGAATCCAAGCACTTTTTTATGGTTTTATTTGGTCTCTCCAAACAAGCGTAAGACACCTGGATGTGACTGATAGATGAATCAATACAGAGGAAGGAATGATGGATCGCTTGTAAAGCTAAACATTGCTCCTGAATAGCTTGTAGCTGTACAGAAACCTGAAGTACAGAATGTGAGGATATTTTACTTTGTGTAGAATTAGTTGATTCCTTTATCGTTCTGTCAAACATAAGCTGAATGTGTATGCTATATTTCACTGGTAAAGCACAGGGTTTATAGCAAAATGTATATTTCTTGTGCTGTTGGTGCCAAGGTCTAAAACCACTAAGAAGACATGATCTTAGATCATCAACTGCAAATATTACTGTTGATAATTGGAAGCACTGGTTCTGGATTCACAGGCTTGGAAGTTTGCAGTTTATTTCACTGCTTTCTGAAAAATAAGTGGCATTTCTAAAATGTGAGGATACAGCATCTTCCACCTCTCTGTCAGACTGTACACATCGGGGATCCAGAGAGCACAGTTTAAGTATCTGGTAGAGGATGTCACTGAGAATTTAAAATGCAGGATCAAAAATATCTGTCTAATCATGTGTTCATTATAATTTTAGACATTAAATTAGGTATTAGGAAGAAATTATTTGCTGTGAGGATGGTGAGACATTGGCCCAGGTTGCCCAGAGAAGCTGTGGCTGCCCCATCCCTGGAGGGGTTCAAGGTCAGGTTGGATGGGGCTTTGAGCAACCTGGTCTGGTGGGAGGTGTCCCTGCCCAGGGCAGGGGGTTGGAATGAGGTGATCTTTAAGGTCATAGAATCGTAGAATGGTTTGGGTTGAAAGGGACCTTAAAGATCACTGAGTCCCAACCTAAACAGTTCTGTGATTTTATGGTTCTGCTACTGGTAACATCAGTGTGCACTTAAAGGTAGTCCAAGACAGTACCAGAACTCTGAGTTGTGTCCCAGCAGGAGCAGATCAGAGGCAGAATTAGTTTCCAGCCGGGTTTTGGTGGGGGCCATAACAAATGGCTCTGTACTGGGTGAACCTGAGCTGTATTGGTGGGGCTGGTTTGTGCTGGTAGGCACAGCTCGCAGGTGGGAGCCTGGCTCTCTCAGCACTTCTCTGTGCGAGAACCTTGGCCATCACCCTCCCTGCTGCTTTGCCTGCGATGAAAATATCAATGTCGTGTGGGTATTGTAGGCTGTCTCTTAGCTGTGAACTGTCCTGTGTGCACATGACTTCTTTGGAGAACAGGTAGCTCTTTTCCACATGGTTAAGTGCTCTGAAACTATTAGATTTCTCAAAGTCTTTCCCCACGGACCTCTGAAGTAGCTCGCTGACTGCTATTCCATAGGGCACTGGTGCTTTCTCTTTGATGCAGAATGAACCTGATCATAAATTTGAATCTACTTGCCTTTTTAATTTTTTTTTTCCCCAATGATGTAATAAAAAGTTTAAACTATCACCTTGAAAGAAAGATGTGAGAGCCATAGGAATAGGGAGAGAAACCATATTCTACTATAATAATTATATTTATGCTATTCTTTTCATTTCATTGACTTTGTCTATATTCACGGGCAGCAATGTTTTTCTGTCATTGTAAGTGGTAAAACTGGAAAAGAGGTGATACGGTAATGGTAGTCAGGAGTTACAGTCTTTCTCAGTCTCATTTCCTATAGGGCATATCCCATTATTTGGAATTTTGTTTAATACTTACAATATTAAGCTTGGGATAGCTATTTATTACCCAATGGTTAAGTATTCCGAAACTTCCTTTCACAATAGCTGTGTGCCACATAAAAGGTGGGTTTTGTCCAGGATCCCTAATCAAGGTCATTGTTATTTTTGGTTTGGTAGTTGGGGTTTTTTCTCCTCTATGAAGTATATTGTTTTTTTCGAGAACCTTGATGTCATGGATGAAAAGCTGTATTCAGAAAAAGCAGAATAAAATCCCTTCCTTAATGATTTGAGGTTTATGGCATGACTACCTCTTTTTTTAAAAAAAAAAACTTACTGTTTTCTATCAAGTAAGAATATTTTTACATTTGCTTAAACACTGCATCAATATTTCCAGCAAAATACTTCTTTTCCTCAAATTTCCTTTTTAATAAAATACAGCCTCTTTGAACTTCACAGACCTCACCATCTGTTACTCAATTTTCACTCCATAAAATTTTGCTGACATCTGTTTAATCAAAAATATTTTTATAGTCATGGAGAAATTTAGTTCCAACTTGGTATTATACTGTTCCTATACGCCAAATAGAAAATATGAAAATAATGAACAGGAACTTATGGGAGAGGAGAGGAAAACATTAAAATCGTGTCTGTTACTGCTTAGGGCACTACTTGAGCCTGAAAGCACTGGTCCTGTCCTGCCGGCTGTGGAGCTCCACGTTCCCAGAGCTTGCTGCTGTGCAAAGCCTTCCCGAGAAAACGTGGGGGCACCTTTCCTCAGCTTGGCCAAAGCTGGCTGTCCCTCCGTGGCCGGGGTTCTGGAGCAGCTGCTGGGCTTGGGTTTGAAAAGCCACAACTACATTTAGCAGGTTTTAAAAAGCCTTTCTTCGTTCCTTGCCCTGCTTTCCCCATATTTGTTACTCTCGTTCTTTATTCCCTTTCTCCGGGTGAGGTAACTCACCCCCATGAGCTTCTTTCTGCTGTTGAAACTCCGCTCTCCAGCCCAGTCAGGACGCCTGTAAGACATTAATGGAGTTAGAAAAGTAGGAGAGACAAACGCTCTCATTTGATACATCTCCTTTTGGTTTTCCAGTGCCCTCCAGGGTGATACGCTCTCTGATTTCATTGTTTTTCTGTCGAATGCACGTCATGTTGAAGTTTGTGGGTGCTATTATAGTCACTCTAATAGACGTAACGATAATTATTAGTCAGGCTTTATTTTTAGTCTGGTTTTTTTTTTTTAATAGGAAATGAGGCATATGTAATTTCTGTCTATCTGTCAATCTGTTTGTTTGGTTATCTGTCAAGCTTGATTAGGAAATTTTCATCAGTATTGTGATCTGACAGACCCTTCCCATCTCCCATATGGCATCAAAAAATAACATAATTTTTAAGCAATAATTTACAAAATTTGATAACCAGATAGCTATCTATTTTTTCATGGTGCTTCTTGGTTATCATAAATTTTCATCAGTTAAATTGATTTGTTAAGGCATGACATGTTGTACCACATAGTCTTGATTTTGGAGAAGTATCAAAGCGGTGTGGCTTTTCTGTTGTTTATCTTCTCTCTTGCTGTTGGGGTTGGTGTATAGGTGAAATTTCTCTTCCAGAATGATTTAGCTGTTTACTGTATATTGTTTTGCACACAAACTGAATTGATATTTACAACTGAGTAATAAATTTAGAATATTGCTTTTTAATTAAATCTTCAGCAGAATATGCTGATTATCTTGAATTTAATGATGAAGAGCAATGTTTTTTAAATTTTTCATACAAATCCCATTATCTGCACACTTAGTATCTGCATATGTATTATTAAACTGCAATTGTTATATTGTATTTTAGAATAATATTTTGTTCTCTTTCCTGAAGAAGAAAGTCAGGCTTTTTTTTTTTTTTTTTAATGATTAGGTAGACAAAATCAATTGAAATGAAACATGAGTATAATTGTGTAGTGCTTAGAGCCCTTCCCTAATTCTTTATCCTCAAAGACAGTATCTATCTGCCTTCAAGTTTCCTTTCTTCAGAGAGATTTATTAAGGTATGCTTAAAAGAAAAATACTGGGAAGCCTTCTTTGTTTTGTTTAAAATCTTTACTTTCTTTGGAAGGAATACTTTTCAGCTGGTCTTTCAAAAATCCTTGAAAGCAAAGTAAAAGAAAAGCTGAAATGACTATGTTTATTTCTTCAGGGTTTTCTAATGGTAGATTACAAGGAGGAAGTTTGTTTGCTGGACATTTTGCAGATTGTTTATGGAACGATCATGCTGTATAAGTTTAAACTCATATTATAACCAGAGAAGTTTTTGGCTAGATGTTGAAAACTGAATATGTTGTTTGTTTTGTGGCAGACAAAATTAGATTGCCATCATATTTGCTTATAATGAGATCAGTAAACTAAAGAAAAACAGCACATCTTTTAGCATGAACATTGTGTACTGCTCTCAAAAGAAAACACAAACTGAAAAAATTGCAATTGATTTCTTTTACTTGCGTTGATGTGAGGTTTTGGTACAATTGAAAATGCTAACATTGCAAGGAAACGAAGCTTTTTAACCTCGGTGGGTCAGAAGGAATAGCAGAGTGTTGCATCACCTGTCAATCTCATCCAGGCAGTGCTAGAAGTCATAGAGAAAAATTCTTGGAGCTTTTTCTTGCTTGACTCTATCTCTTGCTGACATTTACAACAAACAAATTAAACTGAAACATGACAGGAAAAACCTACTGGGCATAAGGCATAAACTCAGACTTCCATTTGGTAAAGAACCAGGAGAATAACGTTTCACAATGTCTTACTCTTCTCCCCAGCGTAGGCGGTTGGAAGGATCCCGCAATGTTTCTCCGAGGTGAAGGTGGCTCGGAGCAGGAGTGAGTGATCCTTGCTGGGCAGAGGGCTGCTGCTGCCAGAGCCACAGAGGGAGAGCTGGGAGCGTTGCTGCATTGCAGGTGGAGCTGCTCCGATGGGGAACTCTGCTCTAGTCCGACTCCGATTTCACCCTCGTTCTTCCCTTAGTCTGTTCTACTCCAGTTCTTCTTCTGCTCTAATTCTGGTTCGTGTTCTACCCCCGGCTCTTGTTCTGTTCTGTTCAAGATTACAAGAGATCTTGGAGATAGAGAACTAGTAACCTTATTACCTTATACCTGGTGCAGCACAAATTTGAATAAGAATCATAAGGAAAAAGCAGCAGGTTTGTGGGGGTTTGGTTTTGGTTTGTATGGGGAGTTTTTTTTGTTGTTTTTTTGTTTTGTTTTGTTTTTTTAGAAGAAGCTGTCCTGTAGGAACCTGTAGAGAGTCAAGTACTGCAGCAATCCATAGCTAGGAGAAGTCGAATAAAGGCAATGAGCTAATCATACTGTGTCTCTTTAGTGATATGCAGTGGAATGAGGAGTTTATTCAGTGTTGTTCCATGGTGAAACTAAAGACTGTTTGAAGACAAGGTTTATGGTATAGAGGATCTTTTGATGTGGCTTGAGATGGTAATGTTCCATGAATTACTAACTCTTGCCTTACAGATGAAACATTTCGAAAATCGAGCTATTGCCAGCTGAGAAGAATAAGCAGATATGAGCAAAGAGTATTTCTAGTATACTAGAGTATTTCAGTGTTTTAGAATGTTTCTGTATTTGATTTACTTTAGAGTAGTTTTAGGGAGATCACAGAATTATAGATTGATTAGGGTTGGAAGGGACCTTAAATGTCATGGAGTTCCACCTTCCCTGCCCTGGGCAGGGACACCTCCCACCAGACCAGGTTGCTCAAAGCCCCATCCAGCCTGGCCTTGAACCCCTCCAGGGATGGGGCAGCCACAGCTTCTCTGGGCGGCCTGGGCTAGTGCCTCACCACCCTCACAGGAAGGGATTTCTTCCTAAGATCTAATCTAAATCTCCCCTCTTTCAATTTAAAATTGTTCTTCCTTGTCCTATCACTCCACTCCCTGATCAAAAGTCCCTCCCTATCTCTCCTGTAGGCCCCCTTCAGGTACTGGAAGCCCGTTATAAGGTCTCCCTGGAGCCTTCTCTTCTCCAGGCTGAACAGCCCCAACTCTCTCAGCCCGACTTCATTGGAGAGATGCTCCAGCCCTCTGATCGTTTTCATGGCCTCTGCTGGACCTGTTCCAACAGGTCCATGTCCTTCCTGTGTTGAGGACTCCAGAGCTGGCCACAGTACTCCAGGTGGGGTCTCATGAGAGCAGAGTAGAGGGGCGGAATCACCTCCCTCGACCTGCTGGCCACGCTTCTCTTGATGCAGCCTGGGATGGGGGTTGGTTTTCTGGGCTGCCAGTGCACATTGCAGGATTGAGCTTCTCATTGATGAGCACCTCCAAGCCCTTCTCCTCAGGGCTGCTCTCCAGCCATTCTCTGCCCAACCTGTATTTGTGCCTGGGATTGCCATGTCCCGGGTGCAGGACCCTGAACTTCGTAAGGTTCACACAGTTCCATTTCTCAAGCCTGTCCAGGTCCCTCTGGATGGCATCCCTTCCCTGCAGCGTGTCAACGGCGCCACACAGCTTGGTGTCGTCAGCAAACTTGCCAAGGGTGCACTCAATCCCACTGTCCGTGTCTCCGGCAAAGAGATGGTAAACAAGCAGGAAGAACATTGTAATCCAGTGATCTTGACTTTAAAAACTTTGAGTTTAGGAAGATAAATTCCTATTTCCTTAAGAATACAGGCTATCAGAACGAAAGGTTAAATTATATCATGAATTAAAACCTAATTAGAAATTAGAAATCAGCTGGGGGAATTAAATGGCCTTTATTAATGCTACAGAAGTGCTTCTAAGATGCTCCAGGGATCGAGACTTTAATGATGATTTGTTAGTGAATTGCTGAAGTTAAGAAAAAACTTTAAATTGCAGTGGGAGTATCTTCCTGGCACTACAGAAATTTCCCTTAAACAGTACATTTTCAAGGTTTTAGTTTTCAGGTGTTCAAAACGGATGCTTTAGTAATTGTTTTCCTAATTTAACACATGATTCCTGCTTTTAATCTTGGCCAGTTTTTAAATATCCCCTCTGCATTGTGTATTCGTGTAACCCATTTGTTTATTAAAGTGAATTTTCCATTACCTTTTCTTAATTAGCAACCCGTTTTCAGATTTGGTGAGTTTTGTGTTAAAAAATGTGTCATGGTCTGCTTCACATGGGGATCCGGTCAGTGAAGGAGTAAATTCAGTGCCATTCAGGGATGCAAAGAAGTAAATTGCTGGGAGAAGAGTGGTTTAGTGGGTGTTACTGTCACTACAGTTTTTTAGTTTTATTTTTTATTATTGCTTTGCCATGGCATAAATGATCTTATTCTGGTCTTTGGTAGTGGTTTGAATTTCATGAGGCGGAGGTAAATGCTATTTCACTGTGAAGGTTTTGAGCGTGCACTGCACAGATGTGTCTTCAATACATCCGTGCCCAAAGGCAGCAGTTTGTGGCTTTCTTCAGTGGGTTCTTTGAACTGCTTTCTTTGAAGACACCAATGGTAACACGCTGTCAAAACTGTTAACTAACAGAAGTGCACTTTCTTTCCCCGCCCAAAGTTTCAAACCAAAAGAAGTCTCTTAGTTTCCACACTGTGTGGCTTTGTCAAGTCCTAGAAGCAAGTGTCTCTGAGTCGGAGAAGGAGCTGTGTGTCTGGTGGTTTCTGCTTTGTCTCTCCATTTCCTGGAGGAGCTCCTCGACAGGAGCTTTTCAAAAAGCTTCCAAGCTTTTAGCCTGTAGCCGTATGTCACATTTTCTGCCTTGTTTGGTGTTTTTTAAGGCCGTTTTTCAAATGAAACTCATTTTTACAATCCAGTTTTTTCTATTACAATTGCTTTCCTGATTTCCACCACTCCTCCGGGGCGCTGCTGTAGTCTCTCTTCATAGGCAGGTGAGGAGAAAAAAAAACCCAACAAAACCTCAACACATTAAACCCAAAAGTAACCTCTTCACTCTTGTGACCGCTCCTACACGGTTCAGCTGTGAACGCTGGTGGTTGAGGGATTCACAGTTAAGTTTACACCCACCTGCAGTTGATGTTTCTGCCTATTTTTTTTTCCCTACCAATTCTCTGTTTGTTTATTGTTAGAGGTATAAGCTCAAGTGTTAGTGGGGTGAACTACATAGGGTGGCTCAACCATATGTTAATGCAATCTCCTTGTGATAGACTGTAACTTTGAGCATTAAGGGATTTGGAGAGTAAAATGGCTTATCTGTGCGAAGAAAATGTCTTGGAAGTAGAATTTAGTAATGACTTTAATTTTCAAGGAGAAAATTTCACCTCAAAGTGGCACACTGAATCTGCATGGCGTTTGCTGTGTTGGTCTGGTGGTGTTTGAAGAACCACATGAGAAAATAGTTAGTAAAAAGTGGAGAGGGAATAAGGAAGATAAATAAAGAGAAGGCATTAAAGAAATTGCCTATTTTGACCTTACGTTGGTCTATTTATAAAATACAGATGTTTACAGAATGTTCTCCGTTTTTTGCTTAATTTTCCACTCCAACTTTGGCCACATCTTTTTGTCAGATTTGACACAAATCAATGAATAGTTTTAAATACAAATATTATTTTTCAGATGAGTTAACTTTTATTGAAAAATATTTCCAATTTTTATGTTTCATGGCCGATTTTAAAACTTTGTGTTAAAAGTGAAGATAAAAATACATGCAAAAATATTGTGTCCTTTTTTTTGGTAAAGTTAATAGAAGATAGAGTTAATGGAAGGTGTTCACTTTACACTTAGATGTAGAAGAGAATGGGAACAGTTTTATTTTTTTCTATAAGTAGTAACTTCATGGGATTATAATGTCATATTTCTTGATAATACATAAGTGCTTTTACTCCTACATGTACTTTCACAAAATGTAAATTTAGTGAGTCACATTCAAAGTACAAAGGCACTGGGAGTTTGAAAGATTATTTTGCTTTATGCAGCAGAAACCGTTATTTGGTATCAAGTCCCAAAACTTTTAAATCATCAAAGTTACAAAAGTATTGCAATAATTATAGTAAATACTGTGAATAAGCTACTCAATTGATGTCTAAATTTAGTTTATGCGGAGAATTAATAGACACTTTTGTTTTACATTTATAGAATAATTTTAATTAGAAGCAATTAAATAAAATTACATTCCTCCAAAATAAATTGCTGCTTTCCAATTAGTTTTTTTTTTAAATCTACATATACTCCATTTGTGTGTGAAAGCTCACTGTAATTAACGTTTGACTTGTTTATATTCTGTAGGAAGAGCTAGAAATCAGTTCAAGGAACCCTTCCATGTAGATGGGTTTTACCAGGCTGCAGATTTACCAGATTTCTCTTATTTGCAGCATTTTTTTCTCCAAAGCGTTTGGTACTGGCACTGTTCAAGCCAGGATACAGAATTAAATGGACCACTCGTTAAGCACTGTTTCTGAATCTCTGATAATGTTTATGGTGATGGTATTGTCTGGATGTTTTAGGTATCTAATAGTTCAAGGAAATACCTGATGAAAAAATCCTCCTATAAATGTATACACAGGAAAGGTTTCTGCTGAAATTTTTAGAGCACAATTATAACAGTGACTGTCGTAATGCCCCACATTAACTTTCTTCATTTTTCACTAATATGCAGTGTTGTTTTGGCAGAAATACTTGACGGAAAAGGTGGTCTACAGGCAAAGTTGTTCCTCTAAAGTTTCTTTCTTTAAGTGCCTTATGACTTAGTCATAGACACTTAACAAAAAGTCAGTATTTTGTTCTGGAAAAACATCCATGCATATGAACAATGAACATAAAATAGTATGTGGGATACTTGGAATTCAGTTTTATGATCCGAATGTTTTGAAAAAAAATGAATTGATTGTCCAAAAGGCAGTGGATTGAAGGAGAGAGCTTTCTGCTGCCAATAGTAACTATAGATAGAAAAGGTCTTTGCCAGTCAAAAATGGAATTAAGCTGGCCCAAATGTATTGGCCACCGCTCTTAGGAGCGTAAGAAAATGTGTTTTGTCACTTCCATCTTGAATTGCATTTCCATCTCCCTGAATGGGAACTGACAAATGAGCTTGTCTATAGCTGGCTGTGATAGGAGCAACGGTATTTCATGGATGTTCCTACTTGTGTTTTTAAGCATTTGGGTTATTGAGGCAACAAGACCAGGTTTTCAGAGGAAGAAGTTTGTTTTTCTAATGGAATTGTCACTGCTGTCTCACCTTCTCACTCTTCAGGAAACAGACAAACTCAAGTATATGTTCTTTTAAAAATACCCTATGCAAATGCCTACAGGCGCCAGTAGTATTAAGTTCTAAGTGCTGGTGTCTCTGATACGGAAAGTGCATATCGCAAGTGTGATTGCAAATATAATTAAACTGAATTTAAAATTACATTTTAAAAATAATGAGTATGTTTTATGTCTTTGTTTCTTTCTTTCTTTTCTCTTTTCTTCTTTGTGATTCTTTACTATACAAACTAAGAAAGAAAGGAAGAAACAAAAGGAAGAAGAAAAAAGTTTGCTTTTTTTTTTATTTTGCAGTAAGGCATTTCTATTTTTCTTAAAATGAAGCTGAGGTTTTTCATCTGTTCCCCCTTGCATTCTCATAGCAGTTACAGTACCTTTATCTTCTTGGATCCTATCCATATGATGTTTCTAAAATTAAGATCAGTAAATCCTCAACTGTCAAGTACTGTTTAGTTTATAACAGCTTTGAAAGTGTGACCCTGAGTCCACTTTATTTTTTTAAGGTAGCATAACCTGCTTCACCTAGAAGGAGACTATATATAATAATGGTAGATTAACATAATGGGGTAACTCATATACATATATTTACACATGTCCCTGTCCCTACATGTAATTTAATGTTAAGTACAATATGACTTGAACTTTGAATATTGAGTGGAAATAAAAAATATTTGACCCTGGAAATTATCTCTTCCGTTTATGTGCTGCAATCAATATAAAGGAATTTTGAGTTGTCAAAGCTCCTGATGTCTTCTGGTATAACCAGATGATGATTATAAACTAAAGAATTTACTGACTAGCTGAAAATATGACATTTAATTAGTTGTCATATTTAGGCTACCACAGGTTAAACAGCTATTGTATTCTAGTTTGATTTTGAAACGGATAAGTAAAATAAATAAAATGCAGGTATGTTAGTTGGCAGTAAATCTATTAAAGTAACTTTGTCAGTAGACAGGTGTATATTTGAGTGCTATGAACAATGCAGATATTTGTCCAGTGTAGTGAGGGCTAGGAATGGGCAAAAATTGGCTATTTGCATCATGTCCTAATTAACATAACTTTTTCTATGACAAGCCGTTGCTCAAGAAGATACAAGTGTGGATGATATTGCTACAGAAACACCTGTGTGGCAGCGTGCTATGATTTCTTTTTACTGTGTCATTGCCAGGTGAAATACTTGTCCGCCCTCCTGTCAGAAAAGCAAATTTCAAAGTCTAGGAAAAGCAGCTGAATCTGATGGATATTTTAATGGTTTGTTCTATATTCTCCATAAAAGGGTCAAGAATGGAAAAAGTGGTGTTGTTATACCACAGTATAGATTATTCTCATTTTTTAAGAAAAGAAAGTTGTTATGAATTTGTATCTGCCTCCTGCTCTGATGATGAAGGATCACTGCATAAAAGGTGATAAAGGCTACTTACAAAAACTATAACCATCACTTCCTAATATCCTCTTTTCTTTTGTTTTTCCCACTCTCAGGAATGGCTTGTGCCAAGCTGCATAAAAGAAAAGCAGTTCCATATAGCTAACTCCTGTATAAAGTACATGAAAAAGAAGCTTTATTACTGTGAATATAAATCGAATTGTGTTTCTAATGTGATTGTGGATGTCCTTTGTGCCACGTATTTCATGTACCTGAGTGCATTTTCATATTGTAGTGAAAATTACTATATTTCAGATTATTACAAAATTTAATTCCTATTTCAGTCACTTGACAGCAATATTTTTTCACCTTTTAGTAGCTGAAAAGTCTGTTGCACAGGATTTTTTCCCCTGCTTTTTTGTTAATAGAACATTTTCCATGGAAACTTAGATTTACTTTCATATTTTCCAGGATTAGGACCAAAGAATAGAATTTTAAATTGATGGCTTCTATTCTTGTTACTTTTCTTCTTGTCAAGTTAAATTTGTGTTATGTATGAAATAGCAAGTAAAATTGAAAATTTCTAGATACGTTTTATTCCATAGTACTTTCTGTTGCATTTGGTACCTGTTACATAATGGGAAATTAAGCAGACTTTCTATATGCACTTTCAAAGTGTGAAGATTAACTGCTGAGAAAATGATGGTTAAACATCTAGGCAAATGAAAATTTCAGCAGCTTTTATGTACTGTAATTTAGTGCCAACCTAATTACCTCTGTTTTGGTAACATTTGAAATAACCACTGTAGCATAGGGGAAAGCAGACCAGTTAATAAGACATTTTTTGTTTTCATTACTTAAATTTTCTTTTTGTATCTTTTGGTAGAATTTCCTCAAGCTTTATGTGAAGTCATCTTATGTTGGTGTATACTGGGCTGGTAACTCAGGTTAGCTTTAACTTCCGACTCCC
The DNA here is from genome assembly GCA_013399435.1 of Arenaria interpres. Taxonomy (NCBI): domain Eukaryota; kingdom Metazoa; phylum Chordata; class Aves; order Charadriiformes; family Scolopacidae; genus Arenaria; species Arenaria interpres. The sequence goes on along the minus strand of VXAK01017300.1, from coordinate 55,572 downwards.
ATCTTGAGTTCTTAATGGTATTCAGTTTACACTTAATCATAAATCATAGAATAGCCTGGGTTGGAATGGACCTTGAAGATCGTCAAGTCCAACCATCAACCTAACACTGCCAAAACCACCACTAAACCATATCCCTCAGCGCCACATCTGCTCGTCTTTTAAATACCTCCAGGGATGGTGATTCAACCACTTCCCTGGGCAGCCTGTTCCAATGTTTGATAGCCCTTTTGTTGTCAAAATTTTTCCTAATATCCAATCTAAACCTCCCCTGGTGCAACTTGAGGCCACTTCCTCTTGTCCCATCACTTGTTACTTGGGAGAAGAGACTGACCCCCAGCTCTCTAACAACCTCCTTTCAGGTAGTTGTAGAGAGCGATAAGGTCTCTCCCCAGTGAAACCAAATCTGCATGTGAAGTATACTTTTTGGATCGGATGAAAATAATTCAGGCTTTTCTCATTTCTTGATATGAAACAATTACGTAACCTTAATCATGTTGCTGCTAGAACTTGATCATCGGTAGCCATCACAGTGCTGCAGCCCAAACAGCTCAACGTTACCATGAATTGAAGGTATTTTTGAAAGAGGGAAATATGTATACATCACCATTTCTCTGTTTAACAATTGCGTATGGAATGTCTTCAGTTTTAGGACTTGTTTTTAATGGCCAGAAATGAGTGAATTGACTTCAGAATTGCCACAAAGTAGAAAGAGAAGTCATAAGTCGTTGCTGTGAAGTTGCTTAGTTGTCACAGTGAAAGTCACAACTGTTTTGCCTTCCTTCCCACTGAACAGAACGTAGAGCTTGTGACTGGGTTTTTTCCTGACACTTTCTAGGCCCTGCCATCCCACTGGTCTGACCTGGCACAGAAGGCTGCAGAAACAGAGAGGTGAAGTAGTTTTTGTGGCTGCAGAAGTTTCTCCTGATGATTCAGTTTAAGGACTCCACTCAGTTCTCCATTAATAATCTCTTTCGTAATCAGCTCGTTGTGTGCCAAGTGAACTTGACTCTATTTGGAAACATTTCTGGGAAAATTCCAGCCACTCACCAAATCATTGTAATCAACTTGTGTGATAGTTGCAATTAGAAATCAGAGACTTCTGAAGGAATTAGAGGAAATCTGTGATGAGGGGACGGTCTTTGCTATGAGGAGTGCTCATTCTGAATCTCATCTTTTATCATTTTGTTTAAGCCTAGTCCAGATTTTTTTTGCTGTTTTCATCACTCTGCCACATGTAGTAGTTTCTGAATGAGGATCCTCTTGAACTAAAGGCTCCCTAATTTTATTTCATAGTCAAGGTCAACCTTGGAAGTTCTCTTTGTATTGCTTTCTTCTAGACTTCAGCCAGGAAGTGAGCGTTCAAGGAGAATTAATTTCAGAGCAATAGAGAACGAACCACATACTTTATACATCAAGGCATATATAAGGCTATTCAAAAAAAATTTTGGGAAATGAGATAAACTGGTTTAAATTTTCTTTATGGTGATACTGCAGATCAGTTCATAAGGATGGTACCAGACTTAGCTCTCAACAAAATAGCTGGTCACAAAAGCAAATTATAGAGTAGTCTCTGCATAATTTTATATCTGAAATTTAAGATTTCATCCATTACCCTGTTTGCAGATAGCGCTCTCTCTTTTTATTTGTTCAGTCAGTGCTTGTCTCAATTGATGGTCTAATGCGATGACTCCAAGGGAAAATGGTGCAGAGATCTTGCTGTACTGCAGTTCCTTTTATGTTCACATTACAAGGTGAAAAAAGAAAATGATCAAATATCCTCCTGTGATCACTGGACACTTAAGGAGGCAGCTCATGTTCTATATGGAAATATTTTCCGTATTTCATTCAGATCCCCGTAGATTTCTCAAGTCTACAGAGGTTGAAGTTAGCTTCCTGAAAGGAAGAGAATGCGCTTAATTGTTTGGCAATGTCCTGACTTCTATAATATACAAACACAGCGTTTGGTTGCATGACTCTAGGTATATGTAGGTGTGTATATTCGTATTTTATTTTTCTGTTAAGCACCTAGTATTTATCCAGAAATAATTTATAGAAGCTTTAATACTTTCATTAAACCTTTATCTTTGATTATCTCAATTTTTACATGTATATATATGTGTGTGTGTTTATATATGTCCTGGGAATTCTTAGCCTAAAGAGCTTGATTATGTTCACACTTCTGTTTAAGAATCAGTCTTGCAATTCTCTTCCTACCCTGTGAAAGGCAAACCTCCTTGGAAACGTTCTCACCCTGATTCCCATCCTACTCTGTTGAAGATGACCTCTTTTCTTTTGGAGAGAAGTAAAGTGGAAGCTTTTTACTTGAAGGAATATGCATACAATTATTTTTTAATCCCTGCATTTTCTCAGCTGACTCTTGAAATTTGAACTAAAGGGAAATAAATGATTCCATCCTATTCCATCTCTTGTGATAGAACTCCAGTGTAATCGCATTTGCATGAGTTGGATATCTGGATGTCCATAATATTATCATCATGTCTCAAACATCGTTAATGTCAGATTCTTGATGAAGAAGCAGAGTTTAATACTTATAGAAAACATGCCTATGATATTTATCTTTATTGTAATCTCTCCAGTCTGGTTGTGACGGGGAAGGTGATAACCCCATGAAGATTCCAGGAATATACATCTATTAATGCTAAGGACCTCAAGGCTTTTTTTACTAAACCAACAAACAGAAGGTGAATTACTTCATTTGTAGATGCCACATATCTACTATAGGATCAGTGGAACCGCTCTGTCTGGAGAGTCTATAAAGTATTGTGCAAATGCCATTCCTTCTTCCCTGCGGTGCTGACAGTTTGGGCAAGGCTGGCAGTGTTAACCACTGCCTGAACGTCAGCACCGAGGGAGCAAACCAGCCCCTTCCTACTGACTTGATTTATTCAAGAAATCACTGACAGTAAAACCAAAGAATCACTCTCAAATGTCTCGGTTCCCATTTCAATCTGAATTTAAAGTTGGGTGTAGATAAAATGGTGTGAATGCTTTCGGACTTTTAGTGGCAGTATTCCAAAATCTTTATACATTTATAAGTAACCATATAGAAAAGGGCAAACATGCATAGGCAGACGTGCCCATGTAAATGTAATGTGCTTTGTCATCCAGGGAACGATGGCAAAGGATGTCCTGGACTAGGTAAGCTTGTTGAATTTGTGCCAATAGCACTCCTGATTTGTTTTGTGTGGAAAGAAATTAAAAAAGAAAAGAAGTTACATGACTTAAGTCTAGTGATACTTTTACTGTATCATCACAGCTCCAAGGAAACGATGGCTTTCAATGGCAAAATATAAATTGTCCTCTGCATTAGAGCGCCTACTTGAGTATGCATCACAGGGCTGCATAGGCTTTGCTGTTGCATAATTATATACTATTTTGCCTTCGGTGCCTCTCTGAGTTAGTGAAATCCTGACCACTTGGTGAAGAAATTAATCCAGATAGGAATTTAGGATTAAGGATTAGCCTAAATGTTTTGGGTCTTACAGAAAACACATATTTGTCCATTTCTAAAGTATGAGGAAGCTTTTTTTGATGATGGAAACCCTTTGTTAGAGTTCTGAAAAAGTTATTTCTTACTACTACTTTAATATTAGAACTGATAGGCAATTATGAAAATGAGCAAGAAGAAGCAATTATAGTAGAAGAGCACAGGACAGAAGAGGCCGTTAGAGCTCAGCTCAGGCATTTAGAACATGGGCAGCACCAGGAAAAATCTTTGGTCCTCATCCTCGCTCTTCCTTAGTAAGGAGAAGGACAGTTGCTGATATTTTTTTNGGGATCTCACTGCTGAGATTTCCCCCCCGCCCTCCCCTTGGTGCTAGGCATAAACTATCCTTCTTTCTATCTTCAGCTTCCCATCTGTTAGCAGAAAGTGATGAGTCTGAAGAAAACTGGTTTGGAAAGTAGGGTAGCTTCCTTTACCACGAGATGCTGTGAAGGCTTGACAAGTTCACTGTGACCATTTCCCTTCTTTGTCCTCATTGTTCATAATCAGAAAATGGCTCATTTTTAACTTGTGCAAAAACTTTGTCTAGCTAGAAAGAATAAATTATTTTAATTCCCTTTTCTGGGCTTATAATGCATTTAGTTTGTTGAGATTTCTGTTGCATATGTATGATTTCTTGCTGATTTTCCAAAGAGAAAAGAATCTCATGAAGAGAAATGTTGAGAGGTGATTCATTCCCCAAACCTAGATTCCTTTCCCGACATAGTCTGTGCTTGTGAGTGGGGGTAGGGAAGGGGAAAAGGCAAAGGGAGAAAATGAAATGAGTGAGGAGGAGCTGCAAGGATTTGGCAGTGGTTGCCCTCCGAAACATTCCGACCAAATCTGATGGTGTGTCTTTGCATTCATCCTCTCCTTCCCCACACTTCAATAATTCTTGAGTCCCTGGGCCGGTTTTAGTCTCTTTGGCAGGCAGGTAGAGACAGAGAGACATTGAGTTCCTGCCAGCAGTGAAAACAGATGACCAGGGTGAGAGGGGAAAAAAAACCCTAAGAAAAAGGCTGATGGTCCCTGCTGAATACCAAAAAGCTGCTTGGGAATAAGATCTTATGAAATGTCACTAATTTGTGAAGAAAGCTCCATTTTAATCTTGCATATTATTAGCCAGCAGAGAAGCAAGCAAGGTTTCGTTAGTGGAGCGAGCCACACAGGTTTCTTTCTTGATTTCTTCCTGCTCTTAGTTGTGTAACCATTCTACATTCATAATTTATATTTCCTTAGGAATAGTTTCTTCTCAATTGCTTGTCATTACTGGCATTCTTCTATGGCTGAACTATTAAGTTATTTTTACTCGATTTATTTGAACTGTTGTTGCTGTTGCAGTAGTATGGAGTACTTTGAATCCTAAGGAGCAAGAGCCATGAAAGGTCTATATCTTCTCTAACCATTATATGTTAACCTTGACAATATTTGAAATCAGAATTGTACTGATTTTTGCATTGAAAGCTTGGATCTTGTCTCGTAATCTCATATATCTTTTCTTATTCCAGATTTCTTATTATCTTGTACATGTTTTCTAGAGTATGCACTCCCATCATGGTGCTTAATGAACATGAAGCATTGCCTGAAATATTTCTGAGTTTTCTATTCAGCTTTTTTAGTGAATATACTCCTTTTTGGAATCTGATCTTGCTTGAATTCTAATTGTGTTTAGCAGTTCACTTATGACAACTTCGAAGGTATTGTGGTAATTTCAGAGAGGCTTTAGACCATTTGTAAGTACCTCTCTTGATCAACTTTCATGTACACTTAAACATTTGTAAAATATATCAAGGTTTAGGGGGTTCATGCAGTGGAAACCTTGCAGTGTGTCGAGGAGAGTAACGTAGCTCAGCTGAGATGTTAAACCCCTTTGCCGATACCTGGTGGTTAGAACAAGAAATCCAGGAATTCTTGGAAATTTGGGCCTAAATACTTTCAGGTACCCAGCAGTTAGGTTCCAGAGTCCTATTGAAAGCCAGTGGTGTTTAAATTGCGAAGTGAAAAGGTGACTGTGCTTCACTTGGGTGCTTTTAAAAGTATACCCTTAGCCTCTGGTTCAATTTTACCTCTACAGCGACCCTTTCCTTGTTAACTGCTTAAATAATTTGAAACTCTGACATACCGGGTCTTTCAGTTCTATAACCAGAAGACCTTCCTAGCAGCACCTCGGCTGGATTGACGGGAGCTACTCAAGGCTTTACCCTTTCTTTAATGGGTGTCCATCCCCCTGGGCCTTTGGGTTCCAGCAGGCAAGGGAGAGGGAGCGGGCTATTTGTGAGACCCCCGGAATCATTTCAGTTCAGACCTTTAAGTACAACCCATGGGAAAATCCTTGAGTTGTGCTAAAATTGGATTGAATGCTCTGGAAACACATAGCTGTTTCTGATTGTCAGCTTAGCCGTGGGTTTCTTTTTGTAATTGCATATTGTTCACAAATTCCTTTCAGGTGATGGCTCCGTATACGAAAACCTATTTTCGATCAATTCTGCAATGCTCATATTTTCTTCCTTGGTGTTTTATTTTTCATACTAAGCCCTGTGCAATAGAGTGCAAAATATTTGTTTTTAGCAGGTATCAGGACATAAGAAATAACCCGATTTCAGGTATTTAAGATATATTGTGATACACTGTTTAAAACAGTCTTCTGAAAGTTGTATATTTGCGTAACATATAGGGAGTCGTGAGGTCCTTATTGTCCTTTATTATGTTCTTCGTAATTCAGTTGCAACTTTGTCACCTGTGTCCCAAAGCCATCTCACAGCAACCCTGTGTTCCACTTACATAAACTTTATATTTAATGAAAGTAGACTTCCTACCTAGAGATGGATCTTTGCTGCACTCTGACCTGCCTGCATTTCTGTTATCTGTGTCTGTATAATCATTGTCTAATAGTAGTAAATAAGAAAGAAAAATCATTGTTGAGAATATTTGCTCAGTGAGCAGGGAAATCACTTTTGACAGCCAGAATATGCATTGAAGCTTAAGGCAAACATAAAAAAAATACTAATATATATATATATAGAAGGGCTTTTCCTTTCTTGCTAGTACTGTAAGGGAGGTTGATGGGGGAAAGTACAGATGAAGAATACAATTAGATGGCAAGATGTTTTATGTTGCCTAAAGCACACGTAAGATTTACTCATTAAAAATAGCCATTTGAATTATGTTTATAGAAAGCCAGGCGTGGGAGAGATAATTAATCCATACAGTGGCCAAAAGGAATTTCTGTGTCCATAATCTTTAGCGATAATGGGTTTCCATTTCCTAAATTATCATCGTGAGTTACTATTTTATTTTGTAACTTTCTCTTACTTACAAGGTACTGAATTAGGAGGCCTGCGGGCTAAAAATCCCATTTTCTGAGCTTGTTTTTTTCCTTTGTTCCTTTCCTTCTTCCTGCCCCCTTCTGCTCACCGAACTGCAGCTCCCATCCTAGCCAGGTAGTCTGGCCAAAATAGCTCCTGCCATCTGGAACAGTCACTCTGAACCTCTCGGTGACTTCCTCTCATTGGAAATGTCAGCTTGAATCTTTTCTCCCTTGCTCACCGCTCCTTAATTTTCTTTTCATTTGGTTATTCATTATTCAACAAGGTGACTGTGGTGTTTGATTGTGTTGATGTACAGTGTGCATGAAAAATGCTCTGCTAGAAGAGAGCTCTGTGTTCTTCCCCATTATCCTAATCCACATCAGGGTCTGGTTGCTACTGATATGTCATCTCTGCTATGAGGATGATCTAGCACGATGTATTGCAATTATATTTAGATTCAAGATGAGTGCAGAGCTGTCTGAATTTTCTTTTAAAAGATGCAAAAAAAAAAAAATGAAAATCAGACAAGCCATTATTTTTCAATTAAGATCAGTTTTTTCATATCATTCCCAATACATTTTTGCATTTGCAGATGTTTGGTGAATTGCTGAATTTTCTGATAAGCAAAACAAAGCATTGCTTTTTTTCCGTAAAGGTTATTCCTGTCATTGTGCAATTAGATGGGAATGTCAATTTTGTCCTGTTGTTAAACAAGCTACACTTAGGGTTGTTTAAATTCATGCTCTAGCACCATGATGAAGAAAAATTAGGAGCGTATTAAAAAATAATTCTGGCATTAAATTAGTTTAGCAACGATTTTAAGACACTCTTCTGAATTACAATGTGAATGTTTTAAGTTGTTATTCTGGTGGGTTAGGATGTTAGGACAGAGGCTGGTTCTAGATGGTCCGAATTGACAAGACAAGGCTATTAACGCGTTTGGGTGAGCAGAATATAAGCGGTGATATCGGTGAGCTTTTCCACGCAGCTCTGCCAACACCACTTAGTCCTTGGTGCCTTGTGGGTAGCAGTGACATAGAGGACTAAAATGTTTAATTGCTTTAGTGGACAAAAGAGCAAAGTGGTTTTACTAGACCTGTTTTATTGAAGCGTTTGTGCAATCTTTAAGTTCAAAATTAACAATACATAATGTGTAGTTTAGAAATTCTCATTTTGTTGAAAAATGGGGAGTAGCATGTGATTGTCTAATGTTCCTTTTAGATATTTGGCCTGTCTTTTTGAGTTACCTGCACTTTGGTGGTGTTCACCCAATACATGCCCCACCTTGGCCTGTAGCTCCAGCTGTCGGTCATTTCTCAAGAAGGGTTGTGGAGTGTAATGTGTATCTATCGTTTACAGAAAGCTATTTCCATTGCTAGCTTTCACTCTTGTATGAAATCAGTCTTTTCTGGACCAAAACTTTGATATCAGTATGGATTTAGGGGCAATAAAAGATGATGGGATGAGGTTCCTAGCGAATAGAAAATTTTGGTTTGCGGGGCCACCTTTGGTGTTGAGATGTTCTTGCTGAGGAAGGGAGTTTCCCAGAGGTGGCTTCATTTCAGTTTTGTCCGGTATCCAAGTGGCTGCTTTGTGTCTGTGTACCTTCACCAGGGAAGACTTTATTCTTGGCCTTCCTTTATTTCTTTTCCCCGGGTTATAAATCTGGGAAACGCAGGTCTGTCAACTCCCAGCCAAAACTTCGTAAAGAAATGGGGTGGCTTAAAGAATGAGGAGTGAGACCTTGAACTGCTTTTGGAGTTGGCTGCGAGAGACTTGCTGTACACCCTCTGTGTCACAGCCATGTCAACCTTCACGAAAGCAGGTACTCGCAGTTTGTGCCATCTTGAGCTGGTGCTTCATCTTCACCCTGTACTTCAGCTGTACTGAAATGATAAACACAGTAATCGCCATGCCCGGAAAGCCGGCCAAGTAGCTGCAATTTCCCTGGAAGCTGGAAGTGAAAGGGAGAAGGGGAAATTGCAAACTGTTTGTGGCTGGTGTTGCTATAGCAAGTGGATGTTTCTTGTGCCAGCTTGAAATAAGCTTCATCTGATGGTTAGGTTTGGGGATCTTTGTGTCTGCTCCCTGCGAATGCAGATAGCGCTGTGCACTGCGCTTGCCTGTGCCTTGCGGTAGGGAATTGAGAGCCCTCATCCCGATGCTTTTAATGCCTGGATGTGTGGGGGCCTGGAGCTGGGTGGAGCTGGACGATGGTTTTTCAGGCTTTGTAAAGCACTTGCTGACACGACGATCTTTCACACTATTCTTGGGAAAAAAAAGTAAAGGCCATGAGATGTGCTTTGCCTCATTCTGCACCCAGTGGCTGCGTTTGGGGTATCAGAGCTGTGAGCTACAGTGGTCGCCAAACAAAACTTTTTGGTTTATGGGCAGTATTTGGAAGTTTCTGGTTTTAATCTTTTCCTCCTGGTACAAGGTCAAGAGGGTTTGTGTTTCGTTTTTTGTGTTTTTTTTTTCATTTGCTCCAGTATTAGATTTCTTTGCCCCATTTATAGCAAACCCTTGTGGCCTTAAGCAGATAAGGAAATCCTGCAGGATATGAGAGCTGCTTTTTTAATTTTAGGTGCTAATTTTAAAGGAAGAGACATTTGAGCAGGTATTATTACTTGTATAGGGACTCTTTCAAGTGCTGGAAATCTGGAACAGTCTTTGTGTTTCAGAGGCAAATAAAATTTGCCATTTTTTCATGTGAGCCAGGTTGAATTAACTGGAAAGAAATGAACCTGTTATTTCTGACTGATTCGTTTTGGCTTAGAAAGGCTATTTTGAAGATTGATAATTCTGAGTGGGAAATAAGATGGCATTTTGCATGAAATATCTGAATTATTATTGGTGATTACAATATCCAAGTCAAGCTGATGAGCTTTGTGCAAGGCCATCATTTAGCAATCTGCAGCAGTTTACCCAGGAGTTTTTGTTTTATTGGTGCCTTTGGGTAGCAGTCTGAGGGGGGAAAAAAGGGTTGCAAAGTTGCCTCTTGCAGAGCAGATGGTAATGGCTGTAAAGAAGCAGGAGAATTAAGCAAGCTCTCTCGGTCAGAATGAAGCTTTGCAGAGTGCTTTTTAAAATACTTATGTATTGTATTTATTCGCAGAGTACTTCCAGAATGTGCAGCTTTAAACGCTCACAGCAGCGAAAGGGCTGTAGAAGGCACGGGGACTGTGGTTGCTCTATTGACTGGTGGTGTGAGAGCGGGCGAGCGCCTGAGTTGGCTCTTTGGGGTTCTGCTCCTCGGGGCTGCCGCCGTGCTGGGGAAGCGCCGCTCTTCTCCAGCGACACAGTGCCAAACGCTTCCTGCAATCCACAGAACAAATCCAGTCAAGGGGGACTCCCTCCTGCAAATGTCCCATTCGGTTAGCTTGACTGAAGTTAGAAGAAGACCAGCAGTTTTGACCTCGGTGCCTGTTTGTTCTTTTATATACAGGGAGAGTGCAGCAGTTTTTCTTTAGCTGCTCTGGTGCCATTAATTTAGGGGGTAGGTAAGAAGCAGAAAGTGTTGCATTTTTTTATTTTCCAATCAGAAAGCAAACAGTGAACATGTAAGGTTAGAAATGAGTATTGATACTAAAAAATATATATATTTTTTTCCTTACTATTATAGGACAGCAATTCCTTTATCTTGGAAGGCTGCAGTAGTGATGGTGCTGCAGAAAGTGCTGCCCCTCCCCAACGTCATGCTACATATTTTGATGGGTTTGTGGTACTTTTTGAAATGATTGTATACAATCAATTGTATATATAAGTAGCTTCTGACTGACTTTCCCCATTTGTTTCCCAGTGTAACAAGTTGTTATGTTACTTTCATATTGTTGCTTTTGATCTCTGAAAATAAGGAAAAATATTCTTGCAACCATATTTACCTGTGGTAGAAGCCAGCACTGAAAGACCTTGTCTGTCTTCCTCCATTGAACACTTGCTGTGAGGGTTCATGCATCTGCTTTTCCTCAAGTGTTTTCTCTCTTTTCTTTAAATATGCAGGATCCTCACTTGACAAAAGACTAGTGTCACTCTAACCTGAGGAGCGTAGGTGTGCCATTGTGCTTTCTCTCATTCCCAGCTGCAAGAACGCACTTGTCTATTGAACCATTGTCTTATTTTTCCACCTGCTCTTTCCTTGATTGCCGTAAATTCCAGAATTGCAATGGTTCAGGATAGGGTTAGCAACCCAGGGCAGGTCATTAAACAGCAGCATACGCACATGATTCCAACATGTACCTGTCTCCGCAAGGAAGTGCCTCTTAAGTCCTGTGGGATTCTAAGGTGTCATCCCCCAAGTGACTGTACCTTTGAAGTGCCACACTTGAGGGCAGCTGAGGATTCAGCAGTCATGAGCTGCTGCCACTCGCAGAGGCAAGAAACAACTGGTCTTGTGTGGTGTTTGTGGTTTTGTTCTTCTGGGGGAAGCAGCTGCCGGCTTTCCCTGGATCGGGAGCTTAAGAAACTTGTTACAAGCCTCTCTTTAGGAATGAGAGCTGTGGTTTGATACCCTTTCTCTCTGGCCTTTGGGGGGCAGCGAGTAACGTCAACCTCACATAGTTTGGGTCATTTCTTTGTCTACGTATTTCCTATTAATGTTCTTGCATTGAACTCCTGCAGTATTTATGGCATCATCACTTATCAGTTCCACTTCAGTCACACTAAGGATGAAGGGTAATCCAGGTTCCAGAAGCAAGTAAATGCCAAGAAAAAAATTGCCTTTTGCGACAGAATTCTTTATTCAAACTGTTTATTTCATCCAAGCATGAAGTTGAATTAAAGATTGCTTAAAAATACTGTTGCAGCTGGCTCAAATAGTGCTTTGGTAACATAGACAACCGCCATAGCTCATCAAACAGTGCCTTTTGGACGTGTGGCCCCTGCTGCATGATGGGCTTCTTCAAATCACTAAAAATTGCAAGCTTGAATAAAGAATTTAAGATAAGTGTGAACTGGATGTAACTTATTTTGCTGTGATAGTGCAAATAGTTGAGAAGAAGGTACTGCCTAACACAGATCCCACCCAGGGACCAGTAAGTACTACTAAGTGCTTAATTTGTGCACCTGTAAGACGATTCCTGCCTCTAATAGCAGCTGGAATTTTTGGTGCCATGAGGTTTTTTTTAATCCTGTGTTAAGTTTGTCACGCAAGTGCGGGTGGTCACATCTGTACCTGATGGACTAGGAAAAAGGCCAAGGTACTCCCTTAGAAACCCGTGCGATACATTAAGTGAAGGCCAACAAGTGACCTTCCTTTTCATCACAGAAGGTTGAATAACTTTGTACAATGCAGCAAATTCTGAAGCTGTCTTACGCACCTTTATGAGGTGGAGGCTGAATCCCAGCCCCCCTGCTCTTAACTTGGGCTTTTGGCATTCGTTAGGAGCTCAGAAACAAAGCTTTGGGGTTTTTATCTTTAGTTTATTTTGTTTTGTTTTGTTTTTTCCCCCCTCTCTTAACTATATTAAGGCGGTTTTCCTCCAGGATTTTCCCTCCATTGTTTCCATATATGTTTGAATTTCGTTTCTTCCAGTGCCTAAATCAAACTGGTCTGATTATAAACTTACAGTCAGTTTGGTAATCTAACAACTTAATAGTATTATATAAACATGTTTCTTACAAGAAAATTTGTTTTGAGTGAAACCATATGCGCATGTTAATGGGAAATATTTGTCACACTTCTGCTTTTCTGCCATTTTTTGTATTTGTTTCCATACTTATTAATAGCATCTTTCTGAAACTTCTCTGATGAGAGAATAGACAGCAGATTTTTTTAGTGCCGTACTGGAGTACAATTTTATATGTATTGGATGTGATTCCAAATGGAGCTGACTGAGAGTGAAATAATGTGTAATCCCTGATTGAGCCTATAGCTGTAATGACACGTAGGGACTTTGCTGATGTTATATAAACCACTAGAGCAAAACTCCATCGATAGATAAGTTATCATTCTCTATTTTCTATAAATCAATCCATAGGGACTCTTCCCTGTGGAGCTTCTTCTGAGGAACTTATCTATACTAACGTTTTCTTTTTGAGTTCACGTTCTGTTCCTTGGAAATGTTACAATACTCATTGGGGCTTCTTCCCACCTTTTTCCGACAGTAAAACAGTTGCATTAAAGGGTAATACTTTTAGGGGGGTTAAAATTGTAAATTCTGGACAGGTTTGAATTAATCTCCATTACCTTTCAACATGACACTGCATTTTGTTTATCCTGTAAATCATCAAGAGGATGTGCTTGGCGAGCAATGCTTGCGGTGGTTGGTGTCTCATTGTCCTCAATCATGGAAATTTAGGGTGGATGATTGTTTCACTGTCTGCTTTGGCTGTCCATTTGATTTAAAAAATATTGTTTCACCATCAAGAGATTTCCATCCGACTAAGAGGCAATGGTGGTTGCTGCTAAGGGTACCTATATGCCTATTTTCTGCTTTGTGTGGTCGTGTCCAAAGATTTTGCATGTGAAAATGTAAGGAATGTTGTCCCAGGTAAGGTCAGCTGTCCACTGCCATCCCAAACCCTCGCTTCTGCGTGGAAATGATCACCTCCAGGATCATCCAATTGAGCAATTACGTTAGGATTGTTTTTCAGATGCGTGTTGTGTCACAGTCATCTGCGTTGAATTTCACCTGACGCTTTAATGTCAGGTTACAGAGTCTTGAGAGGTCTTTTCACATTTCTTCATGGTTAGTCCTCATCATTTTAGCATGAATAACATGGCCTTCCCGCGTTGCTGCCAGCTGCCTTTCCCGGGAAATGTGTGGATATGGCTCCCTGCGGAGCTCTGCTGGGGACCTGATGCTCTGGTTCCTGCCTCTTAACCAGGTTTTTCCTAAAAGCAACGGCCTTCTGTATTATCCCGTAGTGCCTTAATTTTCATATGACTTTCTTCATGGAAGGCGTTTTTGAAAGATCTTTTGTATTTTAATATATCCAAATACGTAGATCCACCAGACTCCCTCGTGCACGTTCACACAGCAGATTTGTGAAGCGTGACTTCCCTCTACAGAACAGGAGACCTGACTTTCCTCCCTAATAAAAGGTATTATCTGTGTGTTTATTTCTAGCTTTTAATAATTTCTATTTGTTTTCCTGATAAAGGTGCCAGGATTACTAGCCTGTATTACTCAGATATCCATTATAATCTTCAAAAAAAAAAAGAAAATGAACCACCCACCACCAGCACCCTGCTCTGCTGCTCCAGTCTGACGGCACCGGAAGAATCTTTCCTTTTGCCTATTAATTGGGAGTTGCTGCTTCTGCACAGCAGCTTGTTTTAGACCAAGCTTGCTACTTGCATGTTACATGCAAACCTATTTTTATAAAATCATCACTGAAGCCCAAAATGTGGCTGCAAGCTTTAAAATATCTTTAGTTTTGCTGGGTTTTAATCTTTTGGATTTTATGCTCTTGGTACCTAACAGATTTTAATTTTTTTCCCCAAATCCTCCTCCTCCTCTACTTCTTTTTCGTCCATCTTTTACATGCAACGCTCCCTGCTATTTTATTTTTTAGCCAAGTTTCTGCCCAGATGGAGAGTTTTATATGTTCTTAACTGTCAGATTATGTTGGAGAGGATTTTTAACAGCAAGGTCAGTCCATAGGAAATTCTGTTATTCATAACGAAGGATAGGTGGCACTCTTGTTATTTTTGTTTGGTTTCCTGTGATAATTCAGGTGTATATAGTCTCTCCATAAGATTTCTTTTTATAGACTAAGTGCTTTAGAGAGTGTTCTTGAACATTGAAGAGGATTGTATTTATTTTATTTTTTTAAAATATGAATACACACTTAAATTGTCTGAGTCTGGGACTGGTTCACAGTATTCTTTAGGAAGAGAAAATATGCTGCTTTTATTAAGACCTCAAGAATAAGTGCTCAGGTATATGGCACTGGCTCATTTTAAATATATAATTTTTGGGTTTATGTATTTTCTTACTATTTCATTAGGCAAAAAAGAAAGCCACCAAATCCTTTAATGTTGTTTTGACACCCGTTATTAATACCTTTATACTTAGCACTTTCTTGTTAGTCTTGCATTCAAAGTATAGATGTAAGCTGGTGTGGTAATCACAGCACTATAATGAAAGGAAATGGCATGGTAGCGAGTGCTCAACACTCAATAGAGCCTTCAGTTCTTAATCTGGGGTAGTAAATACTTGTTGCCCTAATTCCATGAATTGATTATGGAATGGTATAGATTTGTGAGTTTAAGAGTTTTCCCTTATAAACTAAAAATTCTGAAATGTGGAAAAATACACGCTGGTAGAGGTATGAGCTGTTGGATGTTTTCTGTAACTTTTATGGAAAACTTGTTTCAACTCTACTGAATGTTTTTTCCTTCTCTTACTGAGCACGCGGCTCGGACATGGTTACATGGAGATATTTTCACCCTGATGCTTGATCTTCAAATCAATTCATTATTACTACTGGCTGACATTTTCATATGGCCGAGGCAAAAGATCTTTGGTGACCTCAGTCCAATTTCTCTTGATCCATTTGTCAATCAATTGATTCTGTTACTGCTCTTCCCAGAAGAGCGCCCCATGGTTGAAAGGAAAAGGGATAAGCAGGGTTGGAATGAGCAGAGATCAGAAAAGTTTCCATTCTGCCTCTGTCCAAGAGTATGAATCTTTTCCACATGAGTATCTAGATACCTCAATGTTTGGTGACACATTCTTGACATGTAAATCTTTCTGTGATGGGGCACTGGATGAGCGTGGATTGGTTTGTCCGATGCCACAGACTCTTTTCAGGGAAATTCTCAGGTGAAGCTTTCTAATTTCTAAGTACTGAATGCCCTGTAAGGCTACTTCTGCCATGCAGTTCACATACAAAATTAAATAGGTATTGCGGAAGGAAATATGAATAATAACAGAGAAGCTCCTTATAGACAAAAAATATATTTGTGTGATTTTGATCGAACATCTGGCAATAGATGTTACAACCTGATTGTAGCATAACGGGCATTGTGTTCTTTTATACATTTATACATTAATTTTGGTTAAGTCCAGAAGCCTAAACTGGGGTTGAGATTATGATTTGCTAGTGTGGTATGAACACAGTTGAAAGAAAATCCCTTCTTGAAAGAGTTTCCAACCTAATTTGGATTCTAGTTACCTTGACTTTAAAACATGTAGTTAGTATATATTCACTGTGGAAAGAGTGCTTGATTTTAATTTTGATGGTGATTGAAATCTGGAATCAAATTTGGTTGAACAAGCTATTTTGTTTTAATGGGTGAAAAAACATTTTATAACTTGACAGTTTATTTTACAGTTTATATTTTTAGTGCCCTCCCATGTAATACAGCCTCATGTATTACTCATCCCTCCCTTCTTCTCCTGCAAAGTAGTGGGGGTTTTTTTGGTTTTGTTTTTTTTTTTTTTTATAACAATACCCTGAAGTGTTTAAATTGAAGAGTCCCAAATAAAAATCTATTTTGGGGCAGGAAGTTTTCTTGATGACTTGGATAACACTTAATTTTAATTTCTAATGCCAAATCAGCTTTCAAGCTATTAGATGCCATTAAGGCAAAGAATTTTATGTGTTTCGTGTAATAATACAAGTCACAAATGGTGGTAGTTATTGAAGTTAACAGTTTTTCCCCAACTGTGGGAGTACTAGCATCTTTGAGAGATTCCAATTTTGGTTCTTATTTATGCTTGACATTTAATGTGCTTGACATTCTGATTATTTTACACCTACCTAATTTCTTCTAGCTCGAGGGATAATGACAATATTTTAAACAGTTGTGAAGTGTAACTGTATCTTATTAAGCAGGTGCCACACTACAAATGGAAGGAAAAAGTCCCAAAACTATTTCTAGAATAATTTTTTTTGTTGCGTATCTCAGGGTCAAGTGGAGTTGTTCAGCTGTGCAGCTTGGTTATCTGTTTTGTTGCCAGGAAGATAAAGCCTTACTAATATTTTATGCCCTTTTATTTACCTATGTGTGCTTCTGTGTGTATATAAATGTATAGCAAATCCGTAATGCTGGACTGTGTGTGCTTACGTTGTGTCCTTTGTGAGGAGGGAGGTATTATGGTGATAGATTTCTGAGTAGTCACTGAGGGCTTACCTTTTTCCTAAAGTTTGAATGACAATGTAAAAGAACGTATTTGATATAAAATTCAGTCCAGGAAACCAAGCTCATGTCTGTAGCACACTTTTACTCCTGGTATGGTAGATCTTAGAAGCGGCTATCTGATGTCTTGGTTTATAGGTAATTGGGTAGAACATGAGAAATTAAAGTATCATGGGGAAAAAAAATACTTAATTGATTGTAAGTCTACTTTGTGTGAAGTCTTTTCTCTCCCTTTGCAAAAGAATTTTGTTAGCCCTTTTTGTTGTTTTGTCATCCCATGTAAATATGTGGTTCCCTGCAGTCATGTAGGATTTTAGGCTCATTCAAAAAGGGCAAAACGGGTATCAGGGAAAGAGGAAGCAGAAGGAAATTGGTGGTAAGACCATGCTCTTTGGAGAGGTGCAGCTGGTGGTCACAAATTCTCTTTGTTTCATCTACTGGAAATTTTATGTTGCATTTAACTATTGTAATTGTGAGTAAATTGACTACATGAAGTGATGAAGAAATGTTAAAATACTTTATTTTACAGACACATAGGGACACATTTTAAGTACTTACAAGTCCTCACAAAACAATTGACATGTCCTAGCAAGGGGTGCTGGAAAGACCACTCAATGCATTACAGGGATGCTGGGTTTTATATCTTTATTTTGCAATCTTGCCACCTGGTGGTATGCTCTGGCAATAAAAGTTTGGTTAGAAGCCTGTTCCAAGAGTCATACTTTGGTAGGCAAGATCTTAAGAGTGGAATTTAAGACTGGATAATAAGTAGGTTCTTGTTTTTTAGCATTCAAGTGTTCATTGTGTTCTTCCTTCATTGTGTCAATTGTCCCATGTTGGGTGCAGTATAAGGTTGTACATGTCTTTGCATTAAATGTATCTTTTTTCCTCCCCACTCTGATTTCTACAGATATGAGGGAAGAGAAAGTCTAGAAATATTGTGTCCTCCTGGAACACTGAGTCGTGGCATGTTAATCTTCTAAATGATTTTGAGACATGGTTTGAAAAAGAATGTTGTCCATGTCCTTAAATTCTGAGATAAAATTATGCAAACTGACTTTACCTAAGCTATGGTTAGAGCATTTAAAGGATGTTGTTATCCCTAAAACAAGTACTACACATCCCTACAAGTAAGGCGGAGACTGAATAAACTCAATGATATGCAAGACCTGGCATCTTGAAGGGCGTTGTGGCTGCCCCATCACTGGAGGGGTTCAAGACCAGGCTGGATGGGGCTTGAGCAACCTGGTCTAGTGGGAGGTGTCCCTGCCCAGGGCAGGGGGGTGGAACTAGATGATCTTTAAGGTCACTTCCAACTTTAACCATTCTAAGATTCTATGATCTTTAAAATTTAGTGGCAGGAGCATGAGGGAATCTGCCTCCTTTCTGTTAATCCCAGATGAAGCAGATGGGGTCTTACTGGTGTCTGTTTGGGGAGCCCTTATTTATAATAAAAAATGGTTTCACATAGTGTTCAAAAGGCATTAAACAATCCAGGTTTTGCAAGCTGAATCCAAACAGGATTTTCTGAGGGGTATGAGGAACTGATCATTAACTGGAACTTTTAAGTCAAAAGTGGAGGTTTTCTCTCCAAAAAAGATCACCTCTGGCTGTGCCATATGCTCTTGTTTGACACAAGAGTAACTGAGTAAAATTCTGTGACTTGAGTCAAAAATGGCATCATGCTGGAGCACAACGGTTCCCTTTTAATACAAAAACATGAAAGCTTAAATTTTTTCTAATCTGTCTTCATGGTTTAGTGTTGATGTGTTTGTACGTGGAACACTTGCATCCAGCAGGACCTCTCTTCCTTGCAGAGCTACTGCCTTGTGATTTCAGTACCCCTTCCAGAGTGTCTATTATGAAACAAGTCGGAATGTTATTTATTCATGATGCCACCATTCTGTTGACCTTAAGACCTCTCGATTATTCACTTCCAGGTTCTCCCATATGACCCCATATAATACAAACAAAACATTGTTCTGCATTTTCTCTCCTCCTGCTCTCTCGAGGCAGAGCAGCGGATACCAAAGCCAACGCGATGCGCACTGTCCATTTTCTTCGCTGTCTGCCTTCTCATCATCATCTGTTTCTTGGCCTCAGACTTCCCCCTCCCACTTTGAGCCCTTTGGCCTCCCCCTCCAGGTTAATGTTCTGTATTTGTCCTGTTAGGACTGAATTTTAATAATGTTAAGTAGCTGTTCTGGAGCAGCTACGCAGCTTGAAGTGCTGAAGGTTTAGGCTTACCTTCTTCAGGGTGCTGGCTGTTTTTAAAGATGATGGGAATTACAACCAGTTGAAAGTCTCCAAAGGACAGTGTGCATCAAAACCACCATTTATTTACATATGAGAGGCCAGAGGACAAGAGAGAGGCTGCTTGGACTGAGACTCCTAGTTCCAAGCTGTTAATATAGATCTTTGGTCACACAGAACTTTTAAATCACATTAATTTACTGTGAAATATCTGTAACTATTTGTGACAATGGATGTTTGCTCTTGGATCTGTTTCTCCTGTGGGGTATCCTTTAGATCAATCCTCGTTTGTTCTATTAATTTCCGTAATTCTCTGGGGTTTGTCAAGTCTAATTATCTCTTTTCTTTCTTCCAGTTTTGAAATCAAGACTGATTAATCAACACGAAAAGACCCAGCTGGTTATGTGACTTGGAACCCTGTTTATGAAACACTCGTTTGTTTTTGCAAGACAACAGCACGGTATGTTGTTTCTTCTTTTCCTCCCCAAAATTAAAAATCAACTCCTGTAACTTAATAGAAATCCTAGAAAACAGAAAGTTCATGAGGAACTCAACTGTTATTGGTAAACGAGACCTTGTTTTTTGGCTTCGTGACACCAGCCAAGGAAACAGAAGTGCTCCATTCACTTTACCATACTACTAATCAGAGAATTCTTCCACATAACAATGCTGCTTCTGGTTTCATATCATTTAAGGAGAGCTTCCCTTAGTTAGAAAGATCAATCTGCTTTCTCTTGACATTGTGTTGCATGAGGTGTGGGACTAGTGATTAGTGAACGTGACAAAAGTGTGTTTTAAACTGCATTGGTGATGGATGGTGTCAGGGCCAAATGCTGGAACCCAGGGCAGAGACCGTAACCTCAGCGTGGGAGGAGATCGCGCTGCCGCTTGCACACCTGCACAAACAGGTAGCTCTAGCAGAACTTGAGATTTTGAATGAAATAATGCTTCCTCTGTACTTGATTTAGACAGTATTTTTCCACAATTACAAATTTATTCTTTATAAGATAAACCTTCAGTTTTAATTGCAAAAGAAAACTGCACAGATAAAGCATCAGCCTTGTAGTCTGTAACCCAAGCGCGGGAATGCATAAACAAAAGTTCCAGTAGTAACATGAAATGACTTGACTTTTTTTTTTTAATATCATGAGCTATGGTGTATAACCTAAAACTTAATAACACTGAACTATTAGATACAGGTGAAGTGCTGATACATGTCATTATGCTATATGTAGTATGAATCTTATAAATACTTAAAGGGAGGGTGTCAAGAGGACGGGGTCGGTCTTTTTTCAGTGGTGCCCAGGGATAGGAAAAGAGGAAACGGGCACAAACTTGAGTATAAGAAGTTCCGTCTAAACATGAGGAGGAACTTCTTTCCTGTGAGGGTGGCAGAGCCCTGGAACAGGCTGCCCAGGGGGGTGGTGGAGTCTCTGTCTCTGGAGACATTCAAACCCCACCTGGACACGTTCCTGTGCGACCTGCTCTGGCAGGGGGTTGGACTGGATGTTCTCCAGAGGTCCCTTCCGACCCCATGTGATTCTGTGAATCTTATCTTTTGCTTTCCCAGTTCTGTGAAAATGTTCTGCCTTGCCAGTGATGAGACTTTCTCATTTCTGTAATGAGGTGGTGGTTTGGGGTTTTTTTTAACTGTTAAATTTTGGAAGCAATAAATTTACATGATGTTCTATTTAGACTAGCAGGAATCCAAGCAACTCTATGCAGTAAAGGGCAGCACCAGATTATTTCAAGCATTTCTTTAGTTATAACTGTGTAAGAAATCGGGCAGCTTGGATTGGTTGAACTTTATAACCATGTTAAAAAGAGCTTGCCTGACTTGTTCGGAATGTATGAAAATTCCTTTATATTTTAAGTAAAAAGAAAAAACTGGTGTTTATTCTGGATTTTCCAGGACTAGTGAGCGGTTCTGTTGATTTGCAAGTGGTGACACAATAAATGTAGAATCTGTATTTTCATTTGTTACCTCACTTGTTACTGAAGAGTCATTAACCAAGAAAGGAGAATGAGCTATAACATCGAAACTATTACAGAAAAAGGGGCAATAGTACTCACTACCTACTCAATTAAGTCTCGGGATATGAAAAAGTAGAACCAATAAAGAAAAATTAGTAAGTATTTACTTTTAAATAGAGTTCTGTACAGTGAAGTATAAAATTTTGAATTTTATGATTACAAAGCAAATTTGCTCAGACATCTCCTTATGACAGCAATAAATACATTCCCAGTATGGTAATGAGATTGGTTAGCATGTTATTAGGAAAGAAAAAGAATAACACTTGCTCTTTTTTTTAACAAGTAAACATAGGAAACAGAAAGATAACAAGAGTACCCAAGTTTTGCGTGTCTTTTTCTGTTCGTAGAACAGTTCCTCTGCTAGGACGTGCAGAAGTAAGCAGACTTTAAGTTTGATATGAAAAACACGAAGAAATTAGTAATAACAGCCCAGATAAAAGGGCTTTGCAAGTTTTCTGTGGGTAATTAAGGAAGCTTTCCATAGCATAGAGCTTTAAGTTCTGTATAGCTGCTATCAATAAAACTATACAAGCTAGTTTTAGATTATTTATTTGCTTTTATACTCTATGTTAAAAAACTGAAAGTAACTGCTGTATTTTGAAGCTTATAAAAAACATACAAATATGGCACTTGCACAACTTCAACGTCTTCAAAATATTATGTAATGTTTAATAGGATAGAAATTGTCCAAGGATTTGCTCTCTTTTGTCACTAATAATTTCCAGATTAATTTCCACTAGGATGGTAAGTGTACCTGTAGCTCTCACCTCCATGGAAATGTTTGATAGGCTCTTTTAACTAAAACTAATCTAACTTATATCAAAACGGCGCCTATGTTTTTTTCAATGTAGAGAAGAATGAAAACATGGTCATAATGACGATGTTGGCAACTGTAACATCAAGTTAACGCAGTGTGTTAAACGTTATTTCTTTCTGACATGAGTCTTTGCAGTCGTTTGGCACCCTTGCTGCAGTGAAGGTTTTAATGGGTGCTGTAAGCTGTGCAGACCAAATATTGTGCTTGTCTTTCAAAATACTCGAGATTCAAGCTTCATTTTTATTTTTTTTTTTCAAAAA
This sequence comes from Arenaria interpres, assembly GCA_013399435.1. NCBI lineage: Eukaryota > Metazoa > Chordata > Aves > Charadriiformes > Scolopacidae > Arenaria > Arenaria interpres. The sequence continues at coordinate 33,308 of VXAK01017300.1, read as the reverse complement.
CTCTTAAACCAAGTAGTCTATAATCTATTTGTCAGACATTTAAATGTCTGTAAGAGACTGAAAAGCTGAGACAGACTTACTAGAGAGGGAACTTTCTTAGTCATTCAGCTATTAAAAAGGAAAAAAAACCCTCCCCAAGGTTTTTGTACATTTTTTGCAAAGAAATAAGAAGAGTTTGAAATATAATCTTTTTCTCTATTTCTTAATATAATACACAGTAGCTTTAATTTCTGTTGTGGAAGGCAAGCTGCCAGGCACAATCACACAACTTAGTATGCTTGTAAAAATTAAAAAAGAAGTAAAACTCCCAAACAGACTTTCCTAAAGAGCACTTTGTCTCTACCCTCTCAGGTGCTGTTCCAGGGAGATGTGATGGGTGGATGGTCTAAGTGTACCTGGGTTCCATTGGTGTTTAACTTGCCTCCCAGCTGGAACTGAGATGGCGTTTACATAGATGTCGCTTGTTTCTGCTGATGGATACAAGACATTCCTTTTAGTTAGAACTTAACACAAGCCTTAGGTAACGTTGAGGAGGAGGTAACGCTACTGTGTCCGTGGCATTTTGTCCGGCAAGGCCAGGAGCGTCTAACAGTTATTTCTTCACAAAGGTAACTGCAGCTGTGGTCCCCTCCTGAAGGTACTCCCATGTGAAACCCTTCCCAGTTTTGTCACTTCTGTGATCTAAGAGATCATTGTCATCATAGAATCATCATAGAATGGTTTAGGTTGGAAGGGACCTTAAAGACTATTGAGTTCCAACCCCCTGCCCTGGACAGGGACACCTCCCACCAGCCCAGGTCGCTCCAAGCCCCATCCAGCCTGGCCTTGAACCCCTCCAGGGATGGGGCAGCCACAGCTTCTCTGGGCAACCTGGCTCAGGGTCTCACCACCCTCACAATGAAATATTTCTTCTTGATATCTCATCTAAGTCTCCCCTCTCAGTTTAAAACTGTTCCCCCTTGTTCTGTGGTTCGCCTCCCTGATCCAGAGTCCCACCCCACCTTTCCTGGAGCCCCTTTACGGACTGGAAGGGGTTCTGAGGTCTCCCCAGAGCCTTATCTTCCCCAGGTTAAATCCCCCCCAGTTCTTTCAGTCTGTCCTCACAGCAGAGGGGCTCCAGCCCTTGGAGCATCTTCATGGCCTCCTCTGGTCCCTTGATAGCGTCGAGATGCTTTGGGCTGCTCTGTTATTTTTGTACTACTTAAAAGTTAAATTTCAGTTGTAACTGAGAATGAAGCAGCTGAAGAAATGGCTTCACCTTCAGCCCCAGATTCAGCTCCGCCTGCATTTCACTGTCTGGCCTGTAAATAAAGAGCATTAGTGAGGCCACTGAAACGTTGACTTTCCAAATAGCTACAAGGACCTTTGGCAAACTACACTTCTGTAATTTCTTCCGTCTATGCTGGAAGAAAACAGCCATAACAGCGAAGTGCAGCATTACTAGTCTCACTTTGTTACAATTCTTAGCACCGCTATGGTGGGCACAAATTATACATCAGCCATCCCAAACAATTGCATACATGTCAACAAAATGTCTTTTATAGGTTTGTGTCACAGACAGTCCCATCCATCAATTCCTGTGTTACTTTTCCCGGGATTGTCCCCTGTGTTTTGAAGGGAAAGAGAAAGATGTTCCTTTTTTTTTTTTCCACTTGTTAGATGTGAATATGGTGGTGTTCATTCAGAAAAGTTGTGCAGAAGTAGAGCACATCTTGCCTGCAGTTACCTGCACAGTGATCTTTTTTTGCACAATTAAATTAAAAATATAGATATCTATGGATCTATCTGAACTCTACCCCCCTTTGAAAATCAAACTTCCTTTAATCTTTTCCTACTATCTGAAGTTAGTGATGTTTTATAATCATACAATTACTACTTAATTTGAATTCTGTGTTATTTTAAGAGGTCAGTAATGGTACTATTACAACCTATACTATTACAACCTATACTATACTGTATACTATAACTATATTCGGTGTGAGAGTAACAGTAGACAATATCTAGCTCTTGTATAGGACTTCTCATCAATAAATCTCAAAATAAATCTTGCATTATAAAAAGTATGGATTGTTATGTCTATTTTATAGGTGATGGAAGCTGTAGCCCTGAGAAGTTACCCATCATGTCTGCGCAAATCTGTTTGCCTGTATTCTGTTGACTAAACATCACAGTATACTGACTCCCCTGGGCAATATATTAAAGTACAATATGGAAACAGTGAAATATGAAATCAGTGCAAGTAGCTGGTCTCCCTTTCTATACTGCGCACATGCCTTTTTTGTCTGATAAAGAGTACAGTGGGCGTTTGTGCTCCAGATGGTTTTAAGAAATTGAGTAAGGTTGGGAAGAGTGAATAATCAGGTGAGACTTCAGTAAGTGCTCAGGTGACTGGAGAAAGTGGCTTTCTCAGTCGCTGTCATTACTCAATTTGAATATAAACGACAGCCTGGCCCTAATGAAATGACTTGACTTCTGTGCGGCTGACGGAGCCAGGCAACGTAGTTCCTGGCACGTTAGGGAAATAAAGTTTCCATGGAATTTTTTGTAGATTAGGGCACAAATGAAAGCTCTTAATTTTTTAAAATGGCTTTTTAATACTTTATTACTGATGTAATTATTTTGTTCTTCCTTATTATTTTTGATACATACTTTTCTGATTTAAAAACACTTTGGAAATGTTGAATATTATTAAAAAGATAAACTCTACAGCAACAATTGGAATTATTTTTTGTAACATTTATTTTATAACTGTTTTTTAAAGAATATATTTCATTTTTGCATGTTGGGGCTGATTTTAATTTTATCCTTCCTCTTTATATTTGCATTTTCTTCGCTGTCCCCCAAACGCTGCTGTGAGCGTTGCCATTTGACCAAAATGAAGTGGTTAATTGTACGTTGTTAGGGGCCTTTGCATAGTGCATTGCTCCGTAATCTCACTAGGAAGAAGCATTTGGTGTCAGTCCTTCTGCGCTGCTGCCTCTGTAGGGCATAACAGGAGCTTCTCACAGGTACTATTCAGCCCATTTTCCTTCTCTGACTAAAGGTAACGTGCTCCAGAGGGTAGCTGCAAACCACAAGTCCACTTTGGAACATTCCTGATAATACCAATAAATTACTTGTAATCAATTAACAGAATGAATGTGAAATTCCATGTCTGCTATCTGTTGGTTTAGGGTTTTTTTTTCTGGGCAGGCTCTTTTATGGTACAGATTTTGTAGGTATCTTACTGGCTTTTTACTGGCTTCTGTCTCTTCCCAGAGTTCTAGGAGTCCAGATTAATGCTTTCTGCTGGTTTCTCCTAATACAAAGCACACAAATGTGTATTTTTCTTAATGTGACACCACTGAGGGCTGAGTACAATTCAAATGCTAATCTGTAGAAACTAAATCTCACAAAGGAGATGTGTTAACATTTGTCTTTATTCACTGTATTTCAAAGGCTACGTGCCAAATCTTGCTTGACACATATAACATACTACCTTGTACAAATTTACCCCTTACAGGCAGAGAGAAGCATTTCCTTTCTGCATAGTGTAAGTCTTTTGATCCCATGCAAATGGGAAATGGCTGATTTCTCCGCTTTCTCCCCGATTCCTGTGTTAAATTCCCCTTTTTCAGGGAGAAACTGTGAACTGAATATATCCAGCAGGGACTGGGTTGGTTTTTTTCCTCAGGTGATTTTGTTTTATCACTTTCCTGGGTGCTGGGAAGTCTCCTCAGTTACTTTGGTGCTCTTCCCTCGCTGTCAGTCTGCCCTGCAAGTGTCACTCCTTGCTGAGATCAGGCTCAGCTCTTTTTAGACAAAATACTGGTTCCTTTTTTTCCCATGTTATTATTAGAATGCGTATTTTGCTTGTGGATCTTGTTTAAGTGCTTTAAATTTTAAGTCTGTGTTTTGCCTGCTGTTATCCTTGGCTGTTAGAGTTCCATTGACTTCACTGAATGGTGTACTTTTATATCACCAAAGCAGATAAATTCTCTGTTTGCTTTCAGTTTGATCCAATCATCTGCTGCAATCCTATCCGGTTTTCCCCTGGAGAGCTCAACTAAGCTGGTAATATTATTACCTTTCTTGACCAGGTATTTGGTACTTTGCAGCTTTTGCAGAGTTGTGTAACCCATTGCACATCCTACATCTCTTTCCCGGAGCCAGAGACCTTCCAAAAAGCAGCTGAAACTGGAGAAGTGTTTGTGACTGATCCAAGCTGAGACCCTTCTCGCCACCTTCCCCTGGTCAACCTGGCCAGCCTTGGGCCTGGCTTCCAGCTCCTCGTGTCTTTGTTCTCACTTGTTTCTGTAGTATTCTGAAATAACACTTCTGAATTTTTTTGGATTCTCAATCGTTGGCACTGTCTGTTTGGATGGACCGAGTGACTTATTCTTAGGTCTCGTTTTCGATCTCTCAGTCATCTCTCTCTGCAGATGTCAGTGCTTCAGCACTGAGCGAAGTGATGCTTTGCGTTTTATGTATGCAAGCAACACATGGTCTGCAGCCAGCTCCTTCAACTTGCAAAATATTTAAGAATACGTTTAAATGCAAGGTCTTACAGAAAATGCAAATGTATTACTTATTACTTTTCATTTGATTCTCACGATAGATTTCTGGAGAGTGCTCTGAGGCTTTTTTATTGGTGCCATCACTACTTTGCCTTCAAGCTTATGCTGATTTTCTTCTTTGCTTGAGCCCCATAACACTTGTTATCAGTAGCTACAATTTCCTGCCACCTGTGGTGGAATATATTTCTTCATTATGAGCCTTCTGCTGCTTCCTCAAGTTTTATTTTTGATTAGCTGCTATGGAATTTTTACATATAATTTACTTGTCCTGCAAATCTTTATCATCTGATAGATAGGAAAATTGCTGCTTCTAGTTTATGTTGGCCCAAATCACTTAGTGCCAGTTCCTGGTACCAGTACTGAACTGGTATGAAGTATAGCACAAGAGAATGTGGTGGAAGACTAGGTTTTGTAGGGTTTGTTTTGGTCTGTGGTGGGATTTTTTCCCCCCCCTTTCCCTTAAAATGAAACAATGCTGAAAACACCAAGGCTCAGTTCAGAGTTACTTATCTGAATTGAGTTGGAATATGGAAGAGATCACAACTTTTTATTCTGAATTTGGTGAACATTTTCTTAATGTCATTTTCAGCAACTTTACATCTCTATTTTAGAAGCTATTACATTTTTAAGGGCCTCTTTAAAAATGAGAATGTAAGCAGAGGTTTACCACTCCCTATTAAACCTTGGTGGAAGTGATGTACTGTGAATCCTCCTGCCCGGGTGAGAAGAGAACTATTAATTACACCTACTACTGGCTTTATAAACACAAATATATTTTTTGCTGTTGTCCATTAAATGGACTTTTCCACACTCAGTTTGAAAAATGAAAACAAACCCAAACTTCTTATCCAACAGCTCATCTGTAGTATGTAGTTTCTTCTCTCCATCCGCATCATCTGGAACAAGGGTAAAAACCGTAAAAATGTTCTAGTGTGATAAAAAGAAGCGTGTGTATATGAAGGCAAATGTAAATTGCACTGGATTTCAGGCGTCAGAAAAGGGACTTGGCAACTGCAGATGTACAGCTTAAAAACTGTAGGAGGGGAGAGAAGAGCTGGGTTTGTTTCTCTGGGCTGAGCTCCGTTGGAGCAGCTGGTGTGAGCTCGGGACCAGAGCTGGAGTGGCATCGGAGTAAAACTGCTGGGAACTCAGCTGCTGCCTGCCAGGGGGGCTGCGGGGAAATAACTGCCGGGGAGTAGTGCCTAAGACAAAAAGAAAAAGGCAAAGAAGTATTTTCTATATTCTTTACTGATATTTTTATCTTTACTCTTTCCAATCACACCTAGCCCCTGGGATATAAATTGCAACTTGAGGGGACGTGAATGCGTGTTAGTCTTTATAAACTGGTTGCATTAGGCAGGAGAAATCTGTTTATGAAACAGTCCCCAGCAGTACTGAAAAAGTTACTCCTGGCACCTTCTGGGATGCCCGCTGCACTCTTATGTGCTGGGGCTGATCTCTTTTTTTTTTTTCCCCATTTCTTTTTTCTTTTTTTTTCCTATTTTTTGCCAAACCTCCTTTCTGAGGAATTCTTCCTCTCTCCCTCATCCCGCGGGTCCCGGAGGAACGGCACACAGCCTTGCTGGAGTAGCGTGACTCACCACTGTGAATGTCTCTGTCAGTCTTGCTTGAGAAACTGCACTGAAATGGAGAGGGAATCTGTGCCCAACGGTCACAGACAGAACTTTCAACAACTAAACTCTTCTTTTTCCTCCCTTTTCTCTTAAGAGTGTCTGCGTTTCTACTTGTCGGGGGTGCTCTGTGGATGAGATGAAATGAAGATAAAGCACAGACTTTGCAAGGTGGTGAGATTAGGGTGGTGCTGAATCTCAGTTTTCTCATAAGCTTTTTTTCAAATCCCATGAAGAAGCATTCCTGAAAATTAGCAAAGGCAAACAGTTACATACGTTTTCTGACAAGGGCCAGTAGCAGATCCTTTCTTTATGGAAAGAGTTGTAGTAACAAGGTAATTTCTTGTTTCTGTAACCTCTTCATGAGAGACTGTGGGGGTCAGAAGTTCCCTGAAACGGAGCTGTTAATAGTCAGAAGTGGATCATTTGTAGTCATCAGAGAACCGCTGAATTTTGAAGAGAGATTGATAGAGTGGTGGATTTTGCAAGTTAGTGGGGTTGCCTTTTGTGAACAGATAAATTGTTGAAAAATCTGGTAAATGGGCAGTCAGGGAGATCGTTGCAGAGCAAAGGGATGCTCCTGTGAGACTCCAACAGTGAGGCTCCTTCGATGGGATTGTGAAAGAAAGAAGAGAAAAAGGAAAAAAAGCCAAAAAACCCACCTGATGCAATCAAAGTAGAGCCAGCACAATTGTTTTAGTATTTTGAAATAGAATTAAGGGATAGCAAATTGGGATTTGCAAAGGCTAAAGTGGAAGAGATTGCAATAGTTAAGGCATGACATTATTAAGGATCAGAGAATTTTCTCTCTTGTCTTTGTGGAATTTAATGAATTTTGATAAAATATGCACTAGAAAAAAGAGAAATTAAAAGAAAAGGAAAAAGGAGATCTATGTGATCTATGGAGATCATTGTGATCTATGAAAGAAAAATCTCAGAAACAGAAAATCCCCCAAAATCATCATATGCATTTTGAATATCGAGAACATAAAAGAAACTTTAAAACATGGGATTTTTTTTGCATATGCACGCGTATGAATACACATGGGTGTTTGTGTGCCTGTTCATACATACACTATTACAGTTCATCACCAGCCAAGGTATAGTAAGATTTAAAAGTTATGAAAAGCTTCAGTTGTTTTCCATCTGGAGTCTCATTTTAATCCTTTGATTTTTGCTGTACGAGTCTTGGCCCTTGTGATGGTGTTTCATTTTTTTTCATAACAAGGATTTTGTTAGTTCTGTAGTCAAATTTGAGTAAACGTAGGAAATTTTCATACTATAAATTTAAAAAGCATCATTTAGATATTTTTCTTTTTATTACTTTGCATTGCCACGTTGCATTTTGCTAAGGAAATGCTCACTCTTATTAAAAGACATTTTCAAAGTTTTTGCAATGGTGGTTCAGTCCTTATCTGTTACAAGAAGTTGCAAACTGGTATGAATGATTCATTTTGATCAGCTATTTTGGTGGTGCATGCATCAGCTTAGATACGACTTTACATAAAATGGATGGGAAAATGCTAGTTTATATACCTCCTCCACCTATCTATTTAAATGAAAATCCATAAAACTTGTACAGGAGAGTGTCATTTGGATTTATTTGGAAAGAATATACTTTAAAAATATAGCAGGGAAGAACAAGGAAAGGGGCTCAGGAGTGGTGAATGGTGCTCAGCAAAGTGTGAAATGGAGGAAATTCTGTGGGCAGTATCAAAACTCACCCTTGGCTTCAAGCCACAGATGTTTGCGGGGCCTGAAGATAAAACGATCCAAACCAGCTAAAATAAAATTAGAACTGCAGCAAGGCAAAAGATAAGATCTGCATATGTTCTCACACATTGAAGCAGAAGCAACTGCTCTCAAAAATGGTTTTTTGGTTGGGTTTTTTTTTTTTTTACTAGTTTGGAAGGATGGAGAAGAAAAGGAGAGGATGGGTCCTTCATTAGGGTTCTTGGAGGAGGGCTAGATAGGCTGAGGTTTCTGGGAAAAAGATAATCAGAGAAGTTAACCTTCCAGTCCATGAAGTTGCACTTTTTATAAAATGGGATTTTTGAAAAAATATAAATTCTTTGCATTAGTGAACGGTCGTGTTATTTTTATTGCAGTGGGGGTACTTGCTTGAAGTTGCTGCTGGTCTGTTATGTGGTGTGTAAAACTCAACATTATGAGGAAAAGAAAATACTATGATGATAATATGACAGCTATTTTTAATGGACAGACACAAAATCCTAAAACTACAATGCACTTTTCCTCATATATAGTGAAAATAAAGTAGCGTATTGGAAAAAGTTTACCACAACTTTGAATGAACAGTAAATCAGTTGAATGAAACTTCTGCTATGCTGGGTTTGGTCCCTCATTGATTATGGAGAAACAACCCAAATTTCTCAATGCAGGAAGAAGTCATGTATAAAAATACACTTTTAATAATCAGTTTATCTTTTTCACTCAGGCTGTGAATAATATAATTTTAAGGGTTTCGTTTAATCTCTTTAGAACATTATTTTCTTGTTTGTTTATAGGCTGCAGATGTACCTCAATTTAGGCAAGCGTCCTGGTGAAGTAAAGGAGACAGTAGACTTGCACAGTTTGACCAGTCAGTTATGAATATTCGCTTTTTTGTGAGCAGATGGTAGTTCCAAGCCTGTGCAGAAATATTGTCATAACTATTTCCTTTAGTACGTCTTATGTTCTAGTTCTTTTCACAGCTCTCCTTCCATTCAGGACATGTTTGTTGTAGGAAATATGTGTTCTGACAAAATATTTAAAGGTGAACAAAGAGAGAGGGTGCTCAGAGAAAGGAATAGCGTTTTCTTCTTCATACTGTGAAAATGACTGATATACTTGGTGTGCTCCTCTGTTTTGAATGATGATCTATCATGAAAGAAAGCTTGGATTTAGAGAAAATAAGTTTCTGTGTCTTCACTGCACTTTCTCATCTTACAATTTCAGTATATTTGATTCCTTAATTTAAATTATCACTTTAAAAAAAAAAAAAAAAGGAGCCTGATTATCTTAAAAAAAGTGAAATCCTCTGTTTATTCGTGAAGCAATATGTAAAAGGAAGCTACAAAGACACCTCAATCAAATGTGACGTCACATACCCTGACTTCTTATAGTACAGGTAGAACTGGAGAGACTGGTGAAGGGTGAGAGAGAGCAACAGCATTTGCCTAAGGTTGGTCTGTAAAATTTAGGGTGGACAAATATTCAGGTTTGCTAGGTGGAAAGTAGGAACTGGTCTCCAGGAGGACCAACTTTGTTCTTACGAGTCGCCCATACTTAAGTAGTACATTGCCCTAAGATAGAGATTTTTCTCCTAATAAAGCTTGCATGAATCGAAGAAAGCCTTACCAGTAATTTTACAGTGTCAGTCCTGTGAAGTTCTAAGTCAATTTTGTGATTCACAATATTCACAGAATTTCATTAAGCATCACACCTGTTAATTCCCTATCAAATTGAGGATAGCTAACCAAAGCAACTGAATTTGAAGAAAAAGAACTCTGCCATGAGATCTCAATGTTTCTTTCCACGTCAAGTATATTCCCTGGGATTATTCTGCTATTTTTCTACATTTAATTGTTTTTTTAATGAACTTAAAAGGTTCTGTTGTAAATGAGACTGTAAATTGCTCAGTGCAGGAGCTGTGTTGGTGTGTGAGTTTTGATAGACAAGACATGATTGGCCACAATACCTTCTGTAGATTCTGAGTAGTTTTGCAATCCAGGATTTAACGGTTCATTCTAATAGATCTTTAAAGTTTCATTTTGGTGATTTTTATCCTTTTTTCTGAAGTAGTCCTTTAGCCTGTATTTAGAAAGAAGAGGAAATTCTCCTAGAAGATGTTCTTAATACTTTATGCAGACTGTCTTAGGGGGGAGTTCCTATTGCAAAATGACCTATATCTTTACTGCAACTGATTTGAAAGAGCAAAAGGTCAAAAATCTCCTAATGTGTTTTTGAAATCTGTGTGTCAACACGGCGCAGTTCAGAAGGGCTGTTGAGACTCCGTGGAAATTGCATTTCTCTTTTGATTTGAATTTTATACCTGGAAAGGATTAGGGAATATTCATTTCAGCTGATGGCCAGAGGGCAAAACAGAAAATAATTTTAGAATGGAAGATGCGTATCAGAAAGATGCACTCAGAGGAATGCGGTAGGAGGAAGCATTTCTGTAGTTTCATTATTTTATGTGAGTGATGTGAAAAAAAAAAAAAAAAAATTAGCAAATTTCTTTCTATCTACTATGCCAAACTCCATGTTTTATTTGCTGTTAGTTGGTTAGTGCAGTATCATTCTGACCTTATTCCCTACTGAAAAGATATCTTGTGTAGCGGAGTATCATCTGAAAAAAATACAGTTTCCTAGAAAGCGATATTTAGCTGTTGATTTATTTACTACTTCTGTCTTTCCATCACCTATTATTTTTCCAGAGCTGCCCTCTGTTGATAGTGACCTTGCAAGATGACAGATTAATTTCAGTGTTGGGGAGTTTGTGCAGGCTGCTGCTCAGTCAGTCTCCTTTAACTTTCAACAACCCAAACTCAAATGGAGGAGAAGCTTTAAAAGCTCATCCATCTTTTTCCTGCTCTCTGCTTTGAGTAGCTCTTATGTTCCTCCTGTCATCTGAGAGTACTTTTGCCTCGAATCTCTTCAGTGGCAAAGCAAAGCAGATTTCCCAGGAAGATTGTGATGCCTGGCCGTGAGATACACCCAAAATCTGTCCAGAAATCTTACTGGCCACAGTGAGTCAGTCATAACGCTTGACTGCAATGTCCAAATGTCCACTTCTTGCTGTGACCTGACGGGAGGAGCTGCCCCGTACAAAGAGCCCCGTTGCAGGCCAGGGAAGTTTGGGTCTGTGTGGGTCCTGTTGTAGATGCAGTCTGGCTGCTGCATCCAGGGAATTTAGTAGCTGCTCTTAGAAAAGCAGCCCCATCCCCTCCTGGCTTCTCCACTCAAAGATGGACGTAATAGCTGAACTGCTAAACAGCTGAGATTTTTAAACACCAGTGTGACATTTCTTTGGGTTTTGGGTTTTTGTTTTGCTGTCACTGGCGTTAATGTAGTGATTTGAAAATAGGATTTTTGAAATAGGAACCTTTTTAAGTTTTGCAGCGCTGTTGTAAACCATTGTAGATCTTGCAACTGACCTGGTTGGGGTTTTTTCTTCTTCTATTTTTTTATTTATTTTATTTTTGAACTGGTCCAAACAGTGCTTATAAATACAGGGTACAAAAGAAGAAGAATATTAACAGCTCATATCTTCGTTAATAGTTGAGACTATCCCAATATAGGTTTTATTTGCTATTGTTGGAAAAACTAGTAAAAAAGCTGTGAGAAGTAACTAGAAAAAGAGGCTGTAACTTCTGGGAGGTATGGAAAATTCACTTTTCGTCACCTGTTCAAACCATATAGTTCCCTGAGCAAAAGTGATTTATGTTTAATTTTGCACAGCAAATACGCACTACATATAGATGTTCTCCACTGGGACATTACAGTTGAGTTTAATAGCTTGAAATTAGAGAAACTCTGCGGGCAGTGAGGTATCATTATTGATGGAATAATTACATTGGTGTAGAAGGGAATTATTTACCCTGAGCAATGTCATGTTTGTAAGGTTCGGTGGGGTTAACACAGGCTGATACAAGAAGTGGATATTGGCCTTTCTGGTGTCACCTTCTCTCGCGGTGGTGGTCCCAGCCCTGCCTTGTGCTGGCTCTTGAGCTCAGCTTTGAGCCCATCCGAGCTTCAGTTGAGAGGAAGCCACAGCTCCAGGGTGAAAGAATCCAGGGAACCGCATGAAGCTGCCAGGGAGGCTGAAGGAAAAGCACACAGATAACAGGGAGTGCCTGAAGTTTCATTCCTCAATAGCTCCCTCTCCAAACTTAACCAAATCAGGTACTGATCCTATCTTTTTAAACAGAACTACTTATAGAGTAGATGTACTCCATTCTTTCCTGGGACAGCAAACATACCATAACATTGCATGTGATTTTAGCATTTGGTTTTACACCCTATGAATCTCTTGTGACTAATGCACTTTCAACTACATTTGCATTAAAAGGAAAAGCTTCAGTTCTTCACAATTCCTCTCATAGTTGGTGGGTTTGTTTTCAAGAGAAGTCATTATTGCAGAAAGCAAAATCAAAACTTCTGAGTCTTTGTGACCTTAAATTTGCATTTGAGATATTGCGTCAGTTTGCTCCCATTAAGGATTTTCTCATTTCCTGTACCTGACTGGCCATCAGCATGCTTGCAGTTTGGCGGTGAACATGTCCTGTAGTTGAAATTAAGATCCATGAAGGAATATCTGTTGACAAAAGGAGAAAAAGAATCCCCTTTCCTTCCCCCTGATGATCACTTCTTCCTTGTGTTTAGCCCTGCAGTGAGCTGGTTAAAGGAGGAAAAAAGAGCAGAAACATTTTTTAAGTGGAGCTTAGGGAAGACTGAAATAAATTTTCCATTGATGTTGCTCTCTGAAATGTCTCTTAGCTGAAAACAAGCTCCAGTGGTCACTCACGGGGAGCTGGCAGAGCCTGCATCTGAGCTGGAGGATGTGGCATTGTAAGGAACCTGTGGAACCTGTATCCAAGCAGAAAAATTAAATGAAACCGAAATTCATGCAGTTTTTCTATCATGAGATTGTTGTTGTGTAACGGAGCAGTGTGACTCTCACAAAGGCGCTAACGTGGAGGACGAGGTTTACTTGTCACTTCTGAATGAGAAATCTGCATGTAGAGAAATTTCACGAACGTGAACAAATACACGGCTCCACATGCAATAGTTGTGCAGAGGTTAACTTTGTGATTCTTACCATGCCTCATCTAATATGATAATTACTTTTGGCACCTTTGTGTCTAGGCCTAATTCATCTTGCAAAGATAAGGTAATAATTTACCACTTAACCTCATTCTTCATGTGCCAAATAACACAATAGTACAATAAAAACTTAGACGTGCAAGTTGGGGGTAAAGAATGGAGGCCAATATCTTGGGCAAAAGCAATATTTGAACAGTAAAATAGGCAGGATCAGAGGGAAATTCTACCTCAAAAAACAAGTCGTGCTCTTGCAAGAAGGCTTGCATTAGTATTTTTACTTGATAAACTGAGATTTGCTGTGGTGAAACGTGTAGGATTCTGCAGCAAACATTTGTAGATTTCCAAAGAGGCCATGGTTCAGGCGGTATTGCTGTACCATTAGTGGCAGTTTATGGTAGGCTGTATAAAGTTGCCTGTTCCTGGTTAATTTTTAGTTTTGTGCTATTGCTCAGGCATGCTTTGTGCAAATATGCCTTGGTCCAGGCGAAAAAACCCCCCAACACCCACGACAGGTTTTAATGTATTTCAAATAGGAATGGCACAAGTTAGTCCAGATAAAGAGGGGAATATTTTAGAATTCCCAAGGTGGAAGAGACTGTAATTGCTCCTTGGCGTCTGAAGAGGAGAGCTAAAGTGCAGTCAATAGCTGTGTTGATGCTTCCTCCATTAACTCGCGTGTATGAGTTATGTTTAGAGGTGAATAATTGTTTGTATGTAAATAAAGCTATTGCAGCTTTCCTTCCCACTCTAAGGACAGTTTGAGCTCAATTATGTAGCAGCGATATGTGTGGGGAGCCGGGGAAGCTTCATCTCCTGATTCATTTGAAATTTGCTTCCCCTGTGTTTGCTCCTTGCCACGCTTCATTGAGGTTTGGTTGGTTTTTGCTTTATTTTTCTGTCTGCATGGAAGAATGCACATTCATTCTTTCTGTTTTTAATTTAAGAGCTGACATTTTCAGTCTTTCTGAAGAATTGAAGAAAGGTGAACTGCACCTTTTCTGCTCTCTGGTCACCCATGTGGGATGATATACTACTGTCATTTCTCACTCTGGATGTTTGAACAAGTGTAGAATCACTTTAGAGTTAATCATATTGTGGCTTTCTTACAGTGTGATGGAATAAAAATCATGAATTAATCGCTTCAGTGGACCTTCATTCCTCTTACAGCAAAGTTTCACTATACTGTAAATGCTTGGTATTGTGTCAGTTCCCTAGAAGTAGTCATTATCACCTACACACTTGGTGTCAAGTGCTGCTTTCTGAAGAGATTAGTACCTTTTCCTCCTCCTCCTCCTCCTCCTTCTCCTCCTCCCCACGCTTGCTCAGCTAAGTAGAAGAAAATCCAAATTACCGCAACCATACGGGATGGAAGACAGAAAAATAATGCCCGTGGTTTAGTTGCTGTTTCAAGGAAAGAAAGGAGATACAGGATTTTATTCCCCTTCAGTAGCACTTTAATGCTGGCCTCATTTCACCCGAGGGCAGGAGGTTTCAGTGGCAGAGCTGAGCAGAGCGTGGCCTTCGGTCTTCCCAACCCTGGCTGCACACTCCGGAGTCGTTAATTGAGGAAATGGGGGTTCCAAGCCACACACTGTAGAAGGATAACGCAGGTGTTTGTTTTCTCTGTAATATGGTGGGGAAATTAAACTGCGATCAAAGTAACAATAAAACCAAATCCAAATCAAAGGGGACCTTGAACCAGGAAACAATTTTTTTCTTTTTTTCCCTTTTTTTTTTTTTTTTCTTTATCTTTGTTGCTTCTGAAATATACCTGTGCCTGGGAGAAGATTTGGCTAATTGGACTCTTATCAGTTATTCGTCAGTCACCTGGCAACAACCACTCGCACCTCTTGAATAAGTGCATGAATTTGTTGTCTTTTACCAGGAAGGACTTAACAAAAAGAAAGAGCAGTGCAGAGATTAACTGGGAGAAGAAAAATGGTATCCCACAATTGAACCCCCATTCACTTGGACAGGTCCGGTGCATCCATCGAGGAACCCCAGAACAAGAAAGAAGAATGGTATCACAAAGGAAAAAAGTTATAAAAATGTCCCAAGCAGCCCACACTTGTATCAATAATGCCTGCTTCTGTAGAACAGAAAGAGTAGCAGCGTTCCCCGCTTTAAATTGTATTTACAAAGGTGAGAGACAATAGAACAAGCTGGTAGGAAACAGGAAATGCTGCCACAGTGGAAAGATGGAGGAGGGACATTTTCTTCCCCATCTCTTAATTATTTTTTTTAATTTCCAGTCGTGCCAGCTAAGCACACGATCTGGCTGATTCTGCTGAAATCTGCACCGAAACTGTTCTAAAAGCTTTTACATTTTCTTTTGCTTCCTGTTTAGCATTCCTTTGAAACAAATGACTGAGATTAAAATTCCTTGCTTCTGTCTTTTTCTGCCTTCAAGCAGCCTCATGCAGCCAGAAGCATAAGATTTCATGTTTGGATAGTCATCTTAATAAATAAGAGGCTGTGTACCTTAGACCGCAAGATTTAAATTCTGTAGAGAGGTAGGATGACACCAGCAGTCTGGGCAGTGGCATTTCAGTGTGTTCTGTGGAATTTTCATTTCACAACGTTTAATAGGTCTGTTCCGCTCATCTTTTCTGGAGGAGTTTTATGTTTTTGGAGCAGAGGTTTCTAAATGGTGGCACTAACGTCACTAGTGGTACACTTCAAAGCGGTGTGCAGAAATGGCAGCTCCCAGTTCTGTCTGCACAAATTAAATGCCTTTATACAGGCTGTTCCTCTGCTTGGTGGATTGGCCTGATTTGCTGCCGTTACGCGGGAGCTGCTTTCTCTGCAGCCTGATGGCTGTGTCCCTCGCCACCATCCTGCGCAGGACCTTGCTGGTTAGAAGGCCAACGGTTGTCGTTGGTCACGGGCAGCTCCTCTGCGCAGGCGAGAGCCTGTGCGACGTGGCAATGGGCAGAGAGAGAGGCGTTGCACTGGGATGCCAGCTTTGTGGAGCAAGTCGGGAAACCATTCCCGAGGTGTGGAAGGTGAGGTCCTGCTGCCAGCATCAGTGCACAACTAAAGTCAGTTCGGTACTCCTGCCCTACAGGAAGCAGGGCTATTAGTGTCACTAATGCTTTTCATGTTTGAATAGTGGGCTGTTGTGGTTTGAGAAACCCGCAACGATTTACTGTCATTTAGACAATTATTCTCTGACCCCGATGGCCCCTCCTCACCAGGGAAGGGGAATCGGAGAAAAAAATAAAGAATCCGGGGGGGTTGTAATAGAAACAGATTTAATAGAATAAGACCAAATAATTAACATTAATAATACTAAAGAACCAATATCAATCCCCATATCAACATAAAATACGCAAGGACTATACTCAGCTCTTTCTATCGCAGGAAGCCGTGCCCTCCCAGCAGGGACAGCCACAGGGACTCTGTGAGCGGAGTGGCTTCGGGAGGAAGAGAAGGGCTCAGGGCTCCAGCACAGGGGCAAAGAGTTTTCAGGATGGCAGCCATTAAGGGAGAGAGAACTCCTCAGCAAACTTCCTAATTTATATGGAATATAAATTTATGGTATGAAGTAATCCTGTTGGCAGCTTGAGTCAAGTGCCTGGGTCTCGCTCATTCTCATCCCTGCACCTGGCAAGCTCAATAACACTGAAACCCTGAATCCCACATACTGTAGCTGGCTATAAAATAAATATTTTCACCAATTCAGACACTAGAGTCTTCTAAAAGTGCAGTATTCCCAAGCTTTGGAAGAGAAATTAGTACTGTGTCGCTCAAACCCGGACACGGACATACAGATAAAACAAACTCTTCAGCTCAGAGCTTGTCACCAGGAGCTCATAGAAGACAGAAACAGAATTATGAAAAGTGATATTAGAAAAAATACCCAACCCTAATACTGGAGGGTTTTACAGAGTTCCAGGAGCACCGTGCGTGTGTGGGGAGTTGGGGAGATGCTCTCAGTGTTGCTCAACATGTACAGAAACTACTTAACACAAAAATTGTGTGCGTTCTACAGAGTTGTTTCATTGTTGTTTTTTGATTTGTTTTATTTTTAAGAGAAATCTGGGTAAAGAGTTACAATTCAGTGTTATATCTGAAGAGATCTGGAAATGGAATTAAATTAATAGTAGTAATTTGACATAAGGAGCAAAGAATACTGGGTGTGGAAGGTAAGCAAGACGAGTAGGATTTGTTTGACAAGGTCAGACAGAAGAGCTGGGCTATAGCTGGGGCTGGGCTTCCCTCAGACCTCAGTCTCATATTGACTTTCATGCTTGATGCGTTTATGTTCTGAGAACTGACAAGAATGTATTTGGGTTAAAAATTGGGATAAAGGCCCCTTGAACGATTTCGAGGATTTTCTCATCTGTGAAAATAACAGAAATTGTTTGGTGTTTTTAAGAACTCACTGAAAAAAAGTCTGTGGTCCTTCTGAGCTCTTAATGGTTATGTTCAGTAAAGCGTGGAAAAGGAGTTTACAATTTTTGCAGCAATGCAATAGAGTGCACTAAAATTCTTCAATGGTTTTCCTACTTAATAGTTCTTTTATATTTATGCTGTAGATTGTATCTGTCTATGGAAGACCTTCAATACTGAAAGATTATCTGAGTATTTAGCACTCTTCTGTTTGTCCTCACTGTACGTTTGGGAGATGATCTGTCATGTATATATATAGGAAACGGACATGGTGAAACTAAATCACTTGGTCAAGGTTACAGGGAGAATTTCTGATGGATGTTGAAATTAAATCTAGATCTTCCTAGCCCTGAGTTAATACTGTTGCAGCAGGGTCATCCTTCTATCCAGAGATCTCCTCTTTCATCAGAGGCTTCTTTGTGGCTTTGGCTGAGTTTCCTGCAGACACAAGCTGTCTGTGATACCCAACTTGGGAAGGTTTCATTCAAAAGCTATTAAAAAAGCAGCCCCTCTCTCCCCACCCCAAACTGTTGAGCGGTATGAACCCCTACTTCATTAAATGCTGTGAAGAATTTAGAGTTGTGCAAGTGTGACGTGCAAGTGATGTTTTAGCTGGTTGGACAGAAAGCGCTTTCCTTGAGGTAGTATTTTGAAAAAGTGTCTTGGAGGTAGTTTCAGTAAGAGGAGTAGAAGTGAGCTCAGAATTGAAGGTGGTGTCCTGGCCACAGACCTCGGTGGCGGGTGGTTGCTGCTGAAGGTGCAAGCAGAGGGGTCACTGGATGGGTGAGGATGTGCCTGCATTGCTTTTGGGGTAGAACTATCAAACCTGTTTTTAAGTGTCTCGCTTGAATACTGATAATATAATTGGGACAGCATGGAGCTCAGTACAAACTAATTGCTCAGTACTTCACTCAAGTATTTTTCAGGATGATATAACTGAACATAAGCTGTGCTAGCTTTCATTCTTTTACAGCTAAATATACATCTCTGTAGTCTTGTTGAGCTTGAGCTGATTGTGTGGTGATGAAGAGAGAGGCAACATTTTATGTAAGGCGTGTGTAGGAGATCTGAGAGAGATCTCCACTGGGATCATATTAGAGCTTATAAATGTGGAAGCGGTTATTTACAGGTGAAGTGCGGAGTGAGAGAGGAAGGGAGTAAAGGATCTGAATCTCACTGTGATATTATCTCCAGAGAAATGCTGAATATCACACCATTTGCTCAGTATAAGCCAAAATTGATGCCTGATTTCATGAGGTACCAAATTTACAAAAGATTGTCTATTAGTTTGAAAATCAAGAGTGAGATTAGTCAGAAGCCTTGCTGCTTTGTCTTCTTAACAACTTGAGGTGCTAAGCCTTTTAAAAAAGAAATAAGAAGTCCAAGCAGTTCATTAAAGTTATCACTAAATCTTTGTAAAACTGTATTACTGAAGCTTGACTTGATGCTGGTTTGTGTATGTCCAATGTATTCTTCTTGCTGAATGCTGAGTGGGCAAGTGCTGTGCAAGTCACTAGTGGTGTTTTGATATAATTCCTTGGGTTGGTTCTGTAAGGGATTGGAAAATGTAAGTGCCAAGTGCCTGGCCTGCGTTTCCTTGTACTGGTTATGCATTCCTTTCGTTAAGATTGAAATCACTAATGAACTCTTCTCGTGCTGATTCTGCAAACACACGTAGCATATTTTACTGATGTGACTCGGTGGCAATCACTTTCTCTATTCATATTGCCCAAATAAATCATATGTTTAAGTTTTTCTCATGAAACAGGAGAAAAGAAACCAGATTTTCTTACAAGTGAAGTAATTTTGGTCTTTAGAGACTGTGATTTCAGGATGTCTGTCTTTTGTTTGTGCTGATTATTATTTTTACCTTCAGGAAAACATAGGATCCAAAACTTATGTAAATTAAATATCCTGGTGTAGAGTCATATTTTCTTGCTGTTATATCTCTGGTTCGTACGATTCATGTTTTTCCACTGGATTCCTTAAATACCATATTGAAGGATTTCGGGTGGTTTCCAACACTGTCCTCCATAAACCGTGGTCATCCTTTTATGGCTCTTTTTCTGTAAGAGGGAGGTAGACACACAGCTTCAACTTGGAAACGGACAGAACAGAAGCATCGGTGCTTTGGATGGAAACAGTAGAAAAAGACAGTAACAGTTTTTGTGCCATAGTCTCTGGCTATCTGGGAATGAAAGGTAAATTTTGTTATTATTGATGGAAAAGAGATGACTGTTTATAGTAGCTCCGTACCTTTGTGTCTGTCTTTTTTGTTGTTGGTTGGTTGGGGTTTTTTTAGCAATGTCATTTATCTTAAACTGTCACAATGTATTGTTACAACGTTTGGAAAAGTTTCTTATGCACACAGTTTAAAGCTGGTATCTAGTTTTATTAGTCAGTTCCATAACACTAACTAGAAATTACATTTGATGATAGGGTTCTGAAAGTGTGAAACTTAAATGCAAGCAGGTGCTCTTCCTTCTAGTCTCTTTCATCAGTTGCTTTACAAATATCTTCTTTCACACTCATTGAAATAATATGCTCTAAAGGAAATTAACTTATTCTGATTCTTAATAATGTGATAGACTTTGAGTCTATTTCTGTGTAATTATATTTATTGTAGTTTTAGCTTGGACAGTGAGAAAGTCAATGATGTAAAATGAAGTTCTGTTTTCAGAAGTGTCAGAATTTTTTTGTAATCTTGCAGGGAGGAAGAAGAGGAAAGAAAGCCGTCACAAAGCTGCTTTCCCATCTCTTTTAGAGGTTAGGCCCAGGAAACAATTCTATTTAATTTCCTTAGTAACAAATGATGGCTCTCATATCTGTACACTTCTCCCTGAAAACTACTGTGGACTCTGTGGAGTGCTTTGCTTTCTGCTGGCATCGCTGGCAAGACTTCAGGTGGCGTTATTGAGAGGGCGGCTCCAAATGTGATGTGGCGTGGGTGTTTCAGCCTTTCACACGTGCACAGGACACTTATTTAGCTATAAAACGGTCTTTCTGGCAGCCAAGGGGTACCATTTTCTCTTAGGACAAATTCCCTTCGACAACCACAGACTTCCTATGCAATTTAGGATCATGCATGTTTATTAGTATAAATAACAGGTTGAACTGTGGTCATGTACAGTTTCGTGTAAAGTTTGCTGTGAATTTTTTTTTCCAGTTAAGCCTGTGAACGCAGAGTCTGTTTTCTTCAGAGCAAGTGAAATTGCTGTTGGGAACTGAAGGCGTTGTTACTTGCTTTGCTGAGTACGGTGAATGGAAGAGGGATCAGGTTGCTGGAGAGCGACCTCTTGGGCAGCTCTAAAACAATTTGGAGTTCTTGAAGGCAGGTTCCGTGGAGTCAGCTAAATCACGGCAACCAAATGCCTGAGCAAATGAATGCAAACACTTCAGGTGGCACCCGTGGACGGCTGCCAGCGTTGAGTAGAGCAAGTGTCGTGTGTGATCATTAATTAAGGAGGACCCCAGGATTTCCATAAAACAGGAAAAATCAAAGGCTAACAGCTTATGTAAAATGTTTCTTGGAGAAATCAGTGCCTTTTTTAAAGGATATTTGAGCTTAGCGTTCAGGTGTTTCTTTAGAGAATTAATTACTTGAAAGTCAGTGCTAGTATCTCTGTCATCTCTGTGGTTTTCAGAAGCTTGTATATGAGTCTTGTCTCCCCATTCACAGAAGTTATATTTACAAAAATTCCAGTGTTTACAAAGTGGGAAACATAGAATTCTGAATTATGTTTCATTATATATCTTATTATTTTATCTCTTACACATATTAATGATCTTCCACTGTTGGTCCTGAGATGGAATTAATGAAATGGCAAGAGGAAAAAAAAACCTCAGCGGGATTTAATTTTACAAATAATATGCTGAGGGTTCTCATCACTACTTTATCTAAATATAATGCTGTAAGCATCTCTGTTGCTTGTGAATAAGATGATGTTTGGAAGCTACAGCAGCTCTCAGGAAACCTAATTTTCCTCTCCACAAATCGAAGTTAGGAGTACTAAATATAATTAATATGGAATATCTGTGTTTAACTGTTTTATGGTATGTAAGCACAGAACATTTAGATGTCTTTAGTGAACTAAGTTGAGGACACAATGCAGGACTGCAAAATTTATTTTTATCCTCAAGGTCAACTAACATCTTTGAACACTGACATCAGTGTTTAAGAAATATAGGTCTTAATCCTAACCTTGAATGTAATTGTGTAGTTTCACTGTATACAATTTTATATATATATATAAAAATAT
>VXAK01017300.1:222-11602 GCA_013399435.1 Arenaria interpres | reverse complement strand
ATATATAAGCACATATGCATTACTTATCTTCTTTTTCTTGAGCTTTTGAAAATAACTCTTTAAGCTGTATATTTTTAGAGACTGGAATGTCTGACTCAGACAACAAAACAGCGAGATGTGTGACAAAGGTATGCAGTTCATCTTCGTAGGACAACGCTGTATAAAAAAGTGACTATTTGTATGCAGGAATTAATAAGGAATCTATCCAAATATATGAATTTCAAAGAAGTAATGCTATTTCAAGTGGAATTTGAGTAGCAGTTGCTTATCTGCCGGACACTTTCAAAATCATTAAGCTGAAACGGCTGATAAATGCTTAATGATCTTAAATTATCAGACCCTTAACAGCCCATGCATAAACCACCCTCTAACAGTTTAAAGAGAAGAAAAGAGTTATGCTCTCCCGACTTTGACTGGTTTACAAGTGCTTCAGATTTTTTTCCTCTCTTGTTCCCTTTCTTGGGAGGATTTAAATAAATTTTGCCTATTTATTTTCTTAACTTTCCAGCAAGGCTCTTGTACTTACTTAATAGTCATGTACTTTTTCTTTTTTTTTCCTTAATTTTTGCCCGTTCTATATCTGTTTATGGAGATTTGGATGGTAGCATGATCTTCACGTATTCATCAGGAAAGGGCATACACTAGAGAACAAGTAGTATGGTAGTTTATGCCAGCCTCAGATAGGCAGAGGCTGTTGGGATTTTATGGCTGTGATCTGCAGTTTTATTCCTGGACATTAAGGCATCCAACAGATTTATCTGGAGCAAAAACCTTGCTAAGAGCTCGTGTCTCTGAATTGGCCCTGGAAAAAGGTGATGGTGATGTTAATCATCCAGACGGACAAGTTCTGGATGGGGTTTTGAGTTCTGGGCTCCCAAATTTACCTGCTGGTCCTGGAACGCTTCCCTGTGGGCTCTGTAGCCTTCTGAACGGGAATTTGCCTCTGTGATGTGAGTGACAAATGACCCACACCGAGAAAGGTCATTATCATTTCCCCCCCCTCCAAAATATGAGTCTTGTTCTTCGTGCTTAAAACTAGTTGTCATTTTCTTCCTCCATTGCAAGCATATTCCTAGTTTGTGAGCACTGTTGGGGTTTTTTGAGTGAATAAAAAAATGATAAATCTGCATCTAAGAAAAGGTATTTAAAAATCTAGTGAACCAATCATTCAAACTTCATAGTCTGTGCTCTCTGGTAGGTTAAACCTGAGCGTCATCCACCGTGGCTTACCATAAATAATAACAGTGGTTTGGGTTCTTGGTCTTTAGTTCTTGCATTGCCCGGCCATTTTACAGCATCCCTGGGTGGCAGAGGAGGTGCTGCCATGCATTGTTTGCCCGTAAATCATTTCTTGACCCATTTCTGACCAGAAACAAGGTTAACATTTTATTTAACTCTTTCTGAAGGAATAGAACTTTCCTGTTAGTGAGGAATGTAGTTATCTGCAGCACATGAATGTTTCTGGTGAAAGATTATGATAATAATGCATAGTTTGAAGGATTATTTCACTCGGGGAAATGCTAGAAAATATTTCCATTGAGTCAAATTGCTGATTTGACAGACACCATTTAAATCCTCACTCAAGTCCCAGTTCAGTTCTGCTTCCTGTTGCTACTTTGTGAGTAACATCTTTCACAAAACGTTGAAGAGAACATTTATACAGTGCAATGCAGATATTTGTCAGGTCAGCAAGATCAAAAAGTGATGTGTCTAGGGTCTGGAGTAAATTAATGTCAGGATGTGTTTATTCTGGAATGCTCAGTGTCTTTGAACATGAATTAAAGAAAAAAAAGAGGTCCACACAAAAGAATTGGGTTTGGATGTGGGGTTCTTCTAGACTACGTATTGGGGGGGGGGGTTTCTCCAGTAACATTTTTGTTTGCATGTAGAATTCTTCTGCACTAGATAGTCTCTTTTATTCTAGAACAACATTTATGTTTTGGCAAGCCCCTACTCTCAGTTGCTTCAAAAAGTTCTGAAATTCTGGCAAAATTGTCACAGCTATAGTTTCATAGTCCTGAATCTGGGATTAAGAAGCAGCTAATGGATCTTCATGATATAGTTCAGTCCAGAAGCCAAGCATGATGCCTAACTAATCTTCATGTACAGTGTATTTTTATTTCATATACTGTGTATATTTGTTACAATAACATTTGGGACTTATATTTAGTTTAATATTTAATAATGTTGTCCTGGTTTTAGCTGGGATAGAGTTAATTTTCTTTATAATGGTTGCTGTGTTTCAGATTTGGTATGAAAGGAATGGGGATAATGCATATTGGTTAGGTATTGCCAGGTGATGTCAAGGACTTTTTCAGCTTCCCACAGAAGCTGAGAGGGAGCATAAACAGAATAATCTGGGCAACAGAATATTCTGTACCATAGACATCATGCTCAGTATATAAATGGGGGTTGGCTGGGGGGCAGGAATCCACAATCTCTGCTTGGGACGGGCTGGGCAATCGATCACTGGGTGGTGAGAGTGATTTGTGTTGTATTACTTTGTCTTGTATATTCTTTTACTATGATTATTATTGTTGTTCTTTTCCTTTTCTGTTACTATTCTGTGAAACTCTCTTTATCTCAACCAACGAGTCTTTTTTTCCTTTCCCCTCCCTTTTGTGGGCAGAAGAGGAGAACTGAGCGAGCGGCTGCACGGACATAGCTCCTGGCTGGGGTTAAACCATGACAAATGTGAATGAGTGTTTTTGTATAAATTACATGCTATATTTATAAGTAAATATTAATGATTACAGTGTCTATAGCGATAATTCTTTAAGCTTTCATATTGTAAAATTCAGAAAAGAAATCCCTTTGCAAAAGAATTTAAACACTTATTTCAAACCTGTATGTAATTGTGAATACAAATTCTGAGTTCTCAGAGTATTTATAGATAAAAACCACAAGAAGCCATCAAGATAATTTCAGATCAGGTTTGACTCTATAGTTGTTTGAACTCCTGGAATGGCTTTTGGGAGGGGTATTCCCAGGTGTTCCAGTGGAGGTGAAAGGACCGATCTATTGAAGTGAACACTTTGGGGGGGGTGGGGTGGGGTTTTTTTGTGTAGCGGGGTGGTGGGGTTTTTTGGGGTTTGGTTTGGTTTGGTTTTTTGGAGGATTTTTTTTGGCTGAAGTGTAGCTATTCTGTCCAATCCTGTCAGGAGAGGGAGGGACGGGAGTGGTATAAAACATTCTGGAGCGTTCCAGCCAGCTCCGGGGAGAGCCCTCAGGGCCCCGGCGCTGCCTGTGAGTTGCCGCAGAGGGTGAGGTGATGGCTGCCAGCCCCGGCCAGGGAGCCCGGTTTGTGTTGTCAGCCAACACAAACCCACCGGTTCTCCCAAGGTAGGATGTTGTGGTGTGGGAAAGGACATCTGAGGTTAATAGTCATTTATATGACAGGAAGGCTCTGGTTTTTTCTTTCCTCGCAGAGGATGTGGTGGTTTAACCCCAGCCAGCAACTAAGGCCTACGCAGCCGCTCGCTCCCTCCCCCTCAGCAGCACGTGAGGGGAGAGAATGTGAAAAGTCAAAAAACTTGTGGGTTAAGATAAAGACAGTTTAGTGGAACAGGAAAATAACAATAGTAACAAGAACCACAGGGTTTAACATTACAATGAACTCCAGGTTGGACTTAACCACAGACTGCAGTCCCTTTGGGGAGTACCTGCTCCAAGTGGAGACTTACTGTGAGGCACCATCTCTTCAGGGGTATCTCTGCTGCGCCAGGGACATACCCGCAGCCACAGTTGCTTTGAGGTCCATTTGTTCCAACGTGGCCTTATACGTGGGCCACAGTGTCTTCAGAGATACAGCTGCTGCAGCAGGGCCTTACTGACAGCCACAGTACCTTCAGGAGTGAACCTGCTCCAACATGGCCTCACCAGTGGCTGCAGTCCCTCCAGGGGAGTACCTGCTCTGTTGTGGGCTTCTCCGTGGCTTTGAGGTGCTCCAGCATGACCTCATGCCCTGTCACTGGTGCTTCAAGGGGTACTTGCTGCAACATGGACTTCTCTACTTAGTCTAAGCCACAGATTCTTCAAGGTGTACCTTCTCCAGCTTGGACTTATGCTTGGGCCACAATGCCTTCAGAGGAATACCTGCTGCAACACAGACATAACCACAGCCACAGATGCTTCGAGATGTACTTGCTCTGGCATGGACTTACCCAAGGCCACAGACACGTCGGGGTGTCCTTGCTCCTACCTGGACTCATCCGCAGGTCACGGTCTCTTTGGCTGGAGTTCACACTGGAGTTCCAGCCTGTCCAGTATAGCATCACAGAAACGGCAGCGATGCCCTGGCCATCTGCCAGCCCAGGCACGTGGCCATTGCTGTTATCAAAATGTTCCCAGGCACAGCCAAGTAAGATGATAAGCAGTACAGCAAGCACCGAAAGCAAAAAGGAGCCGCTAACGAGCTCTAGACTCTAATGTGCAGTAAGGCAAGCAAGCCCCATGGCAAGCACAGAAACCTGCTGATTAATAGCTGAACAGCAATAACAGCTATAAATTTGATCTAGTACATTCCAATCAAATCTGTCATTATCTCGAACCTTTCGAGTCTCACGTTGGCACCAAAAAGGACTGTCGTGGTTTAATCCCATCCGGCAAGTAATCCCCACACAGCTGTTTGCTCCCCCCACCAGTGACATGGGGCAGAGAACCAGAAGAGTAAAAGTGAGAAAACTTCTAAGTTGAGGTAAGGACGGTTTAGTAGGTAAAGCAAAAGCCTCGTGCTTAGGCAAAGCAAAACAAGGAATTCATTCTCTGCTTCCCATGGACAGGCAGGTGTTCAGCCATCTCCAGGAAAGCAGGGCTTCATCCCATGTAACCATTACTTGGGAAGATAAACACCATCGCTCCGAATGTTCCCCTCTTCCTTCTTCTTCCCTCAGCTTTATATTGCTGAGCATGACATGATATGGTATGGAATGTCTCTTTGGTCAGTTGGGGTTGTGTGTCCCAGCTGCGTCCTCTCCCAACTTCTTGTGTACCCCAAGCCCTCTTGCTAGTACGGTGGTGAGAGAAGCAGAAAAGGCCTTGGCTCTGTATAAGCCCTGCTCAGGAATAACGAACACTGTTTCCAGCACAAATCCAAACCATAGCCCCATACCAGCTACTGTGAAGAAAATGAACTCTGTCCCAGCCACAACCAGTACAGAGGAACATCAAGAGTTCCATGTATTTTAATTGGGCTTTGTGGCCCTGCAGCAAGGAGAGGGAGGTGGTGTTGGGAGTGTGGGGAAAGCCACCCAAGGAGGCTAGGTATGGCTGTGTGGTCCCCTGCCATGGGCTTCTGGATGTCCCGGGGGTTGCCTGGGTGTGCACGTCACTGTGCAGGGTGATTACTGGCACTCGAAGAACAGGTCACAGATACCCGCGGCTTAACAAAGCTTAACAGGTCAGATTGCTTTACTCAATAAGCTATACATAGACTTTTATCTTATTATATTGGAAAAAAGCCCTGAACGCAACAGAAGTAATTCCCTCAAGATGATTAATTTTTAGGAAATATATATCCTAGTTCTATTATTTGCTGAGCTATCAAAAGTCCTTATTTAATAGTTTGTTAACATTTTGCTATCCCTTTTTAGTTGTTGAGACTGATTGAACCTTGTCCCACTGTTATTTCTATTAATGTTAATCATTTGCTTTTACTAGAGTAATATATTAAATAGACCATTTATAGTCTTTGAAAAGACTGCGATGGTAGCTACCGCGTCAATCTAATGAGATTTACAGTAAGGATATCAAGGTATGTATGAAAAATCCATATATTGAAGAATGAAGGCTGAAAGAATGTCTTAGCAGGAGGATGCATTTTCATTACAAACACGCCACGTTTGTACTTTAATTCTCTGCTATTATTTATTACTGGCTTAATCTGTCTGAAATACGACTGTAACAGTTGAGCAATTTAAATAGAATAATGGTGGACTTCTTTTTTAAGGTGTAATGCAAGGTCACAGTGTGACCTAGCTATGTAATGGTGGTACTTAACTCGAGATTCCTATCTGTATCATAGTTGTATGGAGTTTCACAGTAAAGGATGCTCCTTCAAATGCATCCTGGCCTTGAATATACTTTTCAAATTGAAGATAAGTGGTTTCCTGTATGGAGCATTAGCCAGTAAGAAGGAAAAACAACCTCTATAAAATGGCGGTAATATTTTGTATCAGTGATATCAGGAGAAAGTACCAAACCAAAATTCTTACTCTAAACTTCTCTGGCCTTTCTGGGAGAATAGTTCCGGTGAGGTAGAGAGATGGGTCTGTGTAACCCGTCTCTGTATATAAAGTTTCAACCCTATTTCCAAACATCCCTGAAAGTTAGATTGTTTGAAATCTGTAGTCTGATGCAAACTAATGTGATCCTTGTTGGTTGTAGAATCCTATCATTGGAATTTAAATGTCAGGATCCTGCCAATGCCTCTAACCTATAATTGCCAGTAAGCCTGAATAAGCAGTGACGTGAGACCAAAGAGGAAGTGTAACAGACCCTTCCAGAACAGAGAGAAGGGAACTCATATGGTGGAAAGCCACAAATGACTTCTGAGGCCCACACTGGTACCAATATATTACGTTAAATACACAGATTAATACTAGAAGGTAGTTGGCACAAGTCCTGTTTCAAAGACTGGTATATTTATGGAGTTTGAACGCGCACTGAATGCCAGGGGGATTCCTAAGTGCATTGACTATCTCGCTTTTCAGTTCCTAAAAGTTGTGGCACTCTCAGAAGGTTATTCTTTAAAGCTCTTGTTAGGCCAGTTTATTGGTTAAGATTTGTTCTGAGTGTCAAAACCCATTTTTTTCTAATCTGCATGTGAGACGGAAGAGTCTGTCATTAAAGAAGGTAGAATGCTTGCTTAATACTGTTTTCATGTTCTTAGGAACGTCTTTAGACTGTTGGGATCATGAGGAAGCTGATTTCAGCTGTGGCTTTAGGTTTAGCTGTATCCGATGTTGCAGATGCTCAGTGTGTTAAGTACAGATGAAGCTTTGGAGGAGACCGTTAAGATGCCTCTGTCATTGCTGTGGTTGGGCAGTGGCAGGGAGTCAGGTTTACTTCAACTTTATTGGGAAGCTCCAGCTTATTAATGCTTCTTTCAGTCGGCTCTGCTTTCTTTAGGTTTTGTTCTTCTTGAAAGGCCCTAATGACCTTTCTTCCTGCCCAGGTGATCCTGAGAGTCTCGTTTTGTTTTCCGAGCGCTAATGATGTGGCAGGGAGGGGGACAGCAGTGCCAGCCCAACCTTGTAGGCATCTGCTCTTTTGGGGCATGGCTGTTAGGGAATGGAAGAGGAAAAATTTGTGTATTCATAGATATCAGATGGTACAGATCCAAGGGCAGGAGGTAACCGGAGTGTTGGCCGGCTGGTAGGCTTCTTTTCAGATATTGAGAAAGCTGGGATTCTGATCTAGGAGGATCAGGACCACAATAATTTATCAGAACAAGTAGTAATTTGTACAATAAAATAAATGCGGTAGATAGAACAGTTCAAGGCAGCAGTGAGCTTATGCCTTTTAAATACATGCTTCTTGTCTCCTAACCTTCGGTACTTCACCGAGTAGACTCAGGTATCTCAAACGCCCTTCCCTCAAAGGCAGGAAAGGGTTAACCAATCAAGCAACTTATAACTGCTGTAATTTAAAATAGTGAATACACTTATTTTATAGTTAGGGAAATTGAAGCACAGTGGGATCAAGTGACCTACTAACATCTCATAGTCAAGAAACAGCAGGGCAAGTCCTTGAATTTGAGTGCTCTGAGGTCCCTCTCCTCAACTTCTTTTATTAGGTCACGTTGCTTCCCAGGATAACAACATGTTTGCGCAGTTTGGAAATGCAAGCTGTTTCTTTGCAGACATATTACTGCAGAATGTTACAAAACTGGAGAAACACTGAGTCTGAAAACAGATTTAATTCTTGTTTTTAAAATGTAGGAAATGAGGTTTAAAAATATGAAAGGCTGCCAGTCTGCTGTTCTAGTTTCAGTATCTGGGTTGTGATTAGAAGAGTATTAGAAATCTGCTACTGATTTCCAGTGCTAGTCCTCTGATTGGACTGCCTTGCTGAAAAGGAGGTCTTGGTCCCCAAGATCCTGAAAGAGGAATTAAAATTATGTTCCTGCGTTTCCTGTCATTAATTATCTCATAAAGACCTTGAAATGTGCTTATGATGCCTATCACCAGCACATACGGAATTCAGTTTTTGTCCAAAGAAATTAGCTAGACTCTTTCTTTTGCCCCTGAATATTTTCTATATTGTCAGTTGAAGTTTTACTGGAGAAGCAATTTTTCAAGTCGTATTTCAAGCTCAACAGCTGAAGTCCCATTCCTTTCACATCCCGTAAGCACTGTTGTGTTTTTGAAACTTAGTCCCAAGGAGCGTCTTCCTATTTTCTTTTTCATTTTTCTGCTCCTATTCTGCTCCATTTCCACTCCTTGGCCCCAAGTTAAGGTGTTAAATTGCTCTTTTGTCAGAGCTAAATAATGGGCCACTGGACACTGTGATAGGCGTGAAGGTGCGCTGACAGATCTTCGTTTCAGGAGAGGCACTGTTCAGGTGTTTTGTTGTTTTGCACTGCTTTGCTATTAAATTTTATGATGAAATCTCTAGAAAAAGCGCCAGCTACCACTGCAGCCATTTTGGGTTGGTCATGACGATAGCCAAGCCAGTTGGGAAATTTTACTTTTTTCACAGTTGTGTTTAAATCAGTAAAAAAAAAAAAGCCCTCCTTTAAATTCTGAGGTCAGAATATTACTGTTGGTGCTGTTTGTTTATTAAATGGTGCGTTTCTGGGGGTGGGATTGCTGTTTTTAGCTTTGGTTGTAACACACCACCGTACCTCTGCCTAGTGGGTTGGGTGGGTTTGTAATTCCGAGGATGGCGAGCGCATGCTTCGCCCTGCAGCTGGGTCCTCAGTCTTCTTGCAGGACCCGGAGGGCTTCCTGGTGCTGGCTCACAGCAGTGCTGGTGCTCAGCAGCAGGAGAAGGGATCTGTAGCATTTCTGAAGAGTTTGTGCTTGGTAGCTTTAAGTAAGGACAAATACAATGTGACTCTTCGTTCTTCTTGATCCAAAAGCAGGACAAGCTCGCGGTGGTGGGGATGGTGCCCTGACATAGCAGTGCAGTTCTCAGGCCAGAAAGGGCATCTTCTGGGGTTGAGCTCAGCGTTACTGCGTGGCCCGCTCTTTCCCATGTGGCAGGAGGATGACTACCAGCGTTGTGATGAAGGTAGCACCAACACTAGCAGTAAAACACATGCAGTGCTGTGAACAGGCTCCAGACTGATGAGCCTAGCAAAAAGGTTAATAGCTTGTTCATCTTCATATGTGGTAGGGTACTTCTGAGGCCCTAAATTAAATGAGCGCTGGGAATACTCATGTGAAAAATTGTTCCTTTGGATTGGGTCTATAATAATAGTTCAAACTAGGATTTTTTTTTTTCCTTTTGAAGATATTTTTTTTTTGTTATTTTCCTCCTCCTCTTATTCCCTCGCCTATTTTATTAATCAAAAATAACAATTAGAGTATTTCCTGATTAAGGAAAGTATAGGCGTTATGGTTCTCTTCCTGGGCTGAAGTTTCTGGAGTATGGCACACAATCTTTCGGAGCAGCAGTCCTCAAAACTGACAATAGCCAAATGTATGGAACAAGTTTTTACACTGTGTTCAATTTCTTTAAACTGTTCCTCTCTTAATCCAGGCAAGACAGTTAAAAAAAAAATCTTCTTTAATGTATTTTGGTTGTGTCAATCAACCTTTTATTGCTTTTCGAGTTACCTTTAAAATTTGTGCTGAAAAAAATGAATTTCAGCAGCTAAATAATTGCAGATCATCTTAGTATCTTCTTGCTTTTCTGACAGCGCAGTGGAGGTCACCAGCGTTTATGGACCTAAGCACAGCACATCTTAAATATTACACTTTTGTTGTTCTGGTACTGTTTTGTTCAATGCTGGAATTCAGTTTGGAGCCTGCGCTCCACGCTCCTTAAAGCTGCAGTTTGTACCAAAGACTTGCTAAGAAAAAAGGGGACACGTCTCTCTGCTTAATGTAACACAAAGTCACTGCATAGAGTGTCCAGGCGTGCATGGAACTGCCTGTAGCTTTCTAATGATAAAGGCAGTTTCACATGAGAAAAATCTGCATTGATCCTAGTCTTGATTTACATTTTACTTCATTAAAAAAAAATTGATCAGCATAGATAAAACTCCTGATCAATTATCCTAGCTCTTTTTTTTTTTCTCTCTCTCTCTTTTTTTTTTTTTTTTTTTTTAAATAGCTTCCATTTTGGTGCAGTGCAGTACAGACTTTTGGTTTAACTGGCTGAATTGATATTCTGAGCAGCGAGTAAGGCAGGATGACAGAGCATCAGCACAGCTACTCCTATTAGTGCTCGGGGAGGTCCGCTTGCTTCCAGTTGCCCGCTCCGGCCCAGGCAGGGGGAAGTCACGAACCACTGCTGTCCTGGGATACTATAGGAAACATCCCAACTTTCATCTGCACTCTTTTATACAGACTTCAAGAAAAACACGGTATTTTGCTGTCTTGAGTCACTCTCAGGATTGAATGGGCTGAGGGACGGAATTTGAAGTCGCAGTCTGAACAGGGTAACACGTACTGATCACAATTTACTTTGAAAAAAGAAACCAACCCCAAACTGTTACACGGGAAATGTTATGCTTTTTAAAGGACTGATGTCTCTGTCTTATTTTTAGTACTTGGTATCTTTTTTGCAGGGCTATAACATGGTATTCCATTGAAAAAGCCCTGTAGATTTCAGAATCCCGCATGTGCTGATAATTCAAAATAACAGGTAGATTTTTTTTTTTTAAAGAAATACCGCAGAATAGAAAGCAGGATAAAATGCCCTGATTCCTCCCAGTGTGAGGCTGTCGTTATCATGAGGCAGAGTGCTGTATTTTATATGGTTAAATAAAAATATATATATGGGGGGGGGAAAGGGGGCATAAAGCTACGGTGACACGCGTGATGCAGGCATGTCTGGCTTTCCAGCGAGTGCTCCTGTGAGCAGATCAGATTGACCAGGAGGGTATTTCGCCTGCCTCTCCTGGGTGGGCTTTCCGTCTCTGGGAGGCATGGCAGGGGCACAAACACAACAAAGCCCCGGCAGCCCCGCAATAATTTGTTGTTGTTGTCACGGTGCTCAGCGTTGTCCTTACATAAGCGGGCGGAGAGCAGGCTGCATCTTTGCGAAAGGTGATCAGGGAGTCGCCGCTGGGAGCCCTGGGCGCCGGGTTCGGTGCCCGAGGTGGAGCCGGGCTGAAGCCCCAGCGCCCGGCTCCCGGGGGTGCGGAGGTTCCGCCGCTCCCCTCGCCCCTCTTTGGTACCCAGCCCTCCGCTCCCCCCTCCCGCTCCGG
>VXAK01017296.1:0-15522 GCA_013399435.1 Arenaria interpres | reverse complement strand
AAAAGCCATAAAAAATAGTTTTCTGGCAAAGAACAGATGACCTGCAATACTTGGATTGCTATTACTGCACTGACTGTCCAATACTGATAGCCAATTTTGGCTCCAAAATAACTTGAAATTAGAAAAAAAGGAAAAAACCCAAAAAAGTTAATTTATGTGTGGAAAGGTTATTCAAAACAGCCTTATTGAAATATACTCTAAGAGGACCAAAGAGGTCACTTCAAAGACTCGGGTGAGAAAGAAGGAAGTTAAGGAAGACTAAATTAGAAAACAGAAAACCACTTAGTCCATCAAAACAGGGCTGAGGAAGAAGATTTATAAATTAACAGAGAAGGAAGACATAGAAAAGAGAAAAAAATGAAGCACCTTTTAAAAAAAGTATATAAGCATCCAATAAGTAATTTGAAAAAGAGGTTCACTAACTACATAAATAAAGCTCTCAATGCCACCTTATTTTAAAACCGGGGAAGGAAATCTGGAAATAACATAAATTTATAAATAAATGAAGCTATACATCAATGCCATTTTATTATTATCATTACTGTTAGCTTTAGTTTTAATCAAGGAAATAGTTCTGTCCATACTATATTTTCAGAAACTTCAGCCGGAGGTGGCACATCAATTGCCAGCTGCCATGCCATTAAGCAGTAAATTTGGTGTTCTTTTCTGATAAGAACGTGCAGGTGCTCTAAATTCCATAACATAAAACATATTTTTAGTCAAGAATTCTCTTTTCTGGGGAATTTGAGGAAAAACACCTGCAATCGTAGGTCTAACCAGCATACAGATAGATGTATTCCTAGCACTCTTCTAATGCACTTTATAGTTACTGTCACTTGCACTTATATTATTAACACGTTAGAAAGCTAGCGTGCAAACAAATAAAATGTGACAATTGATCGGTTAGCATGTTAATTAATGCTTATTTTTCTTACAGTTGTTCATTCTTAAATTGAAAACATTTTTCTTCTGCAATGAGCTTTTGGTAGGAGTAGCAAATATAACCCATGGTTCTGGGAACGCAAAATGAAAAAAGATATACTTTAAAGAATTTTATCTGGAAATAAATTCAGGTTACTGAGGGACTCGCAGCTGATATTTGGATAAAGTATGAGGCACTTCAACCTTATCTGCATTTAGCTGTTGAAAATAAAATATTTCATATTTTTCTCCATTTATTTTGTTTTAATATTCTTTTCCTAATAAAAGCATGGAGCTATGTTCCTAGATGTACCTGAGAGACACTGCTCCTGGAAATATCTCTCTTTTTTTTTTTTAATAGAATCTGCTGGGATGAAAACTAATCCCTTAGTGTGAGGTAGCACATTTTCGCAGCTGCACTGGAGCAGGGAATCTCAGCTTTTAATGTCATGGTTCAAATCTTCAAAATACACTTAAAATATTTTGTAGCTCTCCAAGAATTTGAGCAACTGTATCCAGAATTTATACTCTTTGGTATTTTGTAACAGCAATTGTCCATTTAATTTTCAATAGTTTTTTACTCTGCTCATGTCAGCAGTGTAATATTTTCACAGCCAATAAAAGCATGCAATATTATTTCTTGAATATGACTAATTATAAATGTCATTTTACATTTCATATATAGTATTTACAGACATAGAAAGATTTTTAAATACATCATTTGTTCAGAGCTGAAGGAAAGATTCTTTACTTTTTTTTTTTTTCCTCCACAAGGTATGCAAAAGAAAGCTAGAGGAGTGTCTTAATGTGCATGTGTGACAGTGGGAAAAAAAAAATAAATTTCTTTTTTCATGCTATGGCATGGGAGGAAGCAGTGTACAGCAGACCCAGCATTCACAGGTTAAGTGAGCCATGACCAAAACTTCACAGATAGCATGAGAAGTTCCCTGCTGGGTCCTAATTTACTTGAAGGTGGGGACCAGACTTGTATTTAACTTCCTAATCTCTCTGTCCCCTGGGGAGTAGGAGAAGCTTTCTGAATAAGCCGTAAACCAGGAGCAAAGCACAAAGGAGTTTTCGAATGGCGGATTGGAACCCCAGAACACCCCTCTTTTACTGAAAAAATAACCACAAATCACAATAAGACACCACAGGATGAACTCCTACTATTTCAGCATTCTGTCCATATGTAACTCCTGAGGATGGATCCCACCATCTAGGTCTTGGTACTCCTTATCAGAGATGAAAATGGTGAGGGTGTCTCATCCTCAGGAAGGTGTAAACTGCTAGATATGGTGCAGTGTAAGGTGAAGAAGATGCATGAGAAAGGGAACCGACTTCTTTGCATTAGGAATGATAAACAAGAAAATAATGTTCACAAAGACTCTGCAGTGGCAAGAATCTAAGACCACAGATGTGAAGTTTGGTATGTCCACTGTTGAGAATGCAAGCCAGAAGCTTGTGATTTCTGGCAGTAGAAGCAAGGCTTCATATGCCCGTATAAGTGTTTAAGCCTAAGCATGATTGCTGGATATTTTGTGATTGATATCATGGAGACTTGGCAGAACAGAGCACGTAATCGGAGCGTGGCTATTCAAATAGGAAAGAAAAAGAGGGAGGACCTTCTCTCCTATGAAGACAGGCTGAGAGGGTTGGAGGTGTTCAGCCTGGAGAAGAGAAGGCTCTGGGGACAGCTTATAGCAGCCTTCCAGTACCTAAAGGGGGCTATAGGAGATATGGAGAGGGACTCTTTTTCAGGGAGTGGCGCAACACGATGAGGGTTAATGGTTTTAAACTGAAAGAGGGGAGATTTAGGTGAGATATTAGGAAGAAACTGTTTCCCGTGAGAGTGGTGAGACACTAGGACAGGTTGCCCAGAGAAGCTGTGGCTGCCCCATCCCTGGAGGTGTTCAAGATCAGGTTGGACGGGGCTTTGAGCAGGCTGGTCCGGTGGGCGGTGTCCCTGCCCATGGAGACCCATGGGTTGGAACTCAATGATCCATAAGGTCCCTTCTAAACTAACACATCGTATGATTCTATGATTCTATGATCTAGGCATTACTTCACTGTGTAGAATTATAATATGAAGCCAGAGATGTCATAATCAGAAGGGGAAGAAACACCAGGGAGGTTGTAGCAGACCATCTGAGCAAGAGGAGGGAGGAGGAAGTAGTGGATGAGGCTTTCCACAAACAACTTGCAGGCGGCTTCCACTCACACAAATTCATTGTCATAGGATATTTTGGCTACACAAACTTTTCCTGTGAGGGTAACTGTAACCAAACCTTAGACAGCACTGGTGATGATTTCCTAACATAAATACTACAGAGGCTGACCAGGAAAAATCCTCTATTTGACTCTCTGCTCACAAACAGAACTGACCGTAAATGTGGCCATGAATGACTGTTAGGTCTACAACTATTGCAGGATGACTGAGTTGAAGACCCACAAGAAGGCTGGGAAGAGGAACTGAAGAGTTCGGACTCTGGACTTGTGGAGAACAGACTTTTGCTTATTCAGGGAATTGTGAGGCAGAATCCCCCTGGCAGGTGTCCATGAAGATGAAAGAAGCCCAGGAGAGCTGGCTGAAGTTTTGGGATAACTTACTGACAGATCAGATCTTTGCTTGGGAAGGTCAAGATGTTTGGCAAAGCAAAATTGTCTTGCCTAAGCACTTCCTGATGAACCAAAATGCAAAAAATTAAGGACTTCCACGACAACTGGAAACAAGAGCAGGCAAGAAAATGTACTATGAAAACCTCTCTAGTGCTGAGTAGCAAAATCAGAAAGGTCAAAGCCTAATTCTAGATAAAACTACCAAAGGATATTAAGAACCATTGGTTTGCTTTGAACTCTTTTCTGGAAAAAGGTAATTGCAGAAACTTACATCTATATAACACTTTGTTAATTACACATTATTCTCAGCATGTCATGTTCTGAGGCGTCTTATAGGCTGAGTATGGTTTATACCCTGTCATAAAGAATTGCAACATTACATTTCTAGATAGGCTATTGACTACAAGAAGACAAGCAACGGGAGAAAGTAAGGTTATGATAACAATTATGCCGTCTTAATTAACTCCCATAAGGATTTAATGAGTCTGTCCATTAGTCTCATCCTTTTTGATATTGAGCAAAACTAATCTCACAGATAGATGATCCCGTGGACCACATTCCTCCTTTTTCTCAGTATCTAGTAAACAAAGCTGAGAGGAAGGGCTCAGCAGTGACAATAGTTACTGTTATGCCTGAATTATTGGTCCGGCATTATTAGAGAAAATATGAGTTTTATCCCGTCTGGAGTGCATTTTAGGACTTTCTTAGCCACTCAGCAAAACTTGAATGCTACTTTTGAGCTAAAACTAATGCCATATGACAGATTAGAGCTGAAGATTTAAGTTCTTAGAAAAGCTAGTTGAAAATTACATGTTTCTGCAAAACAATTTTTTTTTATGACAGGCTCAAGAAAATGGCTGTTCTCAGTAGTAAAATGGATCACTTGGCTAAAGCAAAAGATAGATCATTTCTCCTTGTAATATTATTACATTACCCAGAAACTCAAACTGTGATTATTCCTGATTCAGTCCATGAACTTTAATTTCTCGTCTGCTCTCATTAGGGAACTGTTGACTCTATCGTAGAGCAGCCCTCCCAGCCTCTACTTTGGCTCCACTTTGCATAAATAAACAAATATCCATTGGGTTGATGGTTTATTAAAAAGACAAATTACAACCAAAACTCTCCCCACAATAGCATGAGTGACTACAAATCATCCAATGTACTGTGAACTAAAGTATTACTGCACAAACTAAACAAGGCAAAGGAAGAGTGTATCCTTTACTGAAGTAAGTTTTCTCGTTTTAAGGGCAAACTGTCTGATCTGGACTGACAAGTTTCTGGACTTTTCAGAAGTTTATGAATAATAAATATTCCAATATTATTAATTATTATGATGCTATTGTAGTATATTATTATGTATTAATTATTAATATTATGCTATAACAGAATAATAACATTCTGTGAAAGTTCAGAAATGAGACGTATATACTTAGAAGTAGATCTAAGTGACCAGTAATTTTTAATACCAGTGAGGAAAATAAAGTGGCAATTATTTCATAAGATTAATTTCCCTACAGAAATATTTTCTGCACATCTTACCTTCAGGTAATATGAGGCATACTGAGGACACAGACACATGAGTAGTGCTTTTCAGGTTGTTGAAATCCAAATGGATTTGGGATGTGGATATTTGATAAAAGAACCTAAAGAAAAAAGAAATCAATGACAGAAATTGTACTGTTTTTAAAATCGTGATCTCTTTTAGAATGTATGTGTGTTTTCTAAATAAAATTGCAAACTATACCACAGAAAAACCTTTCCTTATTTCCAGCATTGTGTATGTTAAATGTAAAATGAATATCCTAAAATGCAACTGCCAAGAAGGAACACTGTACAGTGTTGAAACATGACCTGAGAGAAGTGAAGAAATTTTTATACGAATGATTATAAGGACATTTTCATCACTCTTCTGTGTCTCTTCCAGATATTCTCTTTTTTCCTTTGACAATTTACTGTCATAAATGAATAGAACTCAATCTTGACCAGGTGTCTGTGCTGGCCTTCAGCTATAATAACCTGCTTAGCATAAATCAGTAGGAGTCCTAAAACAAGTTATTACTGTTAGTTTATATTTGTGTAGATGAGAAGAGCTGGCCTTTACTTTTTAATGTGTGATTATTGATCATAGCTCTTTAGAAAGCAAGTCCCAGACTGATTCTGTTGCATATTCATTCCATTAAGTTTTTGGATGTTTCGTTTAGTTTGTAAGTATAATATTCCATTATTATTTTTTTGAAATCTTACTTTAGCTTTTCTTTCTATCTAGACAAAATGAAAGTTGTGTTTTTTCTTTAAAATCTAGAAACTTTTGATGTGTAACTCTGCTTCATTTCCAACTGTATAAAATATGCTGTAGACTACATGGCTTTTGTGGCTACATTTGCTTAATTAGATGATCATGAAACTAATGTTTTTGGAATAACTGTAAGATGCTAATTTAATGTAAATTTTCCACAAGTGAATATTAAAGGTTAAAGCCAATTCAGAATTATCCCGGCAATTGACTTATGTTTATGTACAAACTTATTTTAAATACTATGAATCAAATTTTGTCACATTCTTTGTGAGATTACTTGGGAACAAACACTACCCAGATAGCACTGCTGGGTAATGAGAGCTGCTTCTAAAGTTCTGTCTCAGCCCTAGAGAATGTGGTGACCAAAGGAATTTGTCTTCACCTTTAAGTAGCATAACTTTCTTCTTTTTTTGTTAGTGAACTATGGTAATGACTTCATTTACATTCACGTTCTCTTAAGAATTTCTTCAATGATACTGCATTAGAAACACAGGGAATAAGCTGGGGAACTGTATTAATCAGTTAAATAAGAAAATTATTCTTATGTTAATAATACTTCCTTGAACAGCTTTGGAGCATGGACAGTCAAAAGGCTAACTTACACTATTTAGAATACAATATTTCCATTTATTTTGTTTAAATTTAATTTAATTTTTGTGCTTTCAAATTGATTAATTTATATATAAATATAAATATACTTAATTTATTCATCAGCATATTGAATAAGAAGCCATTTTTAAAAATTACTTTTACATTTTAAGTTGTTTAACAGCTGAACTACCTTTTACATTTCTCTTGCTTACATGACATTCACAAAGAAAATATTATTCCAGCTCTCCTATTCCCTTTGAGAAACAAACACTTAGACTGCTGTTGTGAGTTTTAAATATGTTTTTGATAAAGGGGACTTAGTAAATATTTACAAAACTTTAGATGAAGTACCCTAAAAGACATTTGATTAACAAATTAAAGAGATATTGCAATTCAGCTGTAATGAATATCAGCGTCACAGAATGTACCGTTATATAATTAATATGAATAGGGAATTCATAAAAAACCCACACCACTATGGTTTTTTACTAAACCTTAATCTGGGTGCCAAAAGGATTGAAATTTATCAAAACAGATAATAATATTTTTAGCTATAGGTTCTTCTGTAAGTCCCCTACAATTCATTCAAACTCATAACCATATGAACAATTAGACTGATGAATGAAGACTAATGAAGACTAATCCTATTAGAAGTTTATAAAATATTCATAATTTTTGCATAATCATTGCATAATGGGCACATGAATTAATGAAAGACATTTCCTTTATGTGATGGGAAACCAAAAAATGTTCACATTACTGCTGTTAAATACAGGGTATGGAATATACTGATATCAATTTATATTAATATGGCGCTGCTGTCTTCAATAATTACATTGAATCAATGAAGGTATGAGATTCTGTTTATGTGGGTGCATGTGGGTGTTTGTGTGTACACACACAATTTACAAAAAGCGAAGAACTTCTGACACAGACAGGACCATACAAAATATTAAGACAACCAGTCTTATCTCCCGACTGCTGTGCTTTTCAGATGGAATAAGTATACATTTATATTTGTGTATATATATAGGCTATATATATATATATTTGCACATACACATATTGTAACTGCAGTTTCTTTTAATAGTTTTAATTAGTTTTTGCAGTGAGAATTGTAAAATAATTAATAAGACGTCTTGCTTTTCCTTGTATGAAACAAAAAACTGTAGAAAAAGGAAATATAACATCTCACAGCATGTTCTTTTAAACAAAATTGTTTAAAAGCTCATAACATTTCAGTTGCTGTTGTCATAAGTCACTAAGAACCACTCCAGAAGTTTACAAAATAAAGGATTTAAAATTAATAGAACACTTGTTTACGTATTTTTGCTAAATAACACTGTATATTCAATGGAATGAACTGTTCCTATTGTAAATGCATAATGACAGCTTTTAGAAAAGGGATACGAGGTCGCATTATTCCTACAGTAATTAACATCGATATAATCTCACTTCTAATAGAATGAAATTAGAATAAATTTCATCAAAGTCCCGTAAGCCCTTTGGGTTTCAGTTTCTCTGGATTATTATTTTTTAAAATAAGGAATCAGTCTTCAGCCTTTTTGTTGTTATCTGATGTCATTCACAGAAATGTGGGATTCCAGGATAATTCATCTTAGAAGGGACCTCAGGAGGACTCTGCTCCTACCTCCTGCTCAAAGCAGGGTCAGCAGTGAGGTCAAACCAGGTTGCTTAGAGTTTGGTTCAACCAGGGCTCAAAACCTCCCAAGGATGGAGACTGCACAGCCTTTCTGAAGCAAACTGTTCTAGGGCCAGGCCGTCTTCATGAGGAAAAATGTTTTTCCTACATACAAATGAGATGTCCCTTGTTTAAATTTACAGTCACCGTCTCTCATCCTCCTGTTACGCGCCAGTGTGATGATGTTACCCCATCTTTTCTTCAGCAAACGATGGTGCTTTTAGGTTCCCTCAAATGGCTCTCTTGTCCAGGTTGAACAACTTCCAGCCCCCCACCACCTTGGTAGCTCCATGCTGAACAAACTCCAGTCAATCCATATCTTTCCTCTGTGGAGGGTCCCAAAACTAACAGACTAATGATCTACGAGGAGAGGAGTATAATCATTCCCCTCTTGGCCATGTTCCTACAGCCCCTTGGCTTTCTTTGCTGCCAGGGCACACTGCTGGCTCAAGCCCAGCTTGGCATCTTCCTGTACTCCCTCAGCTCCTTTTCAGCAGATCTGCTCCCAGCCCATATTGTCCCAGTCCATGTGAATCCTGGGGGGATCTTTCTTCCCAGGAGCAAGACTTGGCATTTGTCCTCACTGAATTTCAGGAGGTTCCTGGCGGCTCATTCCTCCAGCCTGTCCAGATCCCACTGGATGGCAGCTATAATGCAGGAATTATCCACTGTTCTGTGTAATTTTGTGTCATCTGCAGACTTGATGAGAGTGAATGTTGTTACCTTTTCAATTTATGCTATTTATTTAACAGTCATTCAGAGGAAAAACCTTACTACTTGTAAGACTAGAAGTGAAGATTATATCTGACTATTGTCCTTGCATGTGAGTGTATATGGGGAATTTATATTTTTGATTGGGCTGTGGAATCTTCTTCTGATTATTTTTTCTGGAAAGTATTGCAGCAAAGTTGTCTGTCTACTAAGTTTGGGATTGACAAATTTTATTTTGTTCTAAAATTTAATATATATTTTTGTATTTAACATAATAGTCTTCTAAACTTTTATCAGAAAACTATGTAACAATATTGTCTCTTTAAGGGAAAAATATCTTTTTGAGTTAATGAGCCAATATTTAGGTTATGGATCAGGTTTGTAGTGGTCTGTTTTAGCAGCTTGAGTGACACAAGTGAATATGTTGCAGTTTAATCAATATCCGTATCTGTATTGATATCTTTTGTTATATCTATATCTATATCTATATCTATAATTTATAGCCATATCTCTCTATCTCTATCTCTATCTCTATCTCTATCTCTATCTCTATCTCTATCTCTATCTCTATCTCTATCTCTATCTCTATCTATCTCTATCCCTATCTCTATCTCTCATCTATATCTATATCTATATCTATATCTACCTAATCTATATCTATATCAGGGATTTAGAGATCACTGTGATGGGACTGCTTAGAAGACTGTTAACAAAGGCCAGTCTTTGCTTGAAAAGAAAACTTTACTAATTTCATTCATTAACTACACACTTCATGAAAATGTTTAATTTTTACAAATTATTAATCACTATCACTCTGTACTCACTACAAATAAAAAGCTGTCGGTTTTTGACACGTGAATATGCCTACAGATGTATTTATGTGGAACATTATATATAACCTTTAAGGTAATGAAGAGAGATGTAAAGTTTTATATTCTGCTTCTTTGAGACTGTACACAGGGACAAGACTCTCTTAAAATACTTTTTCTTCCAAAGTAGATAGGTCAAAAAAGTTATAAATGGACGTATAACACTAAGCTTCTAAATATATATTTAAGCACATCAACGTAAACACCCTAATTTTCAGGCACTCTGACTATCTATAAATCCCATTGAAATCAATATGAGCTGGAGAGAGAGAACAAAGAAAGTTCAATTTTAGATTTCTAAAATTTTACTTGCTTCCCACTGGTATTTCTTTTAATTC
Source organism: Arenaria interpres (assembly GCA_013399435.1). NCBI lineage: Eukaryota > Metazoa > Chordata > Aves > Charadriiformes > Scolopacidae > Arenaria > Arenaria interpres. Next base: position 5,475 of record VXAK01017296.1, on the reverse strand, counting down.
AGGACTGCGACATCCTGCTGAGATAGCTGTTAAACGTAGGATAAAATATTGAAACACTGATGGAATACCATTTCTTCTAAATTTTTTCTGCATTTGTAACAAAAATTTATGCCTGATTCGTAAAATGAGTGCTCTATACAATGACTTCCCATATGAAGTGAAAGTGGTGACAGTTTTTTAACATTATTCCAATACTGGTTTAAAACATCCCTTCAGCGCACAAGTGTCTTTTTTATTAGTGTGTGCTGTTAATTAGATGAAACCAAAAGTCTCTAAGCAACCAAAGCTTGGTCACTCATAACTTTATTCATTAGCGGATGTAAGATATTTCCTAACTCAGCTCACGAGACTTTATCAGTGCTAATCTACTATTCCTTCTTTTAAGCTTGCAGTATATTGAGAAATTCTAATGTGTGTTAATTAACCTCTTGAGTGTGACAATTTCCATGTAACCAGATTCATTCACCTAACGTCATCTACCAGAAGCCTACTCTGCAGTCTAATTTTTTTTTTACTTTTTAATGGTTTTTCTGATTGTGGAAACATTAAAACATTCATGATATTATGATACTCAGTAAAAATGCAGTAAAAATCTCAGGTATCACTAATCATGCAAAATTATGCCTAAGTTAAGAACTAAAAAAAAAAAAAAAAGAAAAAAAAATGTTAGGAAACAATTTATTAATTTTATTTAACTAAGAATGTGTTGAATAAAAAAAGAAATCTTTTAAAAGTCTGCCTGTTTAAAAATAGAAACTAATATCAGAATCATAGAATTATAGAACAGGTTGGAAGGAACCTCAAGGATCATCTGGTCCAACCTTTTTTGGCAAAAGCAGAGTCTCGGCAAGATGGCCCAGCATCCTGTAGCACTGAAACTTAAAAGCGTCCAATGTTGGGGAATCCACCACTTCCCTGGGGAGATTATTCCAATGGCTGATTGTTCTCATTGGGAAAAAAAAATTCCTCTTGTGTCCAATCAGAATTTCCCCAGGAGTTATTTGTACCCTTTGGCCCTTGTTTTTTCCATGTGACTCCTTTTAAAAAGGGAGTCTCCATCTTCTTTGTAGCCACCCTTGAAATACTGGAACATGACAACAAGGTCTCCCCTGAGCCTTCTTTTCTCAAGGCCATACTAATCCAATTCTCTCAGCCTATCCTCATATGGCAGCTTCCCCGTCCTTGAATCATCTTGGTGGCCCTTTTCTGGACCCTCTCCAGCCTGGCCACATCCTGTCCACTGCACAGGACAGTTGCCTAGACTGTAACGCAATCAGTGTCTCGCATCAGAAGCTGAAAAGATTGGCTTTAGATTATGTTTATTTTACAGAATCCAAAAGTTTCATAGCGGAACTAGAATCACATGAAGACAATGGGCCCTAACTCTCTGTATTTTGCACAAGGGGAAATCTTCATACAGTTAGTACCCTCTGAACACGACGTTGGCTATAATGATCGAAATAACATCACCTTTGAATAAAGCACGAGTTGACCAAAGGTATGCATAGATCAGAATGAAAGTAAGGTGCCTGGCAGGTAATTAAAACATGAAATAGAATTCTTCTGCACATATAGAAAAATTTGCCTTTTAAAAATCTGCACTTACACTGAAGTCATAGATAAGAATTAGAAAAACTGTTGTTAATATCAAACCACTATAATTAAAAAAGGGTATAGCAAGCCCATATAACTCGATCATTGTATTTCTCACACAATATTTTTTAAATGCCACAATTTGTACACAAAAATTTTGTACTATAGGAGTATGGATAAAATATTTTATTAAAATTTCAAGCTCTCCTTGAATGTGGAACACAAGGATAAAATAAATACAGGTAGAAATACTGAAGTATTTGGGATTTTGTGTTATCCAAAGCAATTACAATATTGCTGGTCTTAACAGTCATAATGAAATTAAAATGAAATATGTTTTCAACAATTCTTCAATATAATTTATTTGGAGAAAATGTTAGCCATGTTCCAGTGTATCAATTAGAAGATATTTCTTAAAATGATAATTAAATTAATAATTTATCTTACTGTACTGCACAAATACTGCATTAAATACTGCAACAAAGCTTAGTTAAACTTACATGCGCTAACAAGACATCGCATCACCTTTCCGAGTTCAGAAAATATTACCAAAGATATTTGATCTACAAATGGGTGCAAGAGTAATAGTTGCAGTGACGAAACATTTGTCATATTCAGAAGCTCTTTTATACTATCTGGAGATCAATTTTTCAAATTGATTTAAAGCTGCCATTTGCAACATTGATAAAGTTATGTGTCAAAGTCATTTCTATTCACTCTTTGCCTCCTGGGATATATTCTCCTAAAGGCCGTATTGAATCAAGTTGTATTTTCTTAGACAACCCATATCATTGTCTATTTAAGTAAATCCTATGATACATTATTTTACTGGATTTTGTAGTCTTAGATTGCAGTAATGGTAATTTCTGTTCTCATTAGAACTTTCCTTCTTATTTAAAAAAAAAACACAAAAAACCAGCTGCTGAGCTTGTATAAGCACAGTTCACCTGAAAAGAAGATATTAAAAATGAAAATGTTAAAATGTTTGAAGTTGTATTCAAATGAGGAGAATGAAGAAGTATCATTCATATATAGGGAAAAGCTTTGAACTAACATAAATTAAGAAAAATTAAATTTTGGTATATATTAGAGTATTTTCTTCTTCTGTAAAGTATGTTGAAATTTTGAAGGGTATAGTACAATCTTTTTAAAGCTGTAGAGATATTTTATTTCGTCTTATTTTTTCTTTTCTTTGTCTACCTTTTTTTTTCTGTATTCCCTATCATCTGCAATAGTGTTAAAACAATTATATAGTTCAGATTTCTCATCATACTGCTAAATGTATCTTTTCTTTATACTTCCTGAAACTGCCTTTTCTATTTCTGTGTCATTTCTGATTTTTTCCTTCCATGTATAACATGAGTTGTGCTTCATATCATCTGTCATTGTTGGCAAGACCTCTAATTTTTCATAGAAGTTTTGGAAATTTATCTAGCATCTAAGTTTACGGTTTCTGTGTTTTGAAGCTGCAATACAGAAAACAGATTATTTCTAGAGAGCTTATATTCTTTCAATACTCAGAAACAGTGTCCTAATTATTATATAAAGCCTTCAACAAACCCTTGTCCTTTTCAGTAATAAACTTCCTGCTTCATTAAATGCGTTTTAAGCCATTTTTTGCTACCAAGCACTTCAAAATTATTATTGTTATAAAGTAAAATTCTGCTGCTTTTGAACACACAGACTCCATCTACTGCAACAGCACCAATTATGGCACTTTTTACAAATTATAAATAACAAGCTACTTCCTCTTGCACTTGCTTGATGTTATTATTTGACTCCATTTTATAAGCTTATCGTTCTTTAGAGTTTGCTTACCCAGAATGTCAATAATTGTCCAAGTTCCTCTGTTTGCACCCAAAATGGTAGGAAAAAAAACATTTTTGTTAATTTTGAGGAAATTATATTTAATCCTGTTGTATACCACACTGCTTGTGTTGAAAGGTTTTGCAATTATCAATGATTCTCTGGCTTTTATCCTTTCAAATTCTTATCACATACACAGTAGTTTCTGTTTCTTGGTACAGATCTGATCAGAAACTCTTCCTTACATTAGTTGTACAGTTTTTGTGGCCTCCTGTTCTCAAAATAATCATAAAATGATGCCCTTTCCATCTGTTATATTTGATATTTTGTTATTTTCTACCCCCTCAGTTTAGTTATACGGTTCATTTCTCAGAAATGATAGATGGGAAGGTATCACCTTTCTGGAAAAAGTTAAAAACTAGTCCACAAGCATTCCAGCTGGGATGCTTTTTCCTTTGTTGTTTTAGCCAGCTACATGCATGAACAATTGTTTTCTCTGAGGTTTGTGGTACCGGCTCAGATGTCTCAAGAACAGGTTTAAGTCTAAAAACAGGATGGAGCATCTTCAAATTCCATGAAATTTTTTTCATATTGGTTCCCTTTGATACATGACTTCCCCAGCTTGCACTAAAATGTTCTTTCCTGGTGGTGTGTGTGTTGTTTTTTTTCCCTTTTACCCAGTGACAAACATAATTATCTAATGCTCAGACTATTTCTTTTTTGGTGCTTTATCAGTATGCAAGGTATTTATGGGGCTACTAGCTTAATTTATATATAAACACCATCATAATGATTTCTACTGTGGAAACTATTAGTGTTTCCATTTTCCTTAATTTTCTTCATTTATTTACAGGTAAGTGGAGTAGTTTATAAAAACAGCAAAAAAACAGCACTATTCACAGTTATTTTTATACATAGAGCTTGAAAGTAGAAAAAAGGAACTAAATAGACACCTTGTTAAATTTGTTTTTCATACTCTGTGTTTTCTAGATCAGTTCATATCTTTTAAAATGATCTGCATTTGATATAAACAAAGAAATATGTATACAATAAATGCAAGAAATTGTCTCACATGATCTCAATATCTCTCCCTTTTCAACATCAAAAATAATTTATCTTGCCACTAACCATAGAACTATAAAATACATTGTTATATCTTGTTTTAATGTACAGTTAATCACAGGGCCATAAGTTTTCCCTAGAATTTCTCAGGATTGATCAGTTTAATGGAAATTTACCGTATCTCCAGTTCTCTTTGTGTCTGCTGTGCAATTACTGTTCATTGGTTTGTACAGGCATGTCCTGCAAAAGCAAAATAAATTAAGTAAGTAAATTAAGAAGATAAGACTAATAATATCATCCTAATCTCAAATGGAAAATGTAAGTTCATTGATATAACATTGAAACAACCATTGCATTCACTTCACAGATTATAAAGTTGCAGTGAAAGGCTACAAGTCAAGAATGCAATTAAAATAGTCTGAGTTCTGGCTTAGGCAATTTTCTACTAGAAAATATTGCTTGATGATATAATTTGTGTGATATATAAAATATAAGCAATATACAATACCATAGAAATGTCTAAATACTGATAGTAATGTTGTCTTGAAATGTAATGAAATATTTTTCTTTATAAAAATCAGATCATTTCTCTAACGATTTAGTGACACATACAAAGGAAAAAGGGTAACAAAGGGCTATTTATTACTGTTGTGAACTACTACCACATGATTTATTGCTATAAACTTTCTAGCTTCTTCCTTAAAACCATTAACATTTCTAGACATACCTTCAGAGGTTGGTAACTTGTAAAGATTATTTAGAAACTTTAGTTCTGTGGTACCTAGGAAATTTTCCCAGTTATAGCTTAAATCCATTCACTTTCAGTTTATGGTCACTTTTCTTTCCACTAGCATTCTCCTTCAGTGAGTGAACCACTAACATCCTTTCTGCTTTTTAGATTTTGTTTGAGTTAGGGGTAATTGCTCTTAGCTTTGTAGGATACTGTAATACTCCAAGATGCAGAATAATCCTTTTGACACACTCTATCAAGTGCCTTTTAAAAATCAATAAAAA
>VXAK01017291.1:13006-23341 GCA_013399435.1 Arenaria interpres | reverse complement strand
CCGCAGGAGGGAGGGCTCCGGGGATGGCGGCGGGGCCCAGGCTAACCCCAAGCGAGGAAAAGCACCCCCCGTCTCCCATCCCCTCCTCCTGCAGGTCTCCGGCTGCTTTAGTTAAAGAAAGGGGTCAATTCGGTTAAAATAGCCCAAACCACCAGCTCGAGGAGGGCCCAGGAACAGGAAAAGCAAACCCCAAAATAATCCATTTCTTTTTTTTTTTTGCTTTTCAGTGCTCCCCAGGGGAGGCAAGAGATGTGAGGGGGCTGGAAGGGAACACCCCGAGCCCCCCATCACACCAGGGTCCTGCTCCTTCCTCCTCCTCCACCGAGGAACCACTGGGAAGAGGGCACCGTGAAAGAAAACCATCAAAAGAGAGAAAGAAATAGATCCACAGCTACAAAAAAAACCCCACGAACCAAGCAGGGGCAGGAAAGGAAACAGCACCCAAAAGGGAAGAACAGACCCTGCCCTTTCCCCCTTTCAGACAATTCTTTAACTTTTTCTTTCCCCGCTGTCCTACAGCCACCATTTGTTGGACTCCAACAAGCGGCCGGAGAGAAGGGAGATGGAGCCGGGGAAGCAGGAATGGAAAGAAAAGGTTTCAGACCTTTTCTGAGAGAAGTGAGGGAGCAGGGATTCAGCGGCAAAGAACAAAACCCGGGAAGAGGGAGACGATGGTGGAGCCTCACGGGGCCCCGGGGTCCTGCCTCAGCCCCGGGGGCAAGAGGGAGAACAAAGAAAGTGTCCAAATATTTTATTCTTCACAAGTTACATGAACCACATATTACTTTATGCATTTACAAATCATTATTATTAATTTTTTTTTCCCCTTGATATTAATCTTCAGCTGTACCTGGTCTCCTGAAGGGGTCTTTTCCTGTCTCACACCCACCCCTCACCCCCCTTCAGAGCAGATGCTTTTCGCCCTCCCCACCCTGATTGAGTAACTACTTTAAAAACAATTCCGAGGTGGATATAAAAGTCTAGTGACTTGTAGGGGAACTGGCTGGAGCTCTCTGCTCACCCAAGGAAGGACAGGGGGCACTGGGGGGGGCTCGAATTGGCTTGAATTTTCCCCCCCTCAACCTCACACCCGCTGTGCCGAAGGATAACGGCTCAGGGAACTGGCAGCCGCTTGATTTCCCACCATCCAAGCAGCTTTTTTATTCCTTCTGCTCCCTACTCGGGCCCACCCTAGCACAGTCACCCAGGTTGATCACTCACATGCATAAAAGACAGATTAAAAAAGCAGGAGGGGAAAAAAAAACAAAACAGAAGAATCAAAAACCAACCACCAAACCCCTTTTAAACACCAAAAAAACATCATATCTTTCTTACTGTCCACCCCACTACTTCACAGATTGGATGGTTCCAACAACGTAGCCATAATTACTAAACACTAGACACGTTTTTTGTGTAGGACTGGAGGGGGGGGAAGAAGCCCAGGGAGGCTCCCGGGAATCGCTAGGGGGCACGTTCTACGCGGCCAGTCCCAACTCCCACACATCTACACCGACCTTTGGGAGGCGACCACCGAGCCCCCGGGGGTTTATCAACGCTGGCCACGGCCCTACAGACCTGAACGAGGATCTAGAAACCAACAGAAACCCCCCCCTTTCCTGGAGGCGAGAAGGTCCCGGGAGCTCCACAAACGTCACTGTCCGTAACCGGCAGGAAGATGAAAGGGGGGCAGGAGGGGGGTGTTAGGTGAGACTCAAACACTTCTTTGAAGTGGCACGTGGGCAGGAAAGCAAAGACGTCCTGTAGTGACGAGCGCATCGTTCTTCAAAAACGGGTTTAAAAAAATTCCCATGTAGCAAATAACATAGAAATGTAACAGTGTAGTTAATATTATTATTTTTTTTTCCCCAGTTTCTTTAGAAAGACTGTCGATGCTGGTTTGTGTTCAGCTTCCTGGATCTTCCAGAAGACAAAAAAAAACAACAAAAAAACCTAATGGAAAGGCTGAGAGGGAGGAGCAGGGACGAAGACTAAGGGAAAGAAAGCGTGAATCTGTCTTTAACATGCAACTCATATAAAGTATTTTGGTTTGGTTTTTTTTTTTTCCATTATTTTTTTTTTCCCCCCTCTTGGACACTTCCAACTCAAGAAATGGCAACACGCACATGGCTTCCAGTTTTTAAAGCAAAGAACATAGTTCCCACGGACTGCGCTGCAGAGACAGGGAGACAAGACATTCGCAAATTCAATCTTTTACGAAAAATAAAAGCGTCCCTTTTAACCACCGTGAACGCCAGAGAAAGGAACTCGTTTCTCAGCCCTCAACACAGGAGGGAAGTTCTTATTCACCACTCCTCGGGGCTCAGCACTAGCAGTACTGATGCGGAGAACCCGGTCTGTACAGAGGGGGACACGCACCAAATGGCTAAATTAAGGCACAAGACAGGTAATTGCAGCCAAATATGTGAATTCCCACTCAGCTTCCCCCCGGGACAGCCCCGCTCCCGGCTACAGCCTCACCTGAAGGGCTCATTCCTGCTGATCTTCGTTACTGGCACTTGGAGTTCGACTCCTAATCTGGCTTCGTAGCTGCTCTATGAGTTCAGGGTTCTGCTGCTGCATCTGCTGAGCGAACTGCTGGCCCCTGAAGGAGGAAAAAAAAGCAACGGCCCGATTAGCCTCCTCACCCTCGAGGTGCTGGGAAATCCTTTACAAAACTCCCCTCTAACAAATAGCTCACGTGGCCAAAAGAGGCACTAGTTCACCCCAATATTTAAGCCTTCCTTACCTGTTAAATTAAAAGTTTGATATCTGGTGAGAAAAACCCCCAAAAAAGCCATTTACCGATCGAGGCAATGGGAAAAAACCCAGCTCTACTCACGCCTGTATGAGGCTGGCGAGGTCGTTGGTGGAGGGGCTGGTGCCGGCAGCTCCCATGGCGTTGTGGCCACCAGAAATCATCCCGGACATGCTGTGGGAATAACGGGTCATCGCTCAGAGCAGGGAAAAAGAAATAAATAACCACACAGAAATTGTTTGGTTTACACTGGGAGGGGAGTGTCAGCGTGAGGGGAGCACCTTCCCACAGGGATGATGAAGTTATCTCAAAGGGAATCTTCTGTGACAACTCTTCCTTCATTAACTGCAGAATTAAACTACACAATGTGGAGAAATACTGACAATAGCATCAGTATTCCCAGAGATTCCCCCTTCTGTGTGCAAGCCCCTCGTCGTGTTTACTTAATTAAAACACTGCCCTTCCTCACACAATGTATTTGCTGATCTAGAGAGCCTCAACACGGATCCACTCGTGGGGAACAACCCAGAGCTCACAGCCCCATCCTCTGGAGTCCTCAGGCTGCAGCTGGTGCAGAACCTGAGCTGGCAACAGCCGTGGAAGAAGCCAAATTATCTCAGAGGGTAATTAAAGGATGAGCTCCCGAAGGTCTCTAGCTCCCTGCCTACCTGTGCTCTGAGAGGACGGCCAGGAGAGGTACGTGCCTTATTAGTTTTATGACTTTATATTATCTAAGCGTCTCACAACCGTTGTGAATTGATCCTCACAACCCTGTAGCACAAAGAATGGAAACGTTCTCGTTCTAACGGAGCTGTGAAATCCTGGCTCCTGGTCAGACAAACACTGTGCAGCAGAGACAAAGCGACCCCAAACCCCATTCCAGTGCCATGATCTATCCTGCCTCCCTCCTGCAAACTCCCTCTTCTCTACTAAAATCCCTCTTCAGCACAGTCCAGAGTACTCAAAACACATTCACTGGGGAAACTGGGCCAGTTTAAAGTCCACTCTCCATAATTCCAGCCCAAGCACAACCCACCCCCCCACCAGTTCAGAGCGACTGCAAATGCCAAAGACACACAGAGCCTCCAAAAAGCGATTCAAAGAGGAAATACAAGGTGGGATCAAACTTACAGCTGCTGTACTTGCGGGTTGTTCATTAGGTTAGACGCCTATTTAAAGAGGGGAGAGAAAAAAAAAAGAAAACACAACACCCTATTTAGTCAGAAATGACAGGGTAGATGTGCAGATGTTGTGCCATTCAACTACAAACAAAGTGAAGGCAGAAATACTTGGAAACGGATCAATAGGACAAAAATAGCGAGGAGAAGTGCAGTGGCACACACGAGACAATGCTGGTAACGCAGTAAAACAGAAACCCTTTCCCCAGCCAGCCTGTCGCAAGGAGAAGCCGGTGAATAAGTCACCAGCTTTTTCTTTGACCTTAACGAGACACAAGCAGTTTCCTCACAGCAACACCGAACCCAAGAAATGAAAAAAAGTCTGCTCAAGAGACACGGGAGCTCCCCACACCATGGACCGACACATTTAACGCCGCACAGAGTGGAGTGGGCCAGGCTGTGATCTCTGTCCACATTTACCATACTCATGAAGCCAGGGTTGTTCAGCAAACCAGCTAAATCGAATCCTCCTGGGCCTCCGGTCTGCAAGAATAAAGAAAAAAAAACCAAAAAACCACACTGATGACATCCTCTCACTTCCTGATGCACAGTACTTTAATATTTACCCCCAGAGTTATCAGAACCCGGCCTTTAAACCTCAACAAAGGGAACACCAAACCCTTTGTGGAGCTCCCAGCCAACCCCAGGGGACTGGGCTCCCTAAAGGAGCCAAAGGGCAGATTCTGTGTTGGGTGACTTTCTGACCACCCCCTCCCCAGCTGAGCCCCATCAGCGATGTGCAGCCAGAACCCCGTACAGCTGCCGCGTCAAACACATCCACTCGGTCACTTTTGCACTGGAAAAATCTTTAGAAAATTAAAATCCCCTTCAAAATGCTAAAGTAACATGTTTCTGCAAGGAGCATGTCAGCAGTGCAGTCACCAGCTTTCTGGCTAGGAAACCTCCAGGTTTCGTTTCTTAAGAAAATCTTTGTAAGAAAAAAAAACCACCTAAAACACCCTTCACACCCTTTTGTTACTGCTAACAGGTCACTAGAAAAAAAAAAGCTGGATTTTAGGAGCAGTGATTTTAATTAAGAAAGGTGCTTAAGGCAAAATTGCTGTTTCAAAACACTCCTTTTTAATCAGTCTCATTTTCCAGCTCTTTCAAATAAGCCCAAGGTGACTGTGCTCAGGCAGGGGAGAGAAGTTCCCCTCTCTGGGTTTCAGTGGAAATGCTCGAAGCTGGGCTCATTAACCATCTCCCCTCCCTCATTAACTGTCTCCTTAGGATCTGCATCCTAAGCACAGCCCAGGGCATCACGGCTCTGCCAGGGAGCGCCCGTTAATGCTGACAGTGAAAACCCTTCTCCTCATCTCACCCACAGGGAACAAGCACCAGTTTCAGAACTTACAGGGCTTGGAGTCTCCTTCATTTTCTGTTCGGCTATTTTAAGGTTGGATTTGTAGGTGTCATTGTCTGGATCCAGCTCCAGGGCTTTTTTGTAGTAAACGACAGCTTCTGTGTGTTTATTTAAACTGGAAAGGGCCAAGCTATTTAAGTGGAAATAAAATGAGAAGTTAAGAGTTAGAGAAGCACCTTCAGTCTTCCTCCACTCCCAGCAGAGGTAAGACACTAGGATATTTTTTCCATAGGGCAGAACACACCGATAGCATCGCTGCCATTAGGCGTTTTGAGATTAAAACTCTAGCACACAAAGAACCTGCTTTTACTCACCCCATTCTGCCATAAGCTTTGCTGTAGTTTGGATCGATGCCTATAGCTCTTTCACAGTCTCTCACTGCCCCGGCGTAATTTCCTAGTTTACTGTAAGCAGCAGCTCTGGAGGGAAAATAGAGAAAGATGTGCAGAAAACACTTATCAGCTTGAATTCGCTGATCGAGGTCACCCCTGTGCCCTCTCTGTAGCCTCCTGCTGTAGGAGGCGACGTGAAGTGTGAAGCTGACACAAACCCAGGCCGTGCCGGGGGGAGCAGGCTGCTTTCCAAACACCCAGCCCACTACAAGGAAATCCAGGCTCTCACTTCTCCTTAGAGACTTCCCAAGAAGAACCTGGGCTCTGGGGAGGCACAGAGGTATCACACTTGCTAATTCAGTCTCTCAGCTTCCCTTGAGCCTTGACTTCTTACTCATACTGACTCTTCTGTCCATTTCCTCACACTCCACATACGAGGGAAGACTGAGGCTCGAAGGAGCAGGTTATGGCTTCAAAAAACAGTCTCACAATTCTTGTTGAGGGGCCCAAAGCCTCACGGGGCTGACCCTCACGCAGCTAAAGCAAAGCTTCCCTAAAAGCACCAGCTGGAGTTCCTCACCCCAAGAAAGACCTCACTGCCAACGGCACGTGCACAGACCCGTTACTCCTGTAGCCAGCGGTACGTACACACTCACGATAAGCAGAGACCTAATAAATCCCCATTCCGAGTCTGTTTTATTCAACAACCGTCTTCCCACCAACTTTCTAACATTTTTGCTTAGAACTGAAAAATGGGAAATTCCCTTGCAGACCCGATTTTGCACACACATCAGTTCTCAGTAACGAGCCTTCAACTTGTCTCCTTCCGCCCCTTTCTTCTTCTTATCAACCCAGTCCCTCACACCTGGGCTCTCCAGCCCACTTGGAGTTAATTGCACGAAAGCGAACGGTATTTCTTGGCATCCTTATATCTCCTCAAATGCCTAATAGAGTTTGTTTCCCCACCCACATCCTATCTAGAGATGCCAGGGCACAGAGCTGGCAGGAGGCACAGGAAAGTGTGTCACTGAGCTTAAAAAAACCCCACACACAAAGAGCAAGCGAGAGAACAAGCAGTCTACAGAATCCTAGAAAAAAAAATGATTTTGACCTTTCAAGAGTCTTGAATCCAAGTAGTAAGAATAAAACCAGAGGTGTACAAGGGTGGAGAAAGATAATCAGTACCTGTTGCAGAAATACACAGCGTTGGATGGATTTAGTTCAATTGCTTTTCCATAGAAAGACACAGCAGCTTCAAAGTTCTCTGCCTTCATTTGTTCGTTTCCTAAAAAGGTGGCGGAAAAAGCTCATTACCAAGTGAAAAAATGGGGACAAACAAGAGCAAGAGCCCTGGATCTGTGATCTACTTAAGAAAATGGAACAAGGGAAACCAACCACTTGCAGCTTCTGCTGTTTGCAAGTGGGGCATGTTGTACAGCGAGGGAGGGGACCTGTGTCCCAGCCTCATCCTGCAAGTGCCCTACGCACCCCCAGCTGCCCTCGTGCCTGGGGGACACCCAATGGCCCCCCCAAAGCAGCACCATGTCCTGAGCAGTGCCCAGGCTCAAGAGAAACCTACACCAGCGCTAATCCTTCTCTCTTGCACAGTGGAGAAAAGGCCACAGGTACAGGAGAGCTCAAAGGGAAGGTGCCCCATTCTACACGGCGCTGGTTTCTCAGGACACAGAAGAAAGCGCTGCCCCAGCTGCGTGTCTGGGCTCTGTGGCAGATAAGTTACACCAACCCACACACGCTCCCAGAGCACACGCAGAGAAACAAGCAGAAATGGAAGAGTTGATCCCATTTCCTTCTTTTCCTCCCCATTCCAAGCATTCTCCAGGCACCAAGTGATTAAACCTCCCTCCCCATTACCGTCCAAACCTCGTTACACACCAGCTCCAGAGGAGGTTACCTTCAGTCTTGAGCCTTTCAGCTTCGGCAATGTCATCTTCAGAGGGGGTGATGGGCTCCGAATTCGTTCGGATGTGCTCGGGCGCCTTAGAAGGAAAGGGAGGAGGCTGCGATGAGGACTCCCAGCGCGATGTACTTCACCTCCCCCTTCCCAAGCGCTGCCTCGTCAAGCCCAAAACATTTCCCTCCCACACACCTCCGAGGTGGGCAGCATCGCCAACGGGAACTGAGCAGAGCTCATTGCTCTGGCTGCTTACGTGGAAACTCAGTACACGTTTTAGGGCACTCGCTCACCTTTCCTGCAGCAGCTTCAAAGATTTCAGGAAGAGTCTGGGACACAGCGAGGCCTTGGTCTTCCATCGAGACCCCAAATGCTGTCTCTAGGCACTGGATGGCCACTGGGCAAGAAGAGTCAGGCAATGAGCATTCCCCACTCCATCTAAATATGCAGCTTCCCTCCCCCCCAGCACCTGAATTCCTTACTATTGAACATCCTAGAAAAAATAAACCACCCTAAACCACCCAATTTCACACACCAGACTTGATATTTGGGCATTACCCTCAAATTTTGCCAAAACCACAGAGCTGGGCAAACCTTAGCTCCAGAGAAGAATCTCCTGGATTGAGTCAGTCACAACTCCCACCCCCTCAGGTGACTCCAGAGCAGGTGCTGGGGGTAGAAGTTAAACAGGGGCTTTACCAGCCTTCCCACAGCTGTGGGTGGCAAAGAGAAGGTCTGAATGTTTCAGAAAGCGGTCACTTGTCAGAGGGTGGCTGCTCCATGAAGTGCCGTGGCCACACAGAGGTGCAGGGACACCAAACCTGCGGGGGCTGCGGCTGCACCCCACCTCCTCCCTCATCAGGCACCTTGTCAGGAAGCCATTCCCAGCACAGAGAGGAACCCCAGCGACAGAAAAGTTTTACTAAACCCTCATGCCATGTTTTACAGCCCCAAAAGTACTAGGAATAAACCCCTCCTCCCACCCTCCTCTTCCAGCCTCACCCAGGAATGTACCCACCGCCCTGCAGACGTGTCCAGGCTCCCTCTCAGCAGGACAAACATACAAGCCAAAGACTAAAGCATAAGCTCCTTAAGTAGATCTTTTAAGATCTGTGTGCTTTCCTTTAGCAGTGAAGCCCTCTGAAAAACCCTGCATAAACACTCCAGGGCGTTGGTCCGGAAAAGCACTCTGATATCAGAGGGGGGAAAAGTGCTCTGCAAGTGTAAAATGCTTCCACACGACAAAGTTCTCATTTTACACAACACTACGAGACTCCTCCCTCCACCTCATTTAAGATAAAACTTCTAAGTCTCAAACCCAGGGTCAGAGAGGCTTTTGATCCCAGGTATATCCCTTCCTCAAGCTAATCTGCTTTTAAAAGAGAAAATCACACAGGCAATCAGCATCCCTAATGCCCTGCAACCCTCCCCAGGAAGACAAAATCATTTCAAATCGTGAGCAGGGTGTGATGTCAGGAACAGCCCAGCCAATTGAGAGGCTGAAGAGAGTAAGAGTTTCCAGATTTTCCCAACATGGAGCTGACAGACCTAGACACGTGAACAGGGAAGCACGTACAGCCACCCACCTTCCAAACTCTCCTGGGCATCCGGAGACAGACCCCCATTCTGTAGCTGGTCATGTAGGAACTGGATGATGGAGTAGGCAAGGCGCTTCTGATCTGCCATCCCAGGAGGCTGCGAGCAGCTTGGTACAACTTCAAAAAAAATCTGTAGGGAGAGAAGTTGGATCACTTGACGGACAAGAGGTCAAAGAGCTTTCCTGCTGCTCTCTCCCTACGAACGTGGAGGATAAGGGAGTTGTTCAGGACTGGCCAAGGCCTCCAGAGGCTTCATTAAACTCTGCTGTAACCACGACCCCCTTTACATGAATTCTCTGGGCCTCAATTCACCCTCTCCAGTGTGAGATGCAGAGCACGGTCCTGCCCCACGAGGCTCCTGCCAAGGGAAATACATCAAAGGTGTTGCAGGCACTCAGGCCACCGAAAGGCCTCTGTCTGACAAACCGAGCACTGAGGATCTCACCCCTGAATCACCCTCTTCTCCTTCCAGAGCATAATCTGGTTCTGAACCAAAACCGAAAGCTGAAGCAATTTGCCACAGTTAGCAGAGCCAGGGTTCAGGGTTGCCAGTCCTCTGTGCTCTTGCCAGGATGCCGATGGAGAAGGAGAGTGAGGACCCAAAAGCAAAGGCACCCCCCACAAGCCCACCCCACGGCTGGGGCTCCCCAGAGACCCCGACACGGCTCCTGCCAGCACAAGGGACCCAGCTTCTTGATGGCACCTCTGCTGAGCCAGAGCGCCCTGCCTTTCCAGAACGCTCAACTGGGTTTATAGCACAGAAAGCCTATTCAGGGGGACTTAATAAGTAAATTGTTTAATTGTAGACTCTGTGAAAGAGCACCCAAGGGAGCTGGGCTGGCCCCAACCCACTGAAAGCCACCAGAGGCTTCCCCAGACAGGCACTGCGGTGGGTGCCTTGGGCAAGGGTCTGCACCTGGCTCCCAGGCCCGGTGACAAGTGGGGACAGAGCCCGCAGACCCCCCCCGGTGCAGGCAGAGAGGAGGGAGGCACCTCTCCTCCCCCGGGCCCCGACCCGCAGCTCCCCCCGGTGCCCCGGGAGACAGGCCTGAGGGGCGCGACGGGCCCCGGAACCCCGCCCCCCCTCAGCACACCGCTCCGTGAGGAGACGGCACCACCGGCACCGCTCTCCCTCCCGTCAGGGGAACGGGGCCTGCGCGGGGAAACCCCCCCAGCCCCGGGCCCGGCCCACACCGG
>VXAK01017291.1:2170-12399 GCA_013399435.1 Arenaria interpres | reverse complement strand
AGGAGGAGGGCGCCGGGGGGAACCCCCAAGGGCTGTGTTGTGGGGCCGCGGCCTCCTGCTGCCCTCCCACCCCACGCCCTCCGTCACTTCTTTGTCCCCCCATCACCTCTTTGTCCCCCCATCGCCTCCCTGTCCTCCCCATCATCTCTCTGTCCCCCCATCATCTCTCTGCCCCATAGTTCCCGCCCCGGGCAGGGGACGTCCCCCCTTCTCCTTGGGCAGAGGAATGGCGGGGAGAGAGGGGGAGGGAGTCAGGGTTCCTGAAGGGTTTGTCATGGCTGAGGAGGGTAAACAGTGCCCCTAAAATCATCCGGCTGCCGATCGCCGCCAGCACCCTGCTGCCTCCCGAGCCTGGCTGCCCATCAGCAGGGTTTGTTTGCTGGGCCTCTCCCTTAAGTGCCTTTATGGAGCTTTAGCTATGCAGCCGGGTTTTTGGGACCGTGTCTCACGGCGCGTTTCCTCCCCACCCGCCCAGGTAACGTGGTGGATAGCCAGTCCCCCAGGCTGCTGACAAATCAGCTGAGATGGGACCTGACGGCCGAACAGATAGAAAACATGGCTGCAGAGCTCACCGAGAGGACGAAGCTCGTGTACGACCGGGTGGGCTCCCAGGAGCAGGGCGAGGTGTCCTATGAAAACACCCTCAAGGCACTGGCAGATGTGGAAGTGGAATATACGGGTGCGTACAGCGAGAGGCAGCACTGCTTTGTGGAAATCAATGTGGTGTTATTAAGATTTTGTTGGCGGTTTGTTTTTCCTTTGCTCTATACTGTCATCTCCGTTTTTCTTCCCTTGGCTCCCTCAGCAGTACGGTGGGTTGTTGTCTTTTTTTTTTTTTTTTTCCCCAGTTAATGTTTGTACAGCTAGATATAAGTACAAAGAATAGAGTGGATTTGGAACGGAAGAGCGAGTCTCAAACAAGGACGGCGCTTTGGTGGCGCCGCCACTTTGGCAGCGGGATGGTCTGCGGGGGGAGCAGCCAGGTTTTCAAGGTTGTCTGTAGCTTTTCTGCGTGGAGGTGCATTAGTGGGTACAAATCGTGCCTTGGCAGAAATAGTTCAAACGATCTAAGAAACCTTTAGCTTTTTTTTTTTTTTTCCCAACTTCTCCCCTAAGGCAACAGATCAGTGTCTCTCTGTGTGTCTTGTTTAAACGCTGCTGTTGTTTTAGGGATTATGTGTAAAGTAACACGATATGATGGCATCGTGCTGGCAAATGATGCAGGCGTCGATGTAACTCCGGCTAATTATTTCCAGCAGCCCCCCTTGTGCCTCGCAGCATCTGTTATCTGTCCTCACCGCCCCTGTGGCCAGGTGTCAGGACTGTTTGAAGCAGAAACCAGCCTGAAAAACTCTTCTTTCTTCTCTCTGCTCTCCTTTTTTTTCCCTAAAATAAGAGGAAAAGCCCTTACTAAGCAGGGGGAATGTTAACTTCAGCAGAACTGTCAGCACTTTCCCCGGGCAACAGAGAGCAGCTGCCTGCTCACCTTCTGCTGGGCGGAGAGTTCTCGCTCCTGCTGGAGTTGTGTTATTTGAAGTTTTGCAGAGGTGGTGGGAGGGAATGTTCTCCCTGTCTCATCTCTAAAATGGAAATACGTCAGGACACAGCACACCTGGGACCTGGTGGCTTTTGAGGAGCCCCTGTGGTGAAGTTGCAGCTTGGCCCTCTAAGGGAAGGAGCCGTGCAGCAACGCTGCCCCAGTGTTTGATTCTTGAAAGGGTTGATGCCAGCTACAGCCGGGGCAAAGCCCCTGGGATCTCACAGGCATGAAATTTGTGTGAGTTCTGTGAGAGAGATGGATTGTAGTGGGAAATGGGTGGACAGCCGTGCTCTGCAGCGAGGAAGGGGTGAGCAGACGCTGCTGGAGAGGACAGCTCTGGGTTTGTCTGCCGGCCGCAGCTTGCCTTGCTCTTCCTTTGTGTGGGTGGGCAGGTCAGGCTCCAGGGTCGTCAAACTGGCTCCCAATTAACACAGGCTCTCTGTGTGCACTCCCACTCACGAGCAGTTCTGGGACATGCCTCCCCTGTAATCCCTCTTCTGTCTTTCCAGTCCATCGGAACATGCTGGACTTCCCCCAGCACGTCTCTCCCTGCAAAGACATCCGTGCGGCGAGCACCGAGGCTGACAAGAAGCTCTCGGAGTTCGACGTGGAGATGAGCATGAGGCAGGACGTGTACCAGAGGATTGTCTGGCTCCAGGTGTGTGCCTGGGAGGACGCACTGTCAGCGATGCGCCCGAGCAGGGCACCAAAACCTCCTGGAGTTAGATCAAACCCTTTTCCCTTGTCCCAGAACTTAGAAGTGAATGATATCGGGTCAGGTCTGGAACCAAATCGCTGAGTGATGGTGGAAAAATGGTCCAGCTGTTAAGTGAGAACTGGGGAGTTGGGGTTTTGGGGCTCTGTGCCCCCTCAGGGCCTCGATTGCCCCTTTGAAGAGATGGCATTAGTAAACCCAGCTGCCTCACGTGGGAAAGGGGCTGAGAGGCCCTGAAAAATGCTGTATTGTGGCATAAAGGCAATGTGTTTAAAGTGATCTGGTAGGAAGCAATGTACCAAACCAAAGCCCTCTTGTGGGGTGTTTCCATCTCTTTCTGGGCCACTGGTGTGACCCATATAACCCATAACTCCTCCCAGGAACCAACATTCTGCTACACCTGATCCTGCAGTTCCCTGTGCTCATGGGTTTTGTTTTACAGGAGAAAGCAGAGAGCGCTTCCCTGAAGCCTGAAGCGAAGAGGTATCTAGAGAGGCTGATCAAACTGGGGAAAAGAAATGGTCTCCATCTCCCTGAGGAAACGCAGGAGGTGAGATCTCAGAGCTTAAAGTAAGCCCACGTGGAGGAGGCTTTGCAGGGCTACGGCATGGTGTAGGGTTAGAGCAGAGGACTGAGGCTCAGACTCCTGAATTTTGCCCTTGATTCACGTGACCTTGGGGGTGTTGGGTGATGTCGCCATGTCCCGCTTTTTCCTCTCTGTTGGATGGGGATGACATTTACAAAATGGGGTTGACGCTGGGAATTAGGGGGCTCCCAAAAAGCCAAGATATTGCAGACAGCACTGTGCAGGTCAGGAGTGGAAGTAGCTCATGGTCCCCACGTGCAAGGGGGCAGTCGGGGACGGTGTCCCCCTGGGGCTGGGGGGGACTGAACTGCTCAGCGTCTCCCTCTCCCACCATGCGCCAGTGGCTCAGGAAAGGAGCTGGAAGCTGGGTTAAAAATAGAAGAGAAGGTGAAATGAAATAAAGGTAGGGGAGGTTGTTGCTTAAACACCTGCAGCTCCGGAGCTGGCAGGAGACAGCTGGGACCTTGCTGAGGTGGCTGCTTTCCTACCAGGTGTGATCAAAGGGAGCCTGTTCTCGGCTGAGCGCTCAGCGCCTGCACGCAATTAATTCTGCTGCATCGTGTTTGAATACGAGCCAAGTGCGGGCTGCTGGGCAGCTTGGCAGGTGGGCTGCTGGCAGGGGACGCTGTCTGACTTCCCCCTTTGGACTGACTTTTCTCTGTTCTTCTGTATTTTAAAGAAAATCAAAGCTATTAAGAAAAAGCTGAGCGTCCTTTGCATAGACTTCAACAAGAATCTCAACGAAGACACCACCTTCTTGCCCTTCTCCAAGGAGGAACTAGGTACGGAGTGTTCGGGCTTATTTCTCTGCTGCTGTGGCCCCAAGTGCCTGGATTCCTCTGGCCGAGGAGCAAGAGCCTGTCCCCCTGCTCCGTCCCAGCGCTGGTATTTCTGGAGAGGCCTGGGCTCTGCATCACTCCTGTCTGCTCTTTTCTCAGGGGGGCTCCCTGAGGACTTCCTCAACTCCCTGGAGAAGACGGAGGATGGCAAGCTGAAAGTCACCTTGAAATACCCGCACTATTTCCCTCTCCTGAAGAAGTGCTACGTGCCCGAGACGAGGAGGAAGGTGGAGGAAATGTTCAACTCCAGGTGCAAAGAGGTAGGTAGGCCTTGCTGCTCAGCAGCGGGGCCAGACGGGACGCCAGGTCAGGTCCAGGCACTGAAACTGTCTCCTCTGAGGTTTGTGCTTCCTTTCTCGCCTGTGTACCCCACTTCACTCTTTGTCTGACTCTACCTCGCAGGAGAATTGCTTGATCCTCAAGGAGCTGGTAGACTTGCGGGCTCAGAAAGCCAGTCTGCTGGGCTTCAACACGCACGCGGACTTCGTGCTGGAGATGAACATGGCTAAAAGCAGCAAGACGGTGGCTACCTTCCTGGGTACGGCGCGTGGCTGTGGAGGGGAGCAGCAGGGACACGCTGGGCTGGGTGTGCGGCTCTTGGCCCCGGGCACTAACCCTTCTTGCCCTTTTTTTTCCCAGACGAGCTGGCCCAGAAGCTGAAACCTCTCGGGGAGAAGGAACGGGCTGTGATCCTGGACCTGAAAAAGAAAGAGTGCGAGAAGCGCGGCCTGGAGTTTGACAACCGCATCAATGCTTGGGACATGCGCTATTACATGAACCAGGTGGAGGAGACCAAGTACAGCGTGGACCAGAATCTGCTGAAGGAGTATTTCCCCATGCAGGTGGTCACCACCGGCCTGCTGGCCATTTACCAGGAGCTGCTGGGGCTCACCTTCCACCTGGAAGAGAAGGCTCAGGTCTGGCACGAGGACGTCCAGCTCTACACGGTGAAGGACACCTCCTCCGGGGAGACCATCGGCAAATTCTACCTGGACCTGTACCCACGGTGAGAGCTTGGGCAAGGGGGAGCGAGGGGGGAGGGCTGGAGCCGTGCCACGCGTTTTGGGGAAGGGGAGAGGTTGTCCCACTCCCAAACACGTGGCTGCGTGGAGGAAGCGGTGTGTCCTCGGGCAGGGCTGTCCCGGGAGAACAGAGTCACCCCCTGGTGACTTCTGCTCCAAGCAGGACTGTAGTGGCTCGTGGCTGGCCGTGGTGAAGGATCTGTGTGACAATCTCCTTCCCTTGGCCTAGGGAGGGGAAATACGGGCACGCAGCCTGCTTCGGCCTGCAGCCCGGCTGCCTCTTGCCAGACTCCAGCCGGCAGATCTCGGTGGCTGCCATGGTGGCCAATTTCACCAAGCCCACCCCGGATGCACCCTCCCTGCTGCAGCACGATGAGGTGGAAACCTACTTCCACGAATTTGGGCACGTCATGCACCAGCTGTGCTCTCAGGTGAGGCCGGGCTGGCAGAGGGTTTGCTTTGTTACCTTTTCCCTGTCGTGCTCCCCTGTGGGGTTAAACGATGCCCGGCTCTGAGCTGGCTGTGTCTCCCAGGCGGAGTTTGCCATGTTCAGTGGGACACACGTGGAGCGGGACTTTGTCGAGGCGCCGTCGCAGATGCTGGAGAACTGGGTGTGGGAGAAGGAGCCGCTGCTGCGCATGTCCAGGCACTACAAAACTGGAAGCCCCATCCCCGATGAGCTGTTGGAAAAGCTCATTAAATCCCGGCAGGCAAACACAGGTGGGTCCCTGCAGAGGGAAGAGGGGCTGGAGTCAGGAGCGAGGGCTGTATGATGTCCCCAGGGAAGGGCAGAGCCTTGCCGTGGTGTCCTCTATGCCTGGGGAAGGGGAGGGGAACCTTAATGACAAGCAAGGGTGGTGGCACGGTGAGGAGGGGCTGAGGAAGGCTGGGATTATCTGCAGGCAGGGGATGGGGATTAGCCTGAGTGGGTGCTGCTGAACTGGTCCGGTTGGCGAAGCGGGTCAGAATTTGGGTGTGGGGAGAGCAGTGGGAGCCCTCCAACCTGCCCGGCCTCGGGGACGCTCCTGCCCGCAGGCAGGAACTCAGTTTGCCCTCCTCTTTCTGCCAACCAGGGCTCTTCAACCTGCGTCAGATCGTCCTGGCCAAGGTGGACCAGGCATTGCACACCCAGACGAAGGCCGACCCCGTGGAGGTGTTTGCCCGGCTGTGTGAGGAGGTGCTGGGCGTCCCTGCCACCCCAGGTACCCAGGGGGGTCCCGCTCGCGCCCGCTCTCCGGGCCTGGCCTGGAACCTTGGCTCAGCAGCTTCTTTCCAAGGTTGCGGCTTCGGGCTGGCTCAACGGGGCCGGTTTTTGCTGGCTCCAGGAAAAGCAGGGCTGAAACCATGCAAAAATAACTGGAAAGTTCTTCCCTGTTTCCCCTGGGATTGGGAACGGGCTGTCCCAGCGCCTGCTCTGACATATTTACAGCTCAGGGGGGGTGTTCTGTGCCGTGAACGCTTCCTGCTGCCTTTCCCATTAACGCCTCTTCCCTTCCCTTCCCTTTTGCTGCAAAGGTACAAACATGCCCGCCACGTTTGGCCACTTGGCTGGAGGCTACGATGCCCAGTACTACGGCTACCTCTGGAGCGAGGTGTACTCCATGGATATGTTCCACACGCGCTTCAAGCAGGAGGGGATCATGAACTGTAAGGTAGGGAAGGGCGTCCTGCGCCGCCGGGCTCTCGGAGGTGGCAGGAGATGGCCGTGGGAGGGCGGGTGTCCTACGTGTACCCCCCCGTCTCTCCTCGCAGGTGGGCATGGATTACAGGAATTGCATCCTGCATCCGGGGGGTTCCCTGGATGCTTCCGACATGCTGAAGAAGTTCCTGGGCCGCGAGCCCAAGCAGGACGCCTTCCTGGCCAGCAAAGGACTGAAGGTGGAGAGCAACTCGCTGCCTTCAGCCTGCTGAGAAACTGCCCCAGCCCGGTTCGAGTCACGCCACCTCCTTTCTCTCCACACCAAGTCCTCTTGGGACAAGCCGTCCCTCGTCCTTCTGTCACCAAACGTGTCCTGGGCCAGCCCCTGCCTGGAGCTGCTCCTCCGGGATCCGGTTCCCAGCTCAGCCTGAGCTTCAGGAACCGGGGTCAGCCCCGGTCCAGGGCTCCGCGGTGACAGCTCTGCAAAGGGGAGTTGAATCACCTTTGTCACCCCCAGCCCCGTCGAGGGGAACGGGGCTCTCGGTAGCCCCCACACAAATTGGCTGAACGTTGAACCTGATTTCTGCACGAGGGTGAGTTTCAGCCTCATTTTAGAGCTGGGGAGGAGGGCGAGAGGAGTTACCAAACTTGAACCGTTGTTTTAAAATCCCTTCTTTTTAAGAAATGAGACTTCCCACCGGGCTGGGCTTGGTTTGTGCCCCGCGACAGAGCTCACTGTCCGGAGCATCAAACAAGCGGCCTGAGAAGCTGCGCTGGGAGTCGTGCTCCCCCCAGCTTGGGGCAGCTGGTGGCCGTGGAATAAAGATGGGGAGATCCCAGAGCTTAAAAACTATTGGATTTACTGGAACGTCCCGTCCTGAGCCCCTCAGATGTTCCTGCTGGGGCAGCAGGCCCGGGAGGGGGGTGGAGGTGGCCGGTACAGCTATTCCCAGAGCAGGGGGTGCTGCTAGGTGTCCTTGGGAGGTTGTGGCATCCCCCGGGCTGTATCGGAGCTGGGACCCCCCTCCCGGGGCCACTTCAGGGCAGCTCGTGGCTTCTGGGCTGAGGTGGTGGCAGCGGAGGGTGTGTGGCTGTTGCTGTCACCTCTAATCCAGGGTGGGACAGGGGAAGGGCTGTGGAAAGAAAAAAAAAAAGAGGCGGATAACATCAAACGGCACGGATGCCGGGGATAAAAATATCAAGCGGGCTCTGGGTGCGGCGCCGAGCTGGGGGCCGGGGGGCCAGCCCTCTGCCCAGCCTCGGGAGCAGCCGGGCTCTGCCACCTGCCCCCCCAGCTGTCCCCCTGTCCCCAAGAACCCTAAAACGGATGCCCTCGTGTCACGGCACGGTGTGCCTCCCTCTCTGCGGTGCCGTCTGTCCCGAGCGGGCAGGGGGGCAGCTCTGCCGAGGGGTGCGGGGCTGGGGGTCAGAGCTGCCCCCGGCGCAGGGGGGCTGACCCCAGGGGAAAGGCTGGTTTCTGGTTTAGCTCCCGTAGGGATGACGTGTGGCCAGGGAAGGGGTTTTAGCAGCCATTGCGGGGGGGGAAGGCAGGCAAAAGGCTGGCTGCTTGGAGGGGGGGCGAGGGCCTCGGAGGGGAGCTGTGAGCTCCCCCCAGCCCGAGGGAGGGCAGATCTTTCCTGGTGTCCCACCTCGGGTCACTGCGTGACACCATTCGAGGGCTGTGACATCGGTCCCCGCGGCTCTTGTGTGGTTTGGGCACACAGAGGGTCCCCGCGCTGGCACCCACCGTCCCGGCCAGGGCCACACGTGGGAGCTGCCGTGTCCCCCCCGCCTCCCAGGGTCTCCCTCCCCATCTGGGCCCTTCCCGTCTCCTCTCCTCTGGGCCGTGTCACCGCAGCAGCTCTGGCTTCCTTCCCCGCGACCCCTGATGGTGGCAGCGTTGGAAAAAAGCTCTCCCCAAGTGCAGACAAAGTCCTTGCTGTCACCTCCCTCCCTCCAGACCCCCCCCGGTGACACGGGAAGGCCGGTGACACCCTCCCTGGCCGGTCCCCTCTTGTGCTGACGTGTGGAGGGGTCCCTCAGCAGCGAGGAAGTGGCTTCCTCGGTGCTTTCTGGGGCCACCTTGAGCATCTTGTCCTTGTCCCCACCTTCTGTTTTAGGCATTATGAGTGTCCGGGGGCCGGGCTCTCTCCGGGTGATGCTGTGGGTGTTTTAAGTGTCATGTTTTACTGAGCTTTCGGCGTTTCCTCGCAGACCTCTCCTCCCCGAGAGAGAGAACCCAACCCTAGCAGGGAAATCGTGCACTTTCTTCCCTCCTTCCCAGGCCACAAATAACACCCTCACCCCCCTCCCTCCCTCCGGTGACCCCCGGCTGCTGGCGCCGCGGTGAGAGGCAGAGCCCGGGGGGGACCCCACACCTCTCCCGGTCCACGGGTGACCCCCAGGAGCAGCACCGGGCTCCCCCCCGAGCTGCGCCTTCTCCCCCAGCTCCTCGTCCCCCATCCTGTCCCAGGCTGGTGGGGAAGAGAGGTCCCTTTCGGGTTTATTTTGTTGGTTTTTCGGTTTTGTTTTGTTTTGTTTTTCCTGTTAACCTTTCCTCCGGGCAAACTGGTGTGTGTGTGTGTGTGCCGTTGCCGTTCGTACTGGTCACGTCCCCCCCCTGCTTGTTTCAACGACTGGATTTTAGGCGGTTCCTAGCACTAATAAAGGTTTTCCTCAGCGGACGTTTGCCTGGCTCCGGTCCTGCCGGGGAAGCTGCTCCTTCACTGGGGGAGGGGGGACACGACATGGCTGCCCTCCGGGGTGGCAGGTCCCGGTGCTCCCGGCACGGCCACCCCCCCGCCAGCGCGGTGGCAGCCCCCCGCAGCAGCCTGCACAGCGGGTCCTGTCCCACGAAGACGGGCACCGAGCGGCAGGCGCGGGGCGGCAGCTTGTCCGGTGTGAAACCCTGGGGAGCAAGAGGCAATGACACCCCCCCGGCGTGTCCCTGTGGGCTGTGTGTGTCCCCCCTGGCCCCGTACCTGGGTGAAGAAGCCGTGGTCCAGCACATCCCGCAGGGTGGGCCGTGCCGTGGGCTCGGGGGCGAGCAGGCGGGCGATGAGGGCTTGGGCTCGGGGCGAGAGGTGGGGGGACAGGGGGTACCGCGCCGCCCGGATGCGCCGGTACAACTCCTGCCGCTGAGCCGCCTCGAACGGGGGGCTCCCCGTCAGCACCGTGTACCTGGAGGGGGGGGTCCGGCTGCTCAGTGGGGCTGGGAGCACCCCCTGCCCCCCTTCCCTCCCTCCAGCCCCCCACTTACATGGCGCAGCCCAGGGCCCAGATGTCTGAGGGCACCCCATGGCCCTTGCGGTCCAACACCTCTGGGGCCAGGTAGCCGGGGGTCCCGCAGAGCGCCCTGGGGAGACAGGCAGGGTGACCCCCAGCCCCACATCCCTCCCCCCCCAACCCCCAGCAGCGCCGTGTCCCCCGCTCACCCCCAGCGCCGGCCGGCCGGTGCCTCCCGCCGCGCCAGCCCCAGGTCCCCGATCTTCACCTGCATCTCCTGGGTCACCAAGAAGTTACCTGGGGAGGGGGACGAGGCGGAGCGGGGCTGGTGGGGGGTCACCTCACCCTCCCGTCCGTGTGTGTGTGTGTGTGTGTGTGTGTGTGTCCCACTCCCGGCTCTGCCCCACGTACTGGGTTTGAGGTCCCGGTGGACGATGCCCCGTGCGTGGAGGTAGCGCAGCCCCGAGATGATCTGCCGCAGGTAGTCCCGCCCCTCCGGCTCCGTCAGCCTCCCCCGCGCCCGCAGGATGTCAGCGAGGGACTGGGGACGGGGTGGGAGACACCAGCTCAGGGCCTAGGGGAGCCCCGGCACCGGGGTGCTCCGTTTTGGGGGTGCCAGGCCTCGCTCACCCCCCGGCTGCAGTACTCCAGCAGCAGGTAGAC
>VXAK01017290.1:58511-100464 GCA_013399435.1 Arenaria interpres | reverse complement strand
ACTTGACACAAAGGATAACATTTTTTCCAGAAAAGTCTTGAAATCAGTGAAAAACTAAGAGGGAGGGAGAGATGAACAGCCTTCTGGGAAGGTAATTTTATTTGCAGTTGCCAAAATCTGATACAATTGAGATGACAGGGATGTTTTCTGCACCACTCTTCTTCTAATTGTTAACTACACCCCTTGATATTTTAAATAGGAACAGATGCTTCTGTCTTAAACAAATTTATTTTGCAAAGCAAAAGGCAAACTGCATCGTGGATGAAAGGATCCATTTGTCCTTTATGTTGAGAAAAATTGATTTTAAAAGGATTATAGGTGCTTCTTTGTGAAATGAAAACTATGCTATTCTATTGCAGCTTAAAAACTCCTCTAAGCTTAGAATAGTTGTTTGTATAATCAGATAATTGTCCTTCCTAAGCATGTTCTTTCATTCACTAATAAACATATTCAGGAGGAACAAAATCATACTATGATATGGAACATTGTCCTAAATTACATCTAGTTTGTTAAGTGGACTTATTCTTTCCTGGAAGTCACCTTGGAAGCCAAATGTCAAAAGTATTTGATTCCGTTTTGATTATTGTATTCAAGTATTTATCATGTTGATTTTATTGTCTCTTACCTTTCAGTTAATGTAAGATCATTAATACTTAGTATTCATCAATCATGACAGTTTTGGATATGCTAAAAAATGGTAGTATTATTAATGTTATAAAAAGTCTCTGAGTGAAGAATCAATGTAGGTTTTTCAAATGTATCTTTATGGTGTGCAGTTCTTCAGAGATTGTGAGAAGTGCTTTAAAAGGAGGGAAGTATAGCTATTAAGCACTTTTAATATTCTTATACAAGATGTTATATTTGATTATAACATACAAAGATTGCTAATGGAATTAGCTAAAATCTCCGTTATGAGAAAACAGCTAGGATTTAAAAGAAATAATCATTACTTAAATTTATAAAAAAATAATATTGTTTATGATCTATACATTTGTATTTATATGTGTATTTATTTGTGCTTGTAAATTGTAATTTCAACATTCATTATAGAATTTGATCAAAGATGCATATACAAACTATTCTTAATTAACGATGCTATCACGGTCTTACTATAAACGTAAAAACTAAACGCCACAGGAAAAGCAGCTACAAGTTTACCAAGAATTGGAGAAAAAAAGATTCTTGTCTCTTCCATTCCCTTACCATCACCATAAAATGTAATAACACACAGCCCCCAGACGAACAGTTATCTGCACCTAACCTGAAAACAAAGTATTTTCCCATAGGTTTGATCACAGCTATATTCAGATTAGCATTTTCAAGTCCCTATAACGTTACACCAGCTCTGGACTCAAGTTCTCTTTGTGTTCTTTTCCCTTCAATATTTTAATCATTTTATTTATCTAGCTTACTGAGAATGTTGGCCTATATCAAAGCTGTTTTAGAGAAACACCAGATCATGTGCTTAATTGAATTATGTAAATTGTCTAGCTAAAGTCATATGTGGTATCTATTTCTGTGCCTAAGATCTTGGCTGTTTCAAACCATTTGTATAGCTATAGGCAGCACTAGCTCCATCGCTGCCTCTTAAACTCAAAATATTTTCTTGTCAGGTGAGCAGAACTAGACCCATATTGGGTACTTTTGAGAATGTCATCTCACATTTTCTGTAGCCACAGGTACGCCCAGAATGATTCAATATCCATAAATTAATTAAAAAGAATAACCACTGGGATTTATTATACAAATTATTCAGTGTTTGTGCTTGACATTCTAGCTAATTTCTGAAAACAATCCCACCAATTTATAATGGAACTGACTGGGGGGACTGAACTAAATAAGCATAGTACATATAGCTTTATGCAAAGACCATTAAAAATCCATGGTAGTAAAACTTACACAGGCCTTTTAAAAGTTTGTTACAAGCAAATTTCGGTGTTTTCTTCTTTGTAGTGTCAAGGAAGAACCAAAACTGTAAATTAATTTCTAGATTTTCTTGATGCTACAATTCACTTGTGTTCACTGCCTGTAATTCTCAGCCATTCCATCATCCTGCATTGTTATCTCCCCCTGTTCCTTTGAAAAGCACATAATGTAATAGTGTTATGATCCTTGAGAGGGGATCACATTTGATACTATAATGCAGTTAAATAACGATATCACTTGCTAGCTTATTTAACATTCCTTTATAAAGGCCATAAAAAAGTACACTACTAAAAAGTAGTTATCTGCTACTCAGTAACTCAGCAGTGAGAAACTACTCTGAACAGTTGCTTGCTAGATAAAGGGAAGGTCTGTAGGAGTATGACAATAAGTAACTGAAAAAAGGGTCAGTCATGGGAGCATGAAAAAAAAAATAAAAAGAGTAAAATCATGAGTGAGTCTCAGAAGCAACTCTAATAGTTACTTCACGAGATTTTCTTTGATAGGAAATCAGTTAGTTTTCATAGCAATAAACGACTTACCATATTTAGAAAGCATACCAGATATGTGGAGTTTCAGTCCACATACATAATTTAAACTTATTTTGTTTGTAATTATCCTGAACATTCTCCACGTTATTTCATGCAAGCTCAGTCATTCCTGTGCTTGCAACAGTGACATCAACAATTTCTCAGACTGTTTGCAGTCTCATTAAACACTTATGACTAAATAGCTTTCTAACCCTTCCCTTTTTGTGATGCTTATTATTTGAATTACATTACAATTAGTTTATCAGAGGTTCTTTTTAAACTCACCTACAAAAAATCCCCCATATCCAGTAATTCTTAAGTTGCAACCATTTTCCCTACCTGTATCAACCCATTAGATAGGAGAGACCTCAACTCATTTGCTCAAACATCAGCTAGGACCATACCCTTTCAACACCTAAGATATTTGCATGGGACTGGTAGCTATGACATAGGAGCTATGGGAAAACTGTGATCTTCCAGCTGCAAGCCAGGCAGAATACTCAAGGACGGTGCAGCTCTTCCCTTGGAGACAGTCCCATTCCACCAGTCCTTTACAATCCATGTTACAATTATATTTCTCTTCTCACACTAAGAACGAATAGCACACGTGCCAGCATCAAGCCTTGCACAAGTCACCAGAAGCAGCACTACGTGCCAGGAGAGTGCCCTCATCTGCTGACATCCCCAACAGTGGAAAGCGTTAGAGCTGCCACTGCTCTGGGGCATCTCAAATACTTATTGCCAACTGAATCAAGGCCAAATAGTCCATGTTGGCCCACCTCATCTTCCTAACACCTCTCATTAGAACATGTTTTCATCTGCTCATCTACATTTGGAATCTAATTTTCTTCTAAGTATATGCCCTAATTGAAGCACACTCTAAGACCCCACAGTGTTATGTCCTGAGTCTCTTTCTACACAGGACAAATGAAAAATCTTCCTTGTAAATTGTATGCCCAGTTGGAAATCATCTTCATCCAAACTTAGAAGGACTATTTTTTCACCAACCTATGAGAAATACATATTCCTCTGAAATAATGTATATTACCTTCTTAATAATTAAATATTCTGCACTAACGGACAGATTCCCTTTAGAGAAAATTGGTCATATTTCAGCTGTCAGTCTTAAATTTCTCATTCTCTATCATTGCTTTCTCTTTTTCTTAAGAGATTTGCTGCCTCTTCAAAATAGATATGCGGTTGTGTTCGTAGTATTGCATATCTGATTTCACATGCATAAAGACAGCCAAAATGAACCCAGAAACACTTTTCAACTAAATTCGGTCTGAAATATTATTCAAAAAGATGAAGAATACAGTATAATGTGTTAAAAATTGACTAATACATTTTAAAATAAACTTATTTTGTATTACAAAGCTGTTGAATACACTGTCAAGACCATTTTCATGATGACGTCAATATCTTTTCCTTAAATAGCAAAAGCTTCCAAATGAGTTACACACAGACCCTGGGGGAAAAGTGAGTCTTCAGTGGAAAGAAAGAATATTAAAGAAAAATGGGGGAACTAATTCTGCTGCTGTTAAAAACACAAACAAGGCAGGAAGGAGAATGGAAAAGCATTTTACGATGAAAGCTTCCGACGGGTGAATTAAGGAGTTAGTTTTAATTTTTTTAAATTCCAAATATTACGTTGATATCAAAGTGTTTAGATTCACTGCTGGTTGTTCATTAATTAAACCACAACATAACTCAACACCCTAACTTTCAACTTAGTGCTTCATCAGTAAGAAACTCTCACACAATGTTATGCAGTAACATCCCATATATCAAAAAGTAATTTTAAATTCTAAGATATGCAAGGCATGCAATTCTTTTTGAGTGAATATTCTCACTGAATATTCTGAAATCTGGAATAATTCACTTGCATAGTTTATGCAGCACTATGTGAATAGAAACACACAGATGAAATAAAAAGATATAATGAATTAGTAAAATTTTTTTAGTACATAGGAATATCTAGATGATAGTGCTATATGAACATCACCTAACTTTCATTCTTAGAATATAAATAGACATTAAACAATCAGAAGGATGTAGCAATGCCAAAGGAAGAGGTGAAGTTTGGCATTTGCTATTGCTCCCTGTAGGAGTTTTAATGCATATCTAGTTTCAAACATCTTTGTGAAAGAAACCTTTTGCATTAACACAGCATGATAGCAATTGGCATTATCTTCTGTAACACTAATGACCCTATTTTATCCTGATGTTACCAAACAGCTTTAGTCAAAATAGAAAACAGCTTTTTGCCTACCAGAGGACAGAGATAGAGGACAGTACTTAATATTAACTTTAAAAGTTAAGTGAAACAGTAGCTCTTTAGAGTAATACGCAGTGACAGCCTTTGCCATCCCTCTGCTCCCCTGTTTCTTTCCAGTTGAGTAAATCTAGTCATCTTTAAAAGATACAAGTAAAACTGGCTTGGAGATAGGAAATGCATTCTTCCAGTGAGGAAAGAAGAAACAAGCTGAAATAATGCAAGTTTTCCCATAACACCCTACCCACTTTCTGAGCTGATTATTTGTATTCAGTCACGTAGGCAGGGTTTCCTGTGGCAAGAGCAAGGGCCTGGTAACCCCAAAGTCATACTTACAGTGAGGACAGGTAAACACTGATAAAACACAACTTCAATAGAAATAAAGCATATACCAAAAAGAATTAAGAAGAGGTAGGCTAGCTGAGAGATCTTGGAAAAAAAGCATTTGGTGGGGAATCAAACAAGGCTGTTTTGAGTGAGATTCCACAGGGATTAGCGAGGCCCAATGCTATTTGACATTTTCACCAGTAATCTGGAAGCAAATATAAAAACAGCGTTTGTAATATTTGCAGATAGACAGACTGGTGGAAAGCTAAAGAATTATCAGTCCAGGACCGTTACAGCAAGAAGACTCCCTTGCTTTCCAGAGGAGTCTCACTGGCATCTAAGGTCATGCTTTTTGAAAACTAGTCCAATAAACAAAATGCATTTCAGTCTAAGCAAATGTAGAGTTGCACACCAAAGATCAAGGAGTGAAATCAGTGACTAACTCATGGGGGAATCCTGACTCAAGAAAGAAATTAAGAATTGTTAAGGACAAACTGAAAATGAGTGGTATACGGTACACTGTGATCATCTGAGTTAATATGATTTTTGGAACAAACCAGGAGGCAGGAACAGTAGGAAAAAACTAGCCCTACCTCTGAATACAAGTAGTAGTAAGGATGGACTGCTGTGTAGAGGCATGGCATACACATTCTAAAAAATGTTGAAAAACTAGAATGTGTGTGGCAAAAGTCATTGAAATAGTAATAGAGAGAGCGATGCTTAAAACTGGAAGGCATAAAAAGCTTTATCTGTTTAATGTATCAACAGGAAACCTGAGGGACATTTTCTATGGAGAGCACATGAGCCTCCAAAGAGTGATAAGTTTCTTAATAAAATGCAGAGGAAAACTCAGGTGTGAAAGCTAAAGCCAGACACATTCCAATTATGAAAGAAGTCTCCAGTAATAAGGACAATTAATCATTATAATCAAATCACCAAGAAAAAAAATAGGTGAATTCTCTGCCTGTTGCAGATCAAGAAAGGGAAGATATCAGTTAGCCAAATAGAAGTTGTTGTGCCCAAACATATGCAAAAATCTAGCAACTTTAAAACCTAGAAACTGTTCAGGAAAGAAAACTGTCAGAAAAGACTGCTGGAACAGAAATGAGAATTTCTCTAGTCAGTAATAAGAGCCTTAGGCCATATTACATTTCACAACACTATAGAAAAGAAAGCTGAACTACCAGGAAAATAACCATCTAACACCTTCTGATCATACTCTAAAGAATTCTTTGTTTATATTGTCATTATTGTTCTGATTACCTAATACCATTTCACTGCTATAACCCGTCTCCCCCACCAAGTGAAGAGATTCATTAGTAAACACATGTTGCTTTGTAAATAATGAATTTTACTATCTGCTAACATTTCCGAAATATTCTGAAATATTTTCTTTTGCGGGAGAAAGAAAATTTACTTTCAAAGCATTTCTGAAGGGAAGAGAGTTGAAACGAGAAAAGTTTTACATTGAAAAGAAGTTTTAGTATTTATGGATTCTTTTTTTTTTTTTTTCTCTGTATCTTTCAATATTTCTACAGTTAGAAAATTCAGCATGGCCAAATCCAACTGAAAAAAAATAGGATTAAGAATTTTCCTTGGATCTGGTAAATAAAATATTTTGATACACTTCCAAACATTTTTTTTTCCCAGAACTTCAGAAAATAGACAGTGATCTTCTTCAGGATAACTTTTAAATACACTTCCCTGAGGTAGAGCTGAAGTAACATGATTGATAATGCAACAAATCTGTTCTCAGTGCCTTCACTTAGACTGTATTAATCAGTGTATCATGCTGGTTTGATTCAGCCTATTGGTAACATGTTTCAGACACTGAAAATAAGTTTCAAAATTATGAATTGTGAAGAAAATGCTTCCAAAAGTACGGAGTCTGGGAGTCAAGAATAGTTAGCCTGTATATTACATCCCCCGCAAACACAGCCTGACAGAAGGAGGGAAAAGTAGACCTCTTCTTCCATTTCTTTAAGAGTGAAGAAACAGGTCTATAAAAAGAGAAGAAAATAATTTGTATTGAACCTTACAGAACATAATCTGAACAATGACTCCATAAATAAGGAACTACAATTATACTTAATATATATCCTTTTTTCTTTTTTTTTTTCATGTAGGTCATACTTATGGAATGCTTCTGTTTAATTCATAACATTCCTGAACAGACTCTGAAATTTCTGTACTTATATTCATAATAATTTCAAAGGCATTGCAATAGATTCTGTAATTACAGCAATCTTGTATACAGCTGCAGTCTGTATTACTGAAGGTTTCATTCTGTCAAATGAAAAAACATTGAGCATCGAAGCAATTTAAAATTCACTGACTCACAGAACTGCTCCATCTTTGAAGAGCTGCAGACTTGTTTATATCAATATGATTCTAGGAACAGTAAGTCTGCCTGCAGTTCCTGTAAAACTGCTATGACACGCCATGTGATTGTTGTCAAACCACAATCATCATATATACTGTAGGCTGAGTATAATATATTTCAGAATGAGGGATTTATACGTTCATTTCTGCACTCCATGAACTGCATATTGTAGCTTTTTCGTTGAGCTTCAGAGTAAAAGAATAGCAAAGTATGACTCATAGCCTTGAAAAAAACACGACCCTGTCTTTGGGAAAAAGTACACGCAATCTCTACAAGATCTGAGCTGACACCAAGCAAGAGAACATTCACATGGTCTTAGTAAGAATTTATATTGGTTGCCGTTATCACAGCTTTTGTTTGTATAGTATGTGATGTGGAGCTGTCAATGCCTAACTGTTTGCAGTGGGTATAAACAGTCATGCATTTTGCATTCCAAGCTCAAAAGTTTTGCATCTCATGTTGTCAGCAGTTGTCACAGCAGAGCTGCTCAGCCTCCTGAGGCAAGCTGTGAGCTGCAGCCTTCCCCATCAGCTGGTCAGTGCAGAGACACTCCTGTCACGTACCTGGGTGTGCGTACGTGTGCCCTACTGTGCAATTGAATTTTTGGCAGTGACACAGTTGGCTGCACACACATACCTCACGATCTTGTGAGCTGTTACGTCACACCTGAGGGGCTCTCTTGGGGACCATGCTGTCAAACGCTTGAACAAGTCACAGAAGTTGCAGCCCCAAGCCCAAGGTCCTTTTAGGAGGGAAGGTGACAGAGGGCAGGCTGATCACAGGCTGCTTGCCCACCGGAAACCCTGCTCCAGCATTTCCTCTAGGAGACAGCAACAACAAGTGGGGAAATTTGTCCTCTACCACCAGACAGAACAATCAAGGATTGTTACACTGCATTTCACAAAACTCTTCTCCAGCCCAAATTAGGAAAAAGTACTTGTGTACATCATACGCCATACAACCATGGGATAGTCCACAGGCTGGGCAGCAGGTGGGCTGATAAGGGCATTGTGGGTGTTTTGCAGTCTGATAATACTGCATACAAAGCTGAGACCCCAAAGTACAAAAGCCACCAGTGAGGACTGCTACATGGCAAGGGCTACATAACCCTACTACTAAGCTATACCTGGCTTCCTTAACTCCAGAGGTGCACTCTTCACTCTTCCAGCTGTGCAGGCCCTGGTAGCTGAGATTGCATGCCTACTGCAGACTCTGCTTTCAAAATCCTAAATTTGCCACCAACCCGCATTGCTTTGAAAAGTCATAACAGATTTGCTAGTGTTTTCTACAGCATTAGTATAATTTTCTTTGAAGGTCCTTTATAACCACAGTTGTCAGCTATTCAGCTATCACTTTTCTTACACCATTATGTTATGGACCATTAGCACAAGTTCTCTTTATCACCTCATTTACACATTTTAAAGTTCATGACATATTCTACCTCTTTAGCACAATGCAACCATTTTTACTACGTTCAACTAAAAACTGCCCTTAAGGCCAAAAACTTATGAATCACTGCTTTTGCCACCCCCAATATGTTGTTTGAAAAAATGTCTTTACTAAAAATCTATGCAATAGCTCCTGTCTGCATATGTGGCCTGTTAGTAAAACAAAGATTAATAAAAATGCATCTAATTTAAGAAACAGAGGTTACAAAGAGCCTTGAAAATTTGCATTTATATTCATTAAAAAGATGTGTTAGAAAAATTGTAAAATCTGGACAGGTAGGTAATTCCTGCTTATCTGTGTACATCTCATATATCTGTGAATTCTCCTCCGGAGTGTTACTCCTACAAAGTTCATCTGAAAAGGAAATCAGGGAAGCACTAATTCAGAAGCTGGTACTTCACATAATAAATCTCACTGTAGATAGACAGACACTGCATATACTAAAAAAATAACACTCTTCTGTACAGGTGTGAACAAGATCCATTCTTTAGGATATAATATAGTAGGTACATTATCCCCCCTCATATAGTTTAGGTCAGATTAAACTCATATTCACAGGTGGGTTCTGTCAACTACCAGCTCCATCATTCATACATTGTTCTTGTGGCTTATCTCATCACCCACGTCATATCAAAGAGTTAAAGTTTATATTGCAATATCATGTAAATTCATGGATAGTAGGATGGGGGGTGGGACACAGAACAGTCTCTTTTTTAATGTATTTTTTAAAAAAGAGACTAAAGTTTATGTTCTTACCTGCAAACTACTGTTTATGTAGTTATTTCAGGGGGTCCTGTTGTGACAAAAGCAGACCTAAATGTCTTTATATAGGCATATTTTCTTCTGGTTTGTATTTTAACATCCTTCCGTTCAACAGTTTCTTTTCAACTTTTTATTATCATGCCATCTGTGTTCTTACACAAAAATGCTCACGATCAACATCCCACTACATATTTAAATGCTTGTTCATTAAAGCCATTGGATGTAAAGTGCAAAACAAAACGCAGAGGCATCAGAAATTTTAGAGAAGGTAATACATTCTAAGCTGTCATACTGTGTGGTGCTAGATGGAATATCAATGCAAACTTACACTAGTACTGATAGCATATTATGAATACTGTGTCCTTACAACAGTTTGTGTCCCCGGGCAGAGATAAGAAGTTAGATATCATCTACATAAACCAAAAAGGATAGGTCAATAAGCCAATAAAATGAGATTATTATACCTGCTTCTGGCTGTAATACCATTTTGATGACTAGCTTGTGATTGCCTGAGACTGCGAAGTTACAGAAGACCACACAACATTAACATTATCCAAAATTATTCCAAATTCCCTGGAAGTTTATGAGATTCAGAGCAAAGTACTTTACATGTATTAGAAGTGGATGTTTATTCAGGCGCAAAATTCTAATACCTAGCTGCTAATTTGCATCAGGAAACTAAACCAGCTCTAAAGGAGTCTGAAATCCTTAGCATCCACTAGAAATCTCTGAGGGAGCTATTTTACTGTTCCTGAGCATGTATTGAGCCACCTAAATATGGACCATATTCACTGGTCATCTCATACTTAGACCCCAACAAGATGCATAGATTCCCCAGTGACCTCCACACAGCACCTCCTCCAATGGATGTGGTCAAAGTATGTCTAAGCTTCAGAGACTGAATTATTTCAATAAAAGCCTGAGTTTGGAAAAGTTGATTAAAGTTGCTTTTTTAGGAAGTGTGAGAAATGTAAATGCCGATAGTGGAGAAGGGATTTAAAGTCAGACCTCCAACTTCCCAAGAGATAGCTTATCCTTATTTGTGTGGAGACAAACAGGATTTTCTATGAAACAGGTAAAATGAGAAAGTACATTTTATATACAGGCAGACAATGACATAAGTGAGAAGAATCTTTTAATAACTCATGACAGGTGTGAATATGACTGAGAAAGTTCATATGATCAGATGACAACCCTAATTACGAGCATGCTGCTAAGGCAACACTCACACATATCACAAGATCTGAAGAAAAGAATACTTATTGGTCCACATCAAGGAAAAATAATAATCCTGAACACAACATTTTTTCCAAAGCTGCAGCTATAGCTTATTCCTCATACATACGTGCTATCCAAGAACTTAGCCTTTCAAAAGATTTCACTGACTCTTGTCAAATTATTTTCAAGCAGATAGGCTGAGATTTTTTGTATGTCTAAGCATAAAAAAAAAAACCCAATGTAGCATAACAAAGAGATGGTCTTTGAGATGGTCTTTGAGACCATGAGAAAACTGTTGTGGGTTTGTGATCTTTTATTTCTGCTCTTCATAATTAGCATACACCTACATATACAAAAGTTACATGTTTAGGCTTTATGCAAGTGTGGGGTAAAAGGTGCTTGCTTTTTTAAAATTAAAGATTGAAAAGTAATAGAAATACCAAGTGAGATAAGCTAGCTTTCCAAGGATACCACTTTAGGCACATCTGAACAAAAACAGTACTAGCTGGAACTGTTTTCTGTCTGACTTCATGTGGCTATATGGTGACGCTATCTGCTGTCTGTTCTCAAGGCAAACACAAGAACTCATAGATCAGGAGGAATAAGAAGTAAAAGGAACTTTAAAGTACCTTTGCATTTCTGACTCCTTATACTGGAAGGCATCCTCAGTCCCCAGAACAGGTAACCCAGATAGCATCTCATTCAAGTCACAACAGCCTTCCTGAACAGAAGCACTGCCTTCTTTGGCCTGTTCTCTGACCCCATAAAAGGGTCTGCTTTGTAATCTTTACTCAATCAGAGTTTCTTGCTTAACTATTCATTAATTCTGCAGAGATACCATAACTATACTTATCTCCCTGGGGATTGGTTTGGTTTAAAATCACTGGCATTTTATTTGCAAGAGAAATATCTACCAGTATCAACTGCTAATATATTCTCTGATTTATTTATTTTTTATTTTGGAGTATGGCCCTTTTTTATCCTTTCATAAACACCAGTAAAAGTCCAATAGCTGAAAGTCTAAACAGAAGCGAGTAGTGTACTGTACCATACAGATGCTTTTCAGTGGAAGAAAAGCATCTTTCTTTCTGAATAGAATCATAAAGGCCATGTAAATACCAGTAAAGACAAAAACCCCACCAGATTTAAAAAACTTGGACCAGTTACTCATAGACAGTGAAGTTTCCAGGAGGCTCAAGGCAAAGAACATAGCTCCTTTACATCTAAAACTAAGAAACTGCGACAACTACCTGGCTCTCCACCTCTCTGGATTGCCCTGCAGCTCCAGCTGTAACCTGCGGCAGGTAACACCCTGGTCTTTGCTAGTAAGGATATGCAAAATATTCTGCATGGGCTAGACCACAATGGAAGCAAAGGTGACACTCATTTGTTGTCTAAAACCTGTAAAGGGAATAGCAATAGCAGGCAATCCGGAAACAGGGCCAGACATTATTCAACGAGGTCCCTTCTGATAAGAATAAAACCCCAGCTGTCAGCTGTCTCAAGCTGCAGATAAAGAACTATAGGCGCATAGGCGCCGCTGTTTGGGAGAGATCAGGATTTCATGGGGAGAAGGAAAAGAGATCACAATCGTACAGAAGAGTGACTTTAATTGCTCTACCATGACCCTCGCTAACTCAGGGACTGACTGCCTGCAGGCAGAAGTCCACAGGGAGCAGGGAGGAAACGGCTGGAAGCTGTTTCCTGCAAGTACAAGTCTGAGAAGCAACAACATGTGGTGTTGGATCCTCAGTCTTGTAACCCAGCAGTGAAGACCAGGTAAGAATTTTTGTGTTCCTCATAGTTCTGCATTTAGGAATGCTCTCTTAAGTCTATACACACATATACTTTTTTCTAAATTAATGGAAGAAACTGAAATACAGGCTGAGGACGAGGCCACAGCATGTCAGAATGGAGCATTCTCTGCAGTGCATGTGCTGCTGTGTAACAGAATTATACAAGTGATAAGAGCAATGGGATATATCACAAAGCAAGGAAAAGGAGAAGAGGCACCTATGCAAATATTTTGCATGCATTAACTTAACATTTGTTCACATAAAACACATCAAAAGATGCCAAATTGTTTCTTTCCAAAAAAATATACAAATACAAATCTGTTTGTTTAGATTAACAGAAGATTGACTAACACAGTTTTGACAAAACTTTTCTGAAGTGCAGTGAAATGCACACAAAACCAGTACCACACTGCTCTATGTTTGCAGTAAATCTTTAAGGAGAAAACATACAAGACTTTGGTAAATTTCGTGCACATCATACTCTCAAAAACACATGACCTCTTAAAAGCCTCAGGTGGCTTCCTTTGAAATACACTCATACCAAATGAAAGATGATGACGTGCCACCATAATACATGGTAAACATACCAATGAAAAAAGAAAAAACAACCCCCCAAACGGGCAATGTGTGGCTTCACTCAGGCATGAATAACGCATGCTTTGATGCAATTGCACTTACTAATTTATGTTCAAGCAGTTTACAACAAGCAGAGTCAAATGAAACCAAAGGCAAGAAACCTACACGTGTGCAACTTAAATTCAAAGCGATAATAAGGATGGCTCTTTTTCTGAGTATCATAATGAGCAAATGTAACCAAACAATCAAGACTGACTAATGAACTGATTTGGGGTCTTTGGCAAAAGACTTTCTGTAATGCATAGTGGAACTAGAACAGTACATTGTAATGTTAATTAGGTAAATAACAGTTGGTAGGCAAAGAAGTTCTCCAGTACACTGTAATATTACAAAGAAGGGAACAGATGCCTGTGGCTTTGGCACAGCATAATTATAAAATATTGGATCACTCCTGTTAAGTATGATTAGTCAAATTAACTACCATTTGTTTTGGACAACATCATGGGGAAGGAAACTAAAGTCTTACAGGCTTTTTAATTTTCTAAGTGTATTCATATTCCAGTTACTAGCTCTATATAAACTAAAAATCCAAATGACTACAGTATTGAAGTCTCCTCCCTCTCATCTCTTCCAAGCCTTGCCTTATAGCTTTTTCCAAAATACACATACCTCTAAAAGATCTATAAGCTCTGATTACATGAAGTGACATGATTTTATTATGTTTTTTAAAATAACTAAGCGGGGTGGGGGGGTGGGGAGACAGTGGCAAATCATTTACCCTGGGGTTATAGATGTTTTATCTTTCTTGCTTTCGTGGCTCAGTTACTTTAACATCAGATTCAGGCAAAGTAAAACATACTAAGTATAAGTCAACAGTTTATCTTTCACAGTTTTGGAAAATTTCTCGAGAGTTATGTACTATATGCAAGTTACCATAAGCCCACAAAAGAAATACAAAGAGATTAGCATGTTAATAATGGGAAGTCAAGAATAACGGAAACCATTAAGGTCCAATAAATAAAGTTAGCTCAGACTCCTGGGGCTTGCTCAAGTAAGAGCAGTTGCCCTTCTCAGGGCAACTCCAGCAACACCTATTGTATAATCAGTTTATTGGAACATCGATGTTGGTGCTTAGTCTACACAGGAGTACATAGAATATCTGCACGTGTCATGCTTAATTAATATTTAATGGATCTGAACTTTGGAAATTTGTTGGTAGAGAATGAAATACAGCATGTAAAACTTTTTAGCTGTGTTTTTTATTTAAGGTGCTTTTGGGGAAATCAAGCAATCTATAGTCTTAAATGGGGTTTTATGCTGTAATTGACAAATAAATTTTTACCTGCAAAATACTTGAAAAGGAAAAAGAAGTTTTGGAGAATTGAATGTTCTATCAAGATGCATGCAGTCTAAAGCTACAACACTGTTTTGGGATGTGGGAAATCTTGCACTTTTTTGTGAACCTGTACATCACTTTTACCTCTTCACTGCTTGCAAAACTGCAAAGAGATCATCAGCAACAGAGGAAGACATAAGGATAAGCCTCCTGCCAATAATAAGTTGTTATTTTACAGTATGCTTTTAAAGTATTGGTTTTAAGTATTTTAAAGATACTAAAGAACCTTAAAGAAATTCTCATGGTTTACTTGCTCTTTTTTCTTTGTAATTAATACTAGCAAAACTGTATTTTCACTCATATTTTTCAAAAATGCTGTCTCCCTCTCCCAAAAGGCATTCAAAGAAAATTCAGCCTGAGGCATTCACCCATCTGGAAAACTTCTTGTCAAATGGTAAACATTCAAGGTCTTACACAGCACTTTACACAGATATATTAAAAAAAATAAAAAATGCCTGCATATCAATATAAATGCACCTATATCTTTATGTGACCATCCAGGCACAAGTAAGTAGGTCTCATACAGAACAATATCTTGTCTAGTAGATAGATTGTATTTTTGCTTGAATGGGC
The DNA here is from genome assembly GCA_013399435.1 of Arenaria interpres. Taxonomy (NCBI): domain Eukaryota; kingdom Metazoa; phylum Chordata; class Aves; order Charadriiformes; family Scolopacidae; genus Arenaria; species Arenaria interpres. The sequence goes on along the minus strand of VXAK01017290.1, from coordinate 85,256 downwards.
ACAATTTACATAGCTGCAATACATTCTACATCCTAAGTGGTTTGCTCTGACCTGTACATTCCTACTTTTCACAATCACAAAATAGCTACTGGATGAAGGAAAGTTAGATAGTCTTTGTATCAAATTTTGCAAACTTACAAGCTAAACGCAGGAGAAAAAAAAATAAAAGACTTTGGAGTGGGAGAAAAGGAATAATCTCAAAACAAATTGAGGTTGATCCTCAGACCCAATTAGGTTAATAGGGTTATGCTGATTTACTCCAGTTGTGGAACTGGTGTTCAAGTCCGTGCGTTCAAAGATGCGAGAAAACCACATTGAACCTTGTTCTTCCCTGAGCTTTGGTTCTAATTGTACCTTATTCTTAGTTAAATATATGCGAAGAACATGCCATCACCCTCCTGCCACTAGAATGCTTCCAGATACTTCTCCCGGTACAGTGGAGAATTACTCTGATTGCATGTCTTAGGGGTGGTGATCTTTTAAGTGTTCCAATCCCATCATAATATTAACATATACTTCTCAATTCTCTCTCAATGCTCTAGCTGCAAATCCAAGCCTGCACACACAATCATCTTCAGTGGTTTCTCAGCACTTGGTTCTTTTGATGAGTCAGAGATCACTGCTCTGGGTGGTACCCAGCTTGCAGTTTGAACATTATGGAACTACAGTTTATTTTAAGCATAGAAAAAGCATCCTGGGATTGCCATCATGGTACATGTAGCTATCAAACAGGACTAGAAATACATGCATGCTGTCAGCATTTTGCCACTTTGGTTTCTAGACTAGTACAAGTCATGCATATATATCACAGTGATTAAAGAGCTAGTGGCTGGTCTACACCAACGTTCCTGTAAATGTTATTATGAACAGAGCTCCATTAGTGAGGGAAACAAGAGGAGTGAAATAAATAAAGCTTGGGATAAAGAACACGTCTAGCACTCCTAAAATAAGTTTTCACTGAGAGTTAATCATGGTTTTTACAAGTTTTCTCTCTAAAATCTCTGCCAGCCAACAAATACCCTCAGATCCAAGACCTAGGAAACTTAAACCAACAGGTAAGTCTAAGAGAGGGATTTGACCTCAGTTCACTCTGTACAGGTTAGTGATTCAGCTCTGGGCATGCGAGCGTAGGAGTTAACAGACCTTCAGTGCGTTCACTGAGGCTTCCCTCCAGCTCAGGTACATTCTCCTGTTTCCTCTTCCTGCCCTTTTGTATTAGAAATGCCTTACATACATAGCATTTCTAAAGAAGGGCTTAACCTAACAAGTCCTCCTCCTGACAAGCTGCCCACTAGCCAAAAAAAAAAAAAAGAAAAGGACGTAAATTTTCTGTAGAATCTGGTGAAGTGAATATCAGAAGAACTCCTGACTTTGGAGAGGCATCAGGGTGCAGCAGTTCTGTGACAGACATTTCAAGCAACAGCAGGCAGTTATCAAAGGATGCCCCTTTGTGCCCAAAGGCCGGGGCAGGGGGGCATTAAAAAAAAAATTCAAAGTTTTTGAGAATGCACATGAAAAAGCTATGGCTTATAAATGAAAATGAATATGAGGTAAATTTACTGAGAGGAGTTTGACCCCTTCCCTTTCTCACTGGCTACATTTAGATGGGAAAGGAGAGGTAGTGACGAAATAGCAGCTCCCAGAACAAGTGAAGACAAAGGTATGGGGCTGGTGCCCACACCCACTCTGCTGACAGATTCATGGCTCAGAATTTTTGAAGAATACAGTGACAGGTAGAAAAATCAGAAAGCATTAATTACTGCAGCAAGGGAAAAAACAGGTAGATACATTAGCCATTAAAGTATAACAGAGCAAACCATGCTCCTGTTATAATCTCATTTTGCTGTTGAAATTAAAGCCTAAAGAATTACTGTTTTCCACTCTTGCCTCCCAGACATTCAAGAGAGAATTGAAGCTGGGAGAAAGAGTACACATAGAAACAGCAGATGATTTTGTTTGGCAGCACCATGTGCAACTATCCTAAGCAGAGCAGAATGTACACATACAGGCATACGTGTTTGTATATGCACTTGCTGACATCACCACCACCACTCAGGAATTTTAAGAAAAAGCCAATGTATTAAGGCCACTATCATCTATGTCAATATTCAAATCAGGAATTTTTCAAATCTTCTCAGTATCATGGGTCTGAAAAACTACCAAATGTTGACAGGGTATAACATAACTATTAATCCGTGGTTCTTTTATGCTTTTGTTACTAACAAGACTTCTTAGAACTTAATCTCTGTATAAGTCAGGAAAAAAAAGAACACTTCAAAAGAAATGCCTGAAAAGCCTTTTTCCTCTTCCAGTCTGGACCTTGCAGAATGTGACACTTTGGTCACATTTTAGTGCAACTGATGCCTCAGTTACTGCTAAGATCACTTATAGCTACCACAATGTTCCTGCCCCACTGCCAGATTAGTTGTTCCTAATTTGTTTATCACTTCTTACCCTATTCTGTGGTTAAACTGGTTACAGCAGTTTCTAAGCAAAGACTCTAAGCCTATACCTCAAGTAAATAAAGAGCTAGCATTTCCTCTTTGCTGGGACTCAGTAACGTCAAGGGGAAAAAATTCTCCTCCACCTCCAGACAGAATAATAAAGTACTGTTACACTGCTTTTCACAAAACTCTGCTCCAGTCCAAACAAGGCATGTCCACAGGAGTGACTGTGTGTCAGCAAAAGGAACAAGAATCCTTTAAGAAAATAGAGAAATGGCTACAGGCAAGCTGCTGCAGGAGCTACAAAGAGAACTGCCAACAAGTCAAACCAGCTTCTAGAGTAGCACAACAGCCAGGGCTGGTCTGCAGCTGAGCAGGTGCTGCAGGAGGTTATAGCAAACTACATTGCCCATTATCTCAGTAAGGAGAGGGGGAGGAAAGGCAGCTGATAACAGGCAGGAAACAGAAATGCTGAAGCAGCTGCTTGGCAGCAAACAGGCAGCAGCAGAAAGTACCCATCACGATGGAAAAAAAAATAAAAATGCATGTACAGAGAGTTATTCTATTGTATTGCACTTCCATTTCACTTTCTACCTTAATTAGAATTAATTTTTAAGGTCCTAAGAGAAATCCACCTTCCACACGGCTGCTCTTGCAGTAATAAGGATTAAATCAATCCTTTCTTCCTTCAGCTCTCCACTGGGAGCAAACATATGGCTCCTGAGAGGGTTTGACCCATTTCCCATCTGCCAGTGACCAAACTGCAGGTGGTGAAGTGAAGCATTGTCACCCCTCTACAAGAAGATGGAAGGAGACCTCCTGAAATTAAGATGAACTGAGTCACCAAGCAATGATTTTTAAATAAAGGAAAGCTTTTTAATATACCAGAACTCATTATGTAACACATATGTATATACATATGTATGAGTTGAGGCATACATTAGGGTTTCATATAAATCTTCTTTCAGCTCATGCTATGATAACTCAGCAAGTGAAAACTTCTCTTTCCAGTGGAATGAAAATGCAAATTCTTCCATAGTGAATATTCATCTGAAATTATAAGTCACAGTTTTCAAGATTACCTTTCATCATTACTTCAACTGATTGTAGACACCAGGTGAGGTGGATACTGTTGATCACCCCTACCAGACAGATTGATGCAGCAAGTGCTTTCTCAGGCCTGTGAATTTGATTACCCCAAAAGTAGCCATATTCCATTAGTAATAAGTCCAGTTGATAGATAAATTCATTGCCTATTAAAGGTAATACTATTAAGAACAAACTACTAAAGGGCTGATCCAGTTCTCCAACTTTCTGAAAGGATTTCACCCTTTATAAAACCTCCATATAAAGCAATGCACCTAAGCTTCCATTAGTTCCATCGACAGTAATGAAAGTTATCAAGTGCTAGATAAATTAAACATTCAGACTGCTAGCTCAATTTTCTATGTTTTTCATTCCAGACTAATTTATTTTGTTCCAGGCTTAATTCATTCATTGAGCAGCACCCATCACTTCTTACTTCATGGAATTAAACCAGGGGCACTTTTGAATGAAAGGTAATGGCTGTGAAAATGAAAATAAGGCATTTAGCTTTAAGTTAACTTCCAATTATTCAGAAGTTATGTCTGCTAGATTTTAGCAGAATTGAAATTCAGTGAACACCAGAGTCTCATCTAAGCCTCAAGAGTGCATAAAATTAGAAACACTCCTTCTTATGCTCAGTAGCCAGCACAGTGTTCCCTAAGGTAACTAATTTCATTGACTTAAGAAAGTTACGATGGTAGTTAATCTCACAGAGGCAATAGATAGCAGCACACACCAAAAGTATAACAGAGTTTTCTAGTATTTAATTTTTCATTTGGGTCAGGTCAGAAGTGCCACAAGAATGTGTTCCCATAGTACTCCAGAATTTCCAAATGCAGAAAGAAGTAAACAGAGAGCAAAGTAGGACAAAATTTCCCAAAAATTCACATCACAAACTGTTTTGAGGCCCAAACAAGCATTTAGGCTAATCCACATATTAACCACAGGAATGTTTCTTTTCCCTTTTGAGAAGACTGAATAGCTTGAGAAGACCAAGTAGCTTGAAAAGGCCAATATCTTTTGCTACACGTAAAAGCTGCAAACTTCAAAGCTATCTATTTTTAGCTGCACTTCAATTTCTCACCTGGGTTTTATTTCTGTTATTACATATATTTTTCTTTAGAAAACTGTCAGTGAAAGAGACTAGAATGGTACCAGCTTTACTATTACTTTATAATTTGTTACATTTTATTACATTTCTTTTCATATCTGAAAATGTGTTATTCTGAAAACTTTATACTTCTAGAACCACAGACAATTCTAAATTAATGTGATTAGGGAGATATTCTTTTTCTGAAAGATTAAAAGATGTATGTGAAAGGGGTGGTAAACACATGGCCAGTGTTACACAGTTTCCGCTACTTTTAAGTTGTTAATATCTCATCATCCTTTAACCTCTGACTTGTCACAATTTTTTAGTCTTTTCAGCACTGATCAGAAATTTCTCATGGAGATCCGACAATATTACTGGAATTGCAAATTCTTCTCCCTCATTCTTTAAAATCTATTTGCAAATTTTTAATTGTAAGCATACAGGGAAATGAGACTGTTCAAAAAACAACTCCAAAATCTTATGTTAGCTTTGTACCTACGTTTCTCAGAATAAAGTAGATGATTTATAACCATTCAAAACATTTTTAGAATCAGTTTCTAAAAGGTTTTAAGATTTTGAAACAAGGAAAAACTCTACAACAAAATAAAGTCTTCATTTTTTCATTTTCCTATTACTTTTATGAACAGTTTTTATGACGCTTTACAATGCAATCATTCCTAGTGATTTCATATAAACATGTGAAAGTATATGTGCCAGCATTTTAATTTAAGTCCTCAACTGCTGTTTTAAAGATGTAGTTTTACTATGCTTGGATTTAATAAGCAGATCATAATTCAGTATTGTGATCCCAATAGTTCAGGGAAACAAATTCTTAATAAAGGATGCAAAGTCAGCATTGATTAAACTGAGGTCCATGCCAGAAGGAGGCAGCTATTATTTTCAGAAAGTAACACAACTATTTGTATTAATAGTTTGTTGCTTTGCAGAGGTAGGTACCCTATTGTTTATATTTACTATTTCAGATACTGCAAAGTCAGTAGAAATACTTCTCCCCCACCTCCAGTTCTTTGTTTTAAAATCACAGCACATATCTTTAAACAAGATTTTTCTATGTGGACTGATGCTGAAGTAAATACAGGACAGATCTATTGTTTCACGATCTAGACAGATACACTGATAATTATTTATAGTAAAGATATAAAGGTCCTACAGAAATTTTAAGATTTTAATTACATTCTTATCTGTTTACTTAAATTTTGGTTTATTCATCTATGACAAAGCATTGATGTAAATACAAATTTAATGGTAGAGAAAACAGATGCAATAAAGCCTTCATTAGTTAATTGACTGACCACCTCTATAATATTTAATGGAATATCCATCCTTGTCAAAGGTTTCATGTAACATTTCTGACTGCAAAACACCTGTCTAAACAAAAAAAAGAGGACATCTACATGTGAATTAAGAATAAAAGACTAAGCACTGAACACAACCAAGCCTTGAACGCTATTTGAGCTTGTGATCCCAATCATTTTAACCATTTCACATCTACCTTTAATATCATATTAAGATGCAATATAAAGCTGGGTAACACTGGACACAAGTATAAATTGGGGGAGGAGTGGCTGCAGAGCAGCCCTGCAGAAAGGGATCTGGGGGCGTGGGGTGGCAGCAGGCTCAATCAAGCCAGCAGCGTGCTGTGGTAGACAAGAGGGCAAAATGCATCCTGGGGCATATCAAAGACCACGACCAGCCGAGCAAGAGAGGGGATGATTCCACTCTATTGAGCGTTGGTGCAGCCTCCCTTTGAATACTGTGTGCAATTCTGGGCCCCACAATTTAAGATGGATGTGAAGGTACTTGAACATGTCCAGAGGAGGGCAACAAAGCTGGTGAAAGAGCTGGAAGGCATGTCTTATGAGGAGCAGCTAAGGACTTTGGGCTTTTCTAGTTTGGAGAAAGGGAGGATGAGGGACAACCTCATTGCTCTCTACAGCTTCCTGAGGAGGGGAAGGGAAGAGGGAGGTGCTGATCTCTTCTCCCTGGTATCCAGTGACAGGACACATGGAAATGGTTCAAAGCTGTGCCAGGGAACGTTGAGACCAGGCATTAGGATGCGTTTCTTTACCAAGAGGGTGGTCAGTCATTGGAACAGGCTTCCTAGAGCCTGGGGTCAATGCCCCAAGCCTGTCAGTGTTTAAGAGCCATTTGGACAATGCACTTAACATGCTCTAACTTTCGATCAGCCCGAAGTGTTCAGGCTAGTTTAGACTAGATTATTATTGTATGTCCCTTCCGACTGATTCTCTATTAAACATCAACAAGAAGAAAGGTTGATAAATTATCTATTTTTGCTATTTCAGAGAGCAGAAAGTTCATTTTTTGGGGATCTCTGCAACTCGATAAGGTCTTCTTTTTAGACAACAACTATTCATATCTTAAAGACTACAGCTGGTATTTCAGAAAGTTCATTCCTTATTTAGCAGCACTCTATATCACACTATTTCCTTCTTTTCACCCAGAAAATAGGTTTAGTTCATGGTTTCAATATGGTTCTCTGCTAATCTCTATAACACAGAGGGAGACAGTATCTTTCTGGGTGGCAACAATACACAAATTAAGGTGTTCCTGATTACAGGTGGCTTCATCAATTTATTTTGTCAATGACTGTCTTCAAAGGTTCCCCAAAATCGTTGAGAATAGTTCCATTGTGGTGGAACTATTATTGCCTTTTTTTTTTGACATATAACTATGTATTAAGGACTTGCTCATTAATTGCTAGCTTATTGCCAAAAGGGTACGTATATAGGCCTAAAAAGTTTTGTAATGAGATATGCAGCATTTCACTATTAAGCTGTTCATCCACATCTGGTCTAGCTTAGCAGTGACCTAAAATCATTACCGTATGAAGGCTCCTTCCTAAGTTATGCAAAATGAACCTATTTAGTCCAGTTTTTAAACTGAGGAAATATCCACATCACAAAAGACCCATTAAAACATCCTGCAGAGTCTCCAAGGATTTAAAAAATGAGCTTGCTTAGCTGAAGTTAAATTTATTATTATGTTCTTAAATTGCTGCTGATTCATTTTCTGCATGCTGTAACCATACTGAATAATACCATTAGATATATTGCGTTGCATATTGTACTTTAAACTTCTCAGACTTATCCCCAATAGGACTAGAAATAGTGCATCATACCCATTAGATGGCCACAGAGGAGTTTGCAATATTCCTGTTATTTTGACAGGAGCTGAATGGGAGTAGGGGCCTGTGGAGTCTTTAAGCAGCAGTTAACTTCTGGCCTGCTTATGTCAACTGTTACCTCATTCTCCCTTGGCTTGTTACAGCCCACAGCAAACCCATTCAGCATGAGGCAACACAGTTTCTCCCCTCTTTTTCTTGAGGTAGCTCTTACCAAACTCCTCCTTCCTGCTCTGTGTCCCTTCTCTAATGCTTTCTCCAGACTCCCATGGAGTTGACACTGCCCATGCTGTTCCCAGCTGCCTCTCTGTGTCTCCTTGTGCAGCAGGGTGCCCTGCTACCACAAGCATACCCTGGGCACATTCTTTTGTTCCTCTCAAGGCCCTTCCCTGGCTGCCCAAGCATCCTAAAGGGTTACTATTGACTCCCACATATTTGTAACAGCAAGAATCACTTCGTTTAAAAAACATATATATATATATCTCTGATCTGCCAATAAGTGATGGAGGGAACACCTTATAGAGCTCATGGAAGAGCTCATGTCACAAATCTTTAATATCCTCCCACATTCCTTGTCCACTCCTTTGCAGGCCTGCTCTCAGGCTCACGCAGTAAGACAGTATAAGTTTTGGGGTGGGAAGGAGATATTCTGAACTTTTGTGTGCATCTAAGCATGACTTCGCACGCTAAGTCACTCTTTCTGACAATATTAACAACAACAATCACCACAGAAATATAACGGCAATACCAAAACAGATCACAGTACGGCTTATTTGTTTTCAGGATATACAAAAACAACTGGCATCTACTGCACCTACTGCTGATTTCACCAAAATTGGGTTGAATTAGATCAGCAGATGGAGTTACAGATATCATAAATAATTCCTGTAAATTCATGTGTTAAGTTAGCCGTCATGCTTTAGATCAAAGAAATCAGTATGTGAAACTTTGTTTCCTGTACAAGAATCTTTTATTCTCAGATTCAGTATTGGGAATTTTTCATATTCTAAATAAGGGCAAAACAAAACCAACAAAACTCTAAGACAATCAAGCAGTCTAGCACAGACCACATAAAAATCAATGAATTTTTTAATCTTAATTTCAGGCCATAGATACCTTACTTGGCCATTTAGAAAATAAAGCCACACATCTTTAAAGCTCTTGATCCATTCCTGAAAAGTCTGGCTTCTTTACCCTCTTTAAATTATATTTCAAAAATTAGAGTCAGGATAAACCACTTCAAATTTGGTAAGATTTTTTTTTATCACCTCTCAAGAAGGCAAAATATTCACTTTAGCTTCTGGAAAAATGAATTTTAAACCCACCTGCATAACGTTACTGGTGCTCAGATCTTAATCATTTTTCCAGCACACAAAAAATACTTTAGCACTCCACAATATAGTAACAGCAACATGAACTTCACGGACAATACCAATAACATTTTTATTATTTGGCAGGAAACTGAAGAACAAGATTATTTCCAAATCTTTACAGTCAGACAACCTTTTTTCAAATCTTTGAAGCTCAAATGAGGCGCACACATTTCAAATGGTTTTGCTGCTTCCAAGAATTCTGCTTGGCTTCATTCAATTTACCACATGACACTTTCCTTGGGGAAATCACAGAATCAGGGGGAAAAAACAAACAAACAAACAACAAAACAACAAAAATAACCCAAACACAAAACCAAAACCCACATGACATGGGAAGATACTGTGCCTGAAGCTTATTAATGACTCCAGTAAGCCTTGGATAAGACCCACAGATTTATATTTCCATTATAAACGAAACATGAGAAGTCAGCAGGAGCAGAGTGAGACCTGCACCAAGAACTAGCCACCTCCTGAGGCAAGTTTTAGCGGCATGCCTCTAATAGGTGCAGCAGAAAAATGATTGTGAAAGGAAAAAAGCACTAAGGTAGCTTCAGGACTAACCTTGGGCTGACATTTCTGGGCAGCTCCAAGACATAATTTATAAACATGCAATATCATCACAGCTAATAAGTAGACCAAACCCCACTCACTGCTGCTGTGCTGCAGACCCTGCTCCTCCCAGCCTCTGCACTGCTCTCAGGGGAACCCGACAGTCATCCTCTTCATCATTGCCACAGGAATTATCTCACTGCAAAGCCTGGGAGCCATTAAAGTACCATTATGCCTTTTATAGCTCCCTCACTCTTATTTAAAAACAAAAAACCCTCAGAAGCTCACGGTTTTTTTGTGTGGTTTTTTAATCCAGTTTTCCCTGCTGTGTTTCAATAAGTGCTAGATTTGTTTCTTGTAGTCAAAATTAATGTCGCTGGTGCACATACTTGATGAGCTAGTCAAGTGAGTGCTTAGGTATCAGTCTCCTTTCCCACCCCCATACATCTACTCCTCTAATCTCTAGTCTTAAAGAACAGATTTTTCCTCCCCTTAAAGAAGAATATTAATTGTATTTTATTACCACCCAAAAAGTGTAATACTGTATGATTGATAACAATGAGGAAATGTTATTGGACTTTTTTCTACTCTCAGTACCACAGAGTTGCCACTAGATTATAAATTTTATATCAAATGGCTGGTAATCTGACCTACATCTACATCTTTACCAATCTTCTAAAGGGTCACTGAACAGATTTTTTTTTTTTTGTTATTGAAGTATTGCCTGTTTCATCCCATTTGAATCTTTGATTCTGTGATGTCTTAGAAGAGATTTTTAAAGTGCTGCAAATGTAGCAAATTATGTCTAATAGTATACCAACTCCGAATTTTTTTTATTACAAACAATGCAACTGTTTACATACATTTAGTTTGCAAAAATAATCATGTTGCAATAGCATATTCCTGAGAATTCTAGTACTCTGTGTGAAGCTCTTTTAGGATTACTTGAAACAATTGTCAGAAGGAAATTTGAACCATTTCCAATATACACATTCTACATTTCATTTAATTATTCATTCTCTAGTCTTTGTTGAACACAGGCAATTGCGTTTCCATTTTAGCAAATAATATAAACTCATTTATGAAGTTAGATTTAAAATGTGTAATTAAAAATGAAATGCTTGTTTGGAATTTGGCTGATCGTAGAACTGCATAGATCAACAGAAAAGATCTATTTGGCTTTTTAATCAAGAGTACATTACAGTGTGAAGTTAAAGTTGTAGATGTAAAGATGTCTGCTTTTGATCTTAAGAAGAAAGCTAAATTTTGCTTCTGGCACAGCATGGCACAGGTAGCAGATATGAACCATCAATAAGATGAGGAGGGCCTAAACAGAGTCATATGGCACAGGTCATGCTTTCTTCACTTTCAGTAAGACACTTTCAAAGTCTGGAATAAAACAGCGTGCATCCTGGCCCAGGAGATAACCACCCCTAAGTATTCTATACATCAAGCGTTTTTACTCAAAAAAGGATTTGATCTACCAAAATTATTCTTTTCTTGGCTCCCTGTAGGGAGAAGTGAAACACTGGACTTCTTTCCACTAGCTGTCAGGATACGTTATTTTGCTGATCAAGGATCTGCAAGTACCCAACACTAATCATCCCAAGACGGGCTAATTATAATCCCAAAGGCGGCCTTCTCCAGTCTAGGAAAATACTGCTTTTTTAAAAAAAAAAAATTTAAAAATCTGAGCCCTGCCAAACTGGCGCTTTTCCTGGCTCCAAATGCTATCAAATTTCACTTTCAGAACATATAATTTTCAGGTCGAATGTAGAGGGGGAAAATAGCATTTCAAAGACTGAAGGTTTATTGAGGTTCTTTACAACCTCTGCTTTCCCTGTGGTTCTCCCATACCAATGAAAGCACCAGACAAATCAAAGAATGTTTCTCAGAACCTGATTTTATCTTCATACGTTTGATTAGGTCATTGCTGTCCAGAGTCTGAATTTATTAAGGATTAGCTAAAACCTTCAAGTACTAGTCAGTTTATAAGACTAATTAAAACAACCAACAGTAGTACTCCAACAATTAAAACCCAGTAAGAATACAGAGAAACACACAATTCAATTTATAAGCCATTCACAAAAGTTCAAGAAAATATGCTGTTGGAATTCAAATGTCTAACACTAATTTTAGGGGCCGAGTTTAACATACTAGCTTGTGTAATTTACTTATTATATACATCCTTAGATTATTTTTTTTTTAAAACAATTCAAAAGATGAATATGGGAATCTACATGCCAGTGTATAGATTTGAAGAAGACTAAACTGAAGTGGATGCTACATTATATTTGGAGTCAGTAAAAAATACAGGTTAATCACGGGGGCTACTTTTACTCTTGATCTCTCATAAGGTGCCTTTCTTGCCGTGCTCCTCTACCCTGAACTATTGACACATTAATTGGAAATACGCATCTTTAGCTCACTTTACACTTACAGCTACTCTAGTTTCTATAAATAAATATTTATTAGACTGGAAAAAGTGATATCTCCAGAACCCAAGGGTATGCCTAATTCAGAACAGATGTTAGTCCTGTGTATCTTGCATCTCATTTTAATGCATATCCATCAGTCAATAGCTGTTTTGGGTTGTTTGCTCTCTGAACAAAGCCTATGCAAAAAAAATTACATGAAGATCAACAATATGTGTTTTAATGAATCAGCAATAAATGAGAAATGGAATTTTGTAGAATATTCTTATCAAGCTTTAATTGTTGAAAGGAGGCCGTGAAGATCATGCAAAAGCATGGTGGGTCCCCCTTCTTTCCCAAAAATGAAGAATTCTTTTAGCAGATGAGTGGCATGCACATATTGCCTTAAGCTCTACAGACCAGGCATTGCTGTTTCTCAGTCTATATGGAAATCACTTAGACTCAACCAGTCGAAATAATATCTGCCTGGTCTTTTTGAATTTAATTGGAGAATTAAGATTTTATTTTCAATTAGGCAGGCTCAACAATTTGGCATACACTACTTACAAATGCAATTTTTGTGTTGCCAAAACCCCTAAGTTTTCCATACATTTAGTAAGTCTTCTACTGTGCAATCCTTTATCCCAGGACAAAAATCCCAAAAGCTGGATTCATTCCTTTAGATGTTTACATTTTATTTTCAGCCCCCCCCCCATCTGTCTTTTATTCAACAATGCTCTGTTACACCATTCTGTCTGATTTCTGTGATTGTCTTGCCTGTGTGTGTAAAGTTAAGACTGATAGTAGTGTCACCTAGCACTTGCATAGAGTGCCTTACAGAGGGGGGTCAGCATCACTGTGCCTGCTGCACAGGTGATGAACAAGAGGCACAGGTTCTGAGGTAATGGGCAAGGGGCACAGTTAGTATCAGAACCAGAAGCAGTTTCCAGGTCTCCTTGATCCAAGCATCACAGGCTGCTGCTTACAGCTACCATTCTTCTAGCTTACACCTCTCTGACCAGCTTTTATTCTATATCAACTTACATTAAAATTTAAACCCAGGAAGTCCTCATACTAGTTTCGGTACATTTTCATGACAAGTACAGGAGGGAGAACACCGAAGATCTTTACCTCAAAAAAACATTAATCCAGTACTAGCGTCCTACCTAAATCACCAGTCAGGCCCTCAGCACGCTGACAAACATTTCTACATATTACCCAATGAGAAGAGTGAACAACAGAGATTTGAGGGGGATTCCTCCCTCTTGAGGACAGTGACTTTACAAGTTACAACAAAGAAAAAGGATCACATAGGTGGTACCAGAAATTGAAACTGAAGTACCAACCCAATTCAAAATTACATAACGAAGTTGAACAAAAAGAATAATTAAGAATTTTTCTGTGTAATTCACAGAAATACAAAATCAAGCCTCTCCATTTATTTAAAGGGTTACTTTAGAAAGCAATTGCATTTCTAACAGCTGCCAAGCACTTGGAGGGTTAAAATTATTTTCTTCTGAAAGAGCAGTCATTGTTGCCAGTACATTATCTGTTTCTACATCATGCACAGAGCATATCTGAACTCCACCTTTGCCAGATACAAGAAAATAAAAAATCCCCTATTATTTTCCAATGTATCTGTGCATAACGGCATCAAAAACTAAATGGGGGAGTTACTGTTAATGACCTAGTAAAATACTAGGATGAAGTTTGGAGAAGGAACAAGACTAGATGACAGATTAAGGATCTGTCATATATAACCTGCATATTTTAATAGCTGACCCTTAAAATGGCAACTTACATATCTGCTGCGTCACTGCCTTAGCAACACAGACTAGATGTGCTGAAATCTGACAGATAGCAGCCTTTTCCAGCTGAAGATGAGGGTTTAGAGTGGTTTTTTGTGGCAATCAAAATCTGATTTACTATTCTAACAAAATATGGTATGTTTTAGGAGACTAGCAGTGCAGCTTGAAGCACAGAAAGTATACATGCTTGCTAGCACAAAAGTGCCTTGGCGAGGGAATTAGCCTCTTCAGCGGGAAAAGCTGCTTCTAAACATGATCTAACACACTTGAAAATTGTCAGCAGCCCGGAGTAGCTACATGCAACAGCTTTGAAATATGTCCTTATTTGAAAACATTCTCAATAGACCCTAGTTATTCTGTCAATAGCACTCGGCTCTGAAGTGCGGTTTTTCATGACATCTATTGAGAAAAATCTTTCATTACTTTTGTCATTGTTAACTAGTATTTTATTTGAGTTCTTTAAGGCTTGTCTTGCAATATCAGCATAAAAACAATGTTACACATCCTTCAGACTTGACAGTATCTGGCTCCTTTTTTGGTTTGGTATGAGTTCTATCAGCCTTTATCAAATAAATACCTATAAAAAAAATCTTATGTTTATTGAAAGGGCAAAAATGCAATATAAGTCACCTGTTCAACATTATTTCTCAGTGGGCTCAGTTACAAGCATCTAAGGTTGTACTTTGTAGTGTAAACCAAGCATTTATCCTTACTTTCCAATTTCCTACCTAATGAGCCTAATATTTCAGAGGGCAGGTATGTTGTTTTCATAATTTTTTTAATCTATTTTGCAGAAATATTTTTATATTAACTCCCTTGGCAGTGAATATTCTGTCACAGCAATCTGTCAAACAAAGGACAAGCACTAATCTAGCCAATAGAGGAAACAATGGTTTAAAACTTTTAAAACAAACGTGCTTTGTTAACAAAAATAAGAAGCGCACAGAATTTTTTCTTTTCTGTTGCCAACTAAACATATAAAGGTCCAGCTTCCAGCAACTAAGGTATGGGTTTTCATTATTTGTATCATTTTAAACAGTACAGTTGAGGTTTGTCTAAGATCGGTTACCAGCCAGATCCTCCTCTTCTGAAAGACTAGAATGTTCCCAAGTTCATTGTACTAATTTGCAGCCTAATTTAGTGTAGATAAGAATAATTTTTTGCCTTAAAGCCTTTGAAATTTCATGGGTCTCCACTATGGGATCAGTTTTATCCCATACAATCAATAACAACAAAAAGAACCGACCTCAGAAAACAAGCACAAAAGCACAAACAGGAAAGTACAAAGACAGATTAAAGATCATATTCTTTTTAGGGTACCATACGAGCAATAAGAAAAATAGCATCTTCTTTCAGGTCTGCCAAAGGTTTTCCAAGAAACTTGGGCTTGTTGCTTATCCTTCATGAGAGATATTTAGGAAAAGTGAGGAAAAAGGTTTCTCACCTCAATTTAAACTGAAAATTAATACAATCTAGTCAGGAAAGACCACACCATTTCTCAGGTATTCGTACAGTCCTTAGCACTGTAAGCGTCCTATCCAAACTTTGGCAGAGATATCTCAATTGCTTTGGTATTTTAAAACATAGTAATTCATGTGAAGTCCTGCAGGTTTTCTGTATGTAACTTTTCATAAACCACTTTTTAGAAACTGTTCAGAGGAAATGCAACTTTTTTTTCCAAGTGATTTAAATAAGAAAAGAATAACAACTTAGTAGAAGAGCACAATTTCAGGCATCGCATTCAGGAACAGAAAGCTGGAAGGAGCAAGTAAAACATAGAGGACATCAACACATGATAGAATTGAGCAGGAACTCAAAAGAGGACATGCAAGTCTAACTGTGCAAGGAGGAGTTACAGAGATTAGGTGGAATGCATTTTAAAACTGAAGTTTTAAAGAAGACTCAACTACAAGCTTTTAATCCAGAGAGAAAATGCTGCCAAAAATGACACAGCAAAAAAAAAACCCAAACAAAAAAAATCCCACAAAACCAAAAGACTTGTTTTATATTCAGATACATGCCTCCTTTACTTTATCCACACACCAAGTTGGTAAAAAAAAAAATACTACTCTTTGTCAGCTCATGAAGCAACTTCACTTCTGCATCCTAATCCTTGAACTATGGGAAAATCGAGTTTACAAGACAATCAGTACAGGGCAACTCTTGAAAGAAACAAAAAATATGCAGAAGTACACCGACTGAAAACAGAACTAATTATTGCAGTTGGGTGCTACCTCACCTAAAAACTAGAACTTCTTTTAGTACAACCTAATGCTAACAAAGGCCATCTTTTTAAGTGTGTCAGCTCCCACAAGACACTGTACCACGCCAGGGGGGCTAGAAAATCTATTCCTTAGAGCTATTTCCTCATAGAAATCCCTATCACTTGAAAGATCTCTTTGCCAAAGAGAGAGAGCGTATTTTAGCTATATGCTTAGTATACTTGCTATGAGAAAGTAATTTGACTTGGTGCACCAGCAGTACTTGGAGTCAGGCATTTCTGTGCCCTCACTCAGGCTCACAGAAACCTGATGGCTCCCTCGGAGAGTCCTGTGGTTCCCCTGGCACGGTGCTTTTCAACTGCCTCACCCTGCAAAACAATTGGTCATCCGGAGAGCTGACCACTTGCCCCGGGTGCTCTTAACAGTACCAGAAGCCACTTAGCTGGCAAAAGTAAGAAAGCATCATCACAATTCACAGTGGTCATCCTCCACCCTTAACTCTGAGGCCAATACTCTCCACAAGACACAGTGTTTATCCCCTGAGCTAGAGAACACTTCACATTCAAGCTATCTCCACTTCCAGGTGCCTTAGAGGACATTCATTCAGCAGTTGAAAGTCCCTCCTTGCCTGGCACTGGGATTGAATACTGGACAAGAAGCAGGAGGCGACAGCGTTTTGGCCAAGGCTGCCAGGGCAAGCCTGTATCTGACACGTGCCGTGAGAATTGAGAGTTCACGCAGAGCAGAGAGCATTCCTGGCTTTAAACATCTTGTCTGAAAGCGCCAGACATTGTAAACTGCACAGAGCTGAATTTTTTGACCTTGGAGGGATGAAAAGCTGAGTCAGCCTTGCTGGGATTCAAAGTACCCAAGAGTCTAGATATTTGAAACCTGTAGTTCAACCACAAAACAGGAAGGGAAGAGCTATCTGGATTGTATTTTGCATTTTCCCTAACCTTTCTCTTCATGAAGCAAAGTTTTTCTGAAGGCATTTTAAAAATAAGAAACCTTTTGCTTCAGGAAAACACATTCTGATACTTTTAAAGAGTGATTTTTGTGATGACCTTTCTGACATTATATATGCATAATGTGACTATTCATGTAGTTAAAACTACCATGGCCATAGCAAACAGTTAAGGGGCTTATATTATGCAGTTTTAGGTTTGATTTGATGTATGTGAAGAGGGGTTAGGTGCTTTTATTTTTAAATCAATACAAAAATATAGATACAAAACTGAATACGAGAAAGAAAAAGCTCCATGGGCCTTTGTACAAGAGAACTGATTAAACAGCATACATGCCTGCTCAGCACACAAGCACTGACAAAACAGAAAATGTCTATAGCAAAAATTTGTTCAGGTTAGGAATGTAGCTGAGGTCTCTCTTCCCCTATGCCAAAGCTGAGAAGCCCAGGATGGCAGCCACCTTTTCAGGAAAGTGCTAGATCATGACAGTGATATCAGATACAGTAATCCATCCATTTCCACTTCCATCCACTGTACAGCCTGCTCCCTCACTACACAGAGCAGCAATCTAGACGACTCATTGCTCTCCATCCAGCTTACCTTGTCCTTTGCTCCTTCCCTTCCTGTGGCAGGAAAGACCTGGCCCGGCCCATATGACTCACGATAGGGGTAACATATACAAGTCTGCTTTAACAAGGGACTGTTTTCATCAAAAAGGCAAAGAAAAGGGCATCTTTTCCCCCCTCCAGTCCATAGAAATTTAGTATTCAGACAGAAATTAGCTGTAAGATGATTCCTTATCCCATTTCTTTCATGACACAGCAGTGACTTTTACAGAAGGGTGCAAGTAAATTAAGGCTTGGCATAGGAATTTTTTTTCATTATTTTTAATTCCTCAATTATTTTGAAGGCAATATTTCATCAGCATTTTGGAAATGCCACCAGTTCCAATCAATGCCTGAGCACTTCTGAAAAAGAAGACTCCTTTGACTTGACTTTCCAGGGATGAGCTCCTGGACACAGACCTGCCTAGGCATGGGAGGGACAGGACACTCACCCACCAGCGTTCTACTGCAGTGTGACCTACAGAAAATAAAGTCTAGAGCACTGGGTTCCCTCAATTCCTCTTTAGAGAAGAAAGAAGGCTTCCTTCCATTGAGGACACGCTCTGATCCCCTCTAAGTATGCTTTGCATTGTACAAAAAAATCCACAAAGCGTTAAAAATGTACCAACCTCCATTGCTCGAGTCAGATTTTGTCATCAAGCCCTACAGCTGTTTTGGGAGGAACCAAGCTTTTGTTTCTCTCTTGTTCGGTACTAAGCTATGTAGGAACTATTTAACTGATGACATAATAAAATCCTTTACAAAGTTAAAATTAAACAGTAACATCCGTTTGCTCTATTAGTATGCGCCCATTTCCAGCTACACATTAGTATGAAACTGCATATACAGAAGAACTCTAGCCTCCAGATTAAGTGTCCAAAGTCAGCTACTTCGGGGAAGAATACATGTATTTACAAAATGTATTGCCTTCAGTCATGATGAGTAAAACCAGCTGTGGAACAAAACTGAAAGCAACACTGTTTTCCTGCTGTTGAACACTGTCTCACTCATAATTGTACCAATTATGAATCTGCCTCAACAGCAAGCAAAATTGTATTACATCTGTACAGTTTCTACATTCGGTCATGCTCTGACTCAGGCAATCAGGCTTGCTCTTCATAGTGAAACCCTCTTCATCACTCCATACTCTTCCATATCCTCATATACAGACCTCAGTGAAACACTTGGGCCCATACAAAAATGAACAGAAAGTGTTCTACAGTCAAGGCATTCAGCTGGAGTCAGAACTAGCTGAGATGTTCACCAAGAAACAAGTGGTGTCATCACAGCTGCGTTATTAGCCAGTGCTTATCAGGGCAAACAATGCTCTAAGAAGTGTGTGGAACAGAGAGTAACAAGAACTTTTAAAAAATAATGTTTAAAAAACAACATTATTTGCATTCTCATTATTAGAAAAAATTTTTTAAACATCTGCACTGGAGGCTTCATAGCAGGTCATCTCTCCATTAATAATTTCAAAAGCTGTTCTTTCTCCCCCAATACATTAACCCTCATTTTTAACACTAGTCTGACAAATTCTAGCAACAATCAAATCACTTGCAAATTCTAGCAAGATACAGTATTGTTATTAATAAAAGCATAATATTTCAACCAAGCATGTCTTACGTCCACTCCTTATTAACTGTTCCTTGATGATTCCTAAAGCCGTGAGTTAAATGCATTGCTCACCAGCTCTCTTCACATCTCTGACACTAGACAGACATCAGCTGTCCCGCCCTCCCTCCTATCCTCTTGCTAACTCATACCTTCCGAGTTTGCCTGATGAGAGCACAGCAAGCACAAGAGACCACTACTTTCATACTGTAAAATGCATCACAAATAAATAAAGCATCATTTTCACGTTCACTTACAGTCATCTGCTTTGTGTTTTGCAGTAGGGGAAAAACCCAACACAGACCATGACGAAAAAGGCATATATGATGCAATACAGACTAATTAAGATATAGGAGCTCCATTCCAGCTTGCGCTAGACAAGACCATCACACCCATCCCTATGAAGGCCAGTCAGATCTCATTATATTTACTACACCATACTACATGAAGTATAAGGGACTAAAAATCACAATAAATGTAGACATCACTACAAGATTAGTGGTTGCTATTTTTTCTTGCTGCACTTTTGAAATATAAACTACACAGGGAGAACAGAGCCAGAGACCACTCCCTAATTCCCAGTGGACATATTGATCAATTAAAATGACATGTGTCTGGTCTTTTCTTTCCTTCTAATAGCAAGCAGCTGAAAGACTGAATCATTTAAACATGCAAAACCAAACCATTAACGTTGTTGTGTGCTATCCAGCAAGATTAGCTTGAAGTTAAACAAAATTAGCCCGGCCTCCAGAAACAAGACCTTAATACAAAATAAACAAATATGGGACACTGTAAAGAATTGCTAAATATTATAGACATGATTTTAACCAGCTTACTAAATATAAAATATGTATTTCTTTCCCATTATAGAAGTGGAAGCCTTTATAATTATTCCTATTATTATTTTTCTCATGGCAAACCCCTCAGAATGCCTGAATCTTTGGCTACACCTTTTACTGCAGTTGCAGCAGGAAAAAAAAAAAAAGAGGAAAAAGATTGTTTTCTTTCCAGTAAAAGATAGATCTAAAATTCACTGAATTGATATTAACATTAAAAAATGTATTGAAAGTCAAACAGTAGAAAAGCTAAAAGCTACTGTACTTTCAAAATATCTGGTTATTGTTTGAGAATAATATCAATGTATTGCTTTTTAAAGAATACCAACAGAAATAGGACAGTACTGAACCATGTTTAAAATCAATACTGTTCCAGTTGCTTGTTCAGCACCGGTTTGCAAAGTATTTTCTGTACTATCGTGTTATGGAAGGCCAATGAAAGTAAATAGGCGATATTCATAGTACTGAAATAAAATAGGTTAAAAGAAAAGCTACACATAATAGGAATTTTTAAATAAAGAGACAGGAAAAGGAACAAGCTATGTTTATGGCATTAACATTGAAAACAGCTATTCTTTCCCTTTAAGCAAATCAGACTGTAGCAACTTTAATTGGCTTGTAGAATTTAAATATATTCTCTTCAAATCTTCAGGGTATTATCACAAATGCAAAGAAAAGTCTAAACATTCAGACTGAATGCATTTTCTGTAGGCCTTTGTCTTAGCCTGTCTGCCTGAAAAATAATATTTAGGCATGCAGCATCTTTCTCCAAAATGATTTTCACAAGGCAAAACCCACACGTTCTTATATTAGGAAAGCCTCATAAAACACGAAAAAATAATGGTGGAATTAAGAACAACGCAACATTTTGCACTTACCATGTCCTGTTCAAATCATCCTCTTTTGATGTTTACGGCACATCTGTAAGATGCAATACTAGGAGGTGCCTTGTGTGACCTGCTGCATGATGCTGTGACATCAGTTCAGATGATGCAGCTCATTATGGGAAAGACTGCTGTTGCCATGGCAACCGAGATGTGATACGAATCCTTACTGCATTTCCAGGGGAGCCCGAGACAATACGGAAGCTCTTTAAAGAAACAGACAAAATGCAAACAGGCTTTTAAAGTACTATGCCATAGATTTTGGAGCCCATGTTCAAGTACGTGCCTTTTATTAAGGAACATTTTAGACAAAATATTCCTGCATGGTGATACAGAATTGAGATGTGTGAGCTATCAATGATTTTTATATTTAAAACTTAATATTGCATGTGTGAATTTACGAACAAATTTTTACGTCAAATTTGTAACGTAAGGGAACCTTCCTTAAATTAAACAGTCAGTAGTACGATTTTAGCAATAGGGCTGTAAAGACAATAGTTATTGAACAGTATTTTAAGAACTGTCTATTTTCACCCTGCCCCACCCAGCTCCTACATCCAATCTGTCATTTACAAGAAAAATCTTGTTGCTAGGGAAAAACACTTGATACTTCAAGATGAGCAGATTTCACACTGTTGAATGAATGACTATGAGTTTAAAAAAAAAAAAAAAGAGGAAGGACTTTACATTCACAAGAGGGTAAAGAAGTTTCTAGCCAACCAAGTAAAAAAATCTCCTTATCATTTTTCAACTGTAGGGCAACCTGCACTACCATCTGCATGCTGAGTAGCCTGGCTTTCATCTGCCCATCAGGCAGACAGATGAGCAAGGACTTTGAAAGCTGTGGGCAAGCTGTGTGCCTAGTGGGCCACACTGCTGCTAGCCTCCACCTCCCAGGTGGAGTGGGGAGGCCAGCAAAGGGGATAGTCTCTCCCTGTAACCTACCTGAAGGGCTGGGATTGGAGGCTGAGCCAGTAGATGTTACCTTTCGCACCGGGAGCCTGCTCACATCCTCTGTTCACAGTAGTGACAGGAGAAGCAGAGGCCATGTGAAGAAGTACTAAAAGGAGCTGTCTGGAATTTAAAATTCACAACCAAAGAAGAACCAGCACATTTTTGGCCACTCGCCAGTTCTATTTGGATGAGAAAAGTTTCTGGCAAAAACTGCTTTTCCTAGCCATGAAAATCCCTTTCTACATGGTAGAAAAAAAAAACCCCAAAGTACAAAGAGGCTGAACCCTATACACTTGATATGCTGAAGCCCAGAGCAAAACAAAAGGCCACCTTGAACCAAGAAGCCTCAGCGTCCTGAAGATAAATATGGATGCCACTGTCTAAAGCCCTTCATTCCATTAAACTTCAGACTTTAAGTAAAACTTTTGATCTTTGATTTCAGAGGAAACCGTAGGAAATAATTATGCCTTCTTTCCCATCACCCGCCTTTGAAGGAAATAAATAAATAAATAACCCCAGACATTCATACTTTTTGATTAATGGATTAAATCCAAAGGCTTTCCATGAATCTAGGAAATGGCATAGCCTTTCTAATTAGTGCTGTCTTGGTACTTTATATTCTCAATGTTGACAGTTTCTCTTTTCTAACACTAAGTCTATGTCATTCCAAACAACAAAATAAAGCTCTCAAACTGACTCAATATCAAATCCAATCCAGTGACCCATAATAAAATTTTACTCAGAAAAGAGCTATAGCTCTAGATTTTTGAACGTTTGAAACTTTCTTATGTCTCTGAGGGCATAATTCACAACTTAGCAGAGAACAACATGATTGAAACATGATTTAGGTTGGACTGACATGAAAGTTAAGGAGTGTCATTGCAACTTAGCAAGGTTTACAGTACGCTGAGTGCCATACTGTTCAAATGACACAAGTTTCTGAAAGTTTTCATTAAAGGAACTATTTCTCTTTTGCCAGTTACTATTTAATATTTACTACCTTTACTGCTGTGGGAATGGAGTTGAACAGAGGCAGTCAGATTCTTTGGAAAAGATGAGATTCAGGATCATCATGATGGCACACTAGGAGTCATAATCTAGTTGATACAAGGATTCTGCCTCATGCCACCAGCTTGTTCCTGTACAGTGGGGAAGAGCAACTGGTGGGGTGGGCAGATGGGGGAAGCACGCCCAGGGCTCACCCCTCAACCGTGCGGTAGCCATCCCCACCAGGCATACTGCTCCAGGCTCATGCTCCAGACCCTCCAGAAAACATCTGGCTGTGTGTGGCCCCCATGTAAGCTCCTCTTGCAGAGAGGAAATAGAAGCTTGGCTTTTACAAAGACTTCTGCCTATTTATTGTTAACTACAGACTGTATGAGTCTCTCTATTTACATATGCAAATAATGATAAGTAAATGGAGACAAAATTATAGTGATTTTACTGACTTTTGAGTATTTAGTATTTTTTAAAATATCAGTCTGTTTCTTTTTCCCCAAAAACGTTTGTCATGAGCCAGGGCACATGCAAGACAGCTACACCAGGAACATCCCAGGCAGAGTATAACTAAGGATTTGTCACATAGGTGTTGTGAATAGTACTATAGTGACTTTTCATGGAGGACCACAACCACTAGATGCTGAAAGAAATTTGTACTTTATGAATACAAAATATAGTACTCACAAGCTTTGCAACCTCCTAATTAAAATTGCAGATCAAAAGGAAGAGAACTTGACCTAACTGCTCCAGGTACTTTTTTTTTTTTAGGGAAAAACGAAACCATTAAAAAAATGAAGCCTTTGTTTTAAGATAGCTGCAGTTATTCACCCAACCTAGGGCTGACATATCTTTTAAATCTAAGCTTTAAAATTGTTTTCCATTCACATTCCTTCCAGTTCACTGAAACAGGAGATGGAGAGAGAGAGAGCCCAACCCATCCACCATCATATGAACACCTTGATCCTTTTGAAGCATCACCAGTTACTTTCCAAGCCAAAAGCATATGGTTTTGCACAGGGTTATGCAAAAGCATAGCATAATTTTTTCTACCAAAATAGAAATATTTTATCCTACTTTCAATCATAACAATGCAGGTCAATGCTGAGCATAAATTTCTTATTCTAAATTCTTATTTTAATTACATTCTTCCTCTCCCACACAAGCTGTAGTGTTTTCCCTTTGCCCTCATTAGGATCCCCCCAATTGTTTT
Organism: Arenaria interpres; assembly: GCA_013399435.1. Lineage (NCBI taxonomy): Eukaryota > Metazoa > Chordata > Aves > Charadriiformes > Scolopacidae > Arenaria > Arenaria interpres. Next base: position 61,037 of record VXAK01017290.1, on the reverse strand, counting down.
GAAGAGAACAAGTTTTATTGATGTTCATCTGAAAGGAAGAAGTGTTTCATCTACCTACTACCATTATTTTCCCTTACAATCACTTTATGAGTATAACTAATATTTGCACAATCCACAGAGGTTTTCAATAAGCAAGACTTTTCCCTATAAGTAAGCACAGTCTTTATTTTAAGAAGTTCTATTTCCCCTCGGTAAGACCAGTAATAAGCCAGGGACTAACCTTGACATGATTTACTTTCCATCTAACTCTGCTCAAGAAAATTAGATACGAGCCAACTTACAAACATAGCTAAACAAACTGAAATGCCATTTGCAGACCTTTTCTCTGCAAAATCCAGATGTTTCCTTTTGTGTTGTTTCCCCCTCCAAATGAAGGAAAGCAGTTGCTTACCAGTTGCCAGCTACCCTACCCAAATAGCCAAGAAAGGAGGAAGTCACTGAAGGATCAAAGGAAATGAGAATTGCATATTTTGAATTACCTGTCAGATAACTAGAAGCAGGCTTTACATTAAAAATAATATGCATAAAAGGCAAAATCATAATTACCAAATGCTTACACACAACAGATCAACAATGTGTAATGACACTCCACAAAGGATGTCATGATCCTCATTCAAGATTTTGCAATTCAGTTCAAGAACCTCTCTCACAGATTTTGCATGGAATACCTTAACTAAACAGCTATATATCAGGGTTTCCATTCCACCGTTGACTCTGTCAGACTGAAAGGCTAGGTCAAATACATTGATAATAACTCTACCCGTTTCCTCTAAAAGGAAAGTGATATAAATCAAGGCCTCATTGAATCCATAGACCGAACATTTCATTGCAAGGGTCAGAGATATACACAGTCTGCCTTGGCTAAATGCATTAAACTTCTACATCGACCTGCACTGTAGGTAGAGGATATTTTCTACTGTGACATCAAGGTCATCTGAGCCTCTGCTCCTACATTAAGGGAGACTAGGTGTGAGAACTGTTGTTCTGGGACAAAGTTGCATCCTTGTATGAAGTCGAAAAAGCAGCAGCGCTTCAACAGCTACACAACCGGCCAAAACTACAACAAGCTGGCCAGGACCATACACTAGTTTCTCTTGAGTTTGGAGCCCCCCGTTCATATTATATCATTACTCAGACAAGTCCCTGCTTACATTATGAACACATACACATTTGTTACTACAGCCTGAAGGGGAACTGGGTCACAGGTTTCCTATCTGCACTTGTGTCTCAAGTAAGGCCATGAGATTGAAAGGCCAAAAACCAAGTTTCCCAAAGTGAGACTGCCTTGCTTCATATTTTGGGAGGTTAATAAGTTTGCAACTGATAGTACATTTTTTTCTCCTTCGCCTGTAACACAAATGCATCTAGTGCAAACATCCAACACTCAGTCTATTCAGAAATAGCTTCACAAATTTAAAAAAAATTTAAAAAGTCAAGAGCATGTAATAAAGACAGCAGTAACACTATGACCTGAAAAAATTCGGTCACCACTTTTCTATGTCTGTAAGGTAGAATAAAATCTTTCCATTTCAACGTAAACCTTATTTAGTCACAACTCAAGATATTGTGTTAGAAAACAAGGCAGCATCCTCATTCCCAACACACCAAAAGATTACAGCTGAGACATGAGTAACAGGACACTTCTGCCAGCCACTAATGAGCTGATGGTCCTCAGATGGAGAAACACATAAACTCCAGGTGGTTTGATTGAGCTCTGGACCAAATACTATGTTTTTAGAACACTCCAGGGCATATAATATTGTGATATTAGTGTATTTGTTTTCCTTTGGTCTCATGCCTCTAGCCACCCAAGAGATATATAATTAACACAATAAAAAAATGTCCTAGAAGGTCTCCAGCTAATTAAAATAACATTTATATGAAAAAAATAAGTAAAATTAACTTGAAATTTTTCTCCTTACGTTATTGAATACAACCTATCTCCAATATAGAGATCAGTCACTTCTAATAATAAAATTAAAACTTTCCTAAATCAATTTGTAAATCTTGCCTTTGAACTTTTCTGCCTGCTCCATTACCATATTAGACAGCACCAGAGGTCACAGGCTTGGATTTGCCTCTGCTACAGCCATATCTGTTGACCAATATACCCCATTGCATGCACCTTTCCATATTTTCTGAACTTGTTTCTCACATTTCCTCTTCATTTACACTGGTCTGATTCCAGGTTGAGACCTGATCATTTCACGTCTGGAAAACGGCAAAATCCTACTCTCCAACCACCAAATATGAATTTTGGCCCTTTCCATTCAAGGTATTAGCAGTAAATTCATCTTTCTGATTCATCTTATATGAGCTTTAAATCCCTGAGCATTAAATCCTGTATATTTAGTTCTTTTCTATTTTCACTTCAGACATTCTGGAAAATGCTGAATAGTTTCATCCTCCTGCTCCTACAGAATTAACTATACTTTGCTCTGCCAGTAACTTCTCAGCCTGTTCCTTCTAGAAATGCTTTCTTTTCCACTGCCTCCTGCCAACAAGAAAAATCTCTAGTCAAAAAAA
>VXAK01017290.1:16274-58461 GCA_013399435.1 Arenaria interpres | reverse complement strand
AACAGGAAAAAATCTTCAGCTTCATTAACATTCTACTAACATTGTTGTGCACAGCTCTAACCCTATTTGTAAACAAACAGGAAAAAACCCAAGCTGACTATCATCACTGATTGACTTCTAAACTATACTTGGCCAATGTGTCCTAAACCATCTTATTTTCCTTCCTCCACCTCAGCCCCTCCAGTCAATCTCAGATGCTCCTCCCCACTTGTTTCACACATTCACTATGTACTGCATTTTAGAAACAACAGGCTAAGGGCATAAACATACTACACACAAGAGACTGGAAAATCCATGGGAAAAACTGAACAATCATATTGGCTTCATGCTGCTGGATTTACAGCTATTTGCTCTGAAACTGGCTAGTTTCAGGTTAGTTCAGGCATTTCACTACCAGGTTAAATATTCAGTTTAGTTTAAAGCTAAGTCACCTACTGTACATATATCCACCGAGGTTAAAACACAGCATGGTTCCCAGTACTAGTTAAAGCAGGAATTCATTTTTAGAAACTGAGGACAACAGTCATCTAACAAAAAAAATTAATAATAATTAAAAAAAAAAGTTGTTCTCATCTTAATAGGGCTAACACTTAAGTGCATCTATTTACAACAAAGCTGATTTATTCTTTCATCTTCTCTTTTCAAAAACATAATTCAGCATTCAATGGATTTCGAGTTAGTATTTAAATACAGTAGGATAGCAAAAAAGTCTGGCTACCAGTGTAATGCAATACAGAGTTATGGGTGAAAAAAATTAAAAACACAGCAGGAAGAACACAGGAAATATCATATAACTTTGGTGATCATAGGTTGTTGCATGGTACTAAAACACACTATATAGCAGAAGTAATTAGCTCTGGCAGAAAACAACTCATTATATTTTTAGAAGTTAATGTTACATACCAGTTTGATAGCCGTGAAGAAAGACAGCTTTAGAGAGCAAAATGCAGAATAGGTCCATCGGAACATTACAAGCCCTACTTGGCATATTACCAGCTCATATTAACTACTTTGTGTAGGAGGCACTTTTATAAGCAGAAATAATTTCACATTCCACTCATTGACCCATCTGCGGAAATGATCCAGATGCTGGGAGAAAGTAAGTCTATTTATTTTTAAGTTAGAAAGCAAACCATTGTCTTAATAAATAAGAAAAACCCAAACCTGTGGCTGTTTTGGGGGGGATTTTTTTTACAACTTGACTGTTGGTATCAAACAACATCCAGTGTCCCTGCACACTGTGGAAGTGACCTCACCAAACTTTCACAAGTTTACTCACTCTGTGCTATAAACGATAACAGTTTATATCTACTACCCAAGGACAAACACGCTTAGCTACATTATTGTTATGGCTCGAATACCACGTTACCAACTTGCTTACTCAGAAGCCGTACCATGCATATCATTAAATGCTTTATTTCATACACTGAAAATAGAATCATTATTTATTCTTTCTGTTACTTTTAAATGAAATTTCATGTGACAGTCCTCCTCATATCAGAATGAGCATTAACTCTCTTTTGAGCCTCAGACAAACACTCTTGGCCCATCATAGTTGAGGTACTATTTGTATCACTAATTGCCTCTCTACATCCAACAAGCACCTTTGTCCATAGTTACGTTCTGTACAAATGTTTTGGGCTTCAGAGACAATAAAAACAGTTGAGCAAGTATAACGTTATCACCCAGAATGCAACATGGCACAAGTTGAACACCTCAGCAAATCCAGGCGCACTACACATAGCACTGCTCTGAAAATGAGCTCTCCAGGTGCAAACATGCTTGAGCCCCAAGCCTTCCCCTCCTTTAGCTACCTACAGGAATTCAGTGTCTACATCCAAAAATACAGGACAGAAACAGCTATTCCCACCAGCAGAAAGAGCAGAATTATTGACAGCCATCCCTCCTCCCCTCAGTGACCAAAGACAAAGGTCCCTCACTGACCTGTAACCACAAGCACACCCTGTGCTAGTCCACGCTGAAATGGCCAAAAGCTGAGTTCATCAGGGCCTATTTATCCCACCTGTGGGGCTCTCCCTGGCCCCTCCTCCCCCTCAGCTTCCACCCCTTGCCTGGGGGCTCCCAGTCCAGCAGCTGCTAATTTGGTCATCAAGGCAATGCTGGGGGAAAAGCCTTTTCCAGCTCCAGCACTTTCATCAGGGCCTCAATATCTGATTTCACCCTGCAGTATAGGCCGAGTGGATTTCCTGCTAGAGTGGCCACAGTGACCTACAGGAAACCCTTGGGCTAGGCTTTACCTGTGTTTTACCAGAATTTCCTTCAAATTGGTGAAGCTGTTGAGAGTTTGAGAAGAAAAGGCCAAAGCCATGCCAGGGCACAGGTATTGAATGGCTCTCTGATTTTCCAACAGGCTCACAGGATGATGTGAAACAACTTACATCAAGCCTCAGCCGCAAAGCAGATTTACCTGCCAGTTGGCCAGCTGCAAAGCAGATCTATCTACCTTTTTGTATGGCCAGTGGGCCAATGAATATGTGTACAAAACAAACTGAGGGAGCTGCTGCAGGAAGAGTGGATACAAGAGTTGGTTTCCACCCTCCTAGTCCCAGGGAGGTGCAAAGCAGCCCTGAGCTGATAGGGTTGAAACCAGAAAATGTGGGTGCAGGGTGGCCACTGCCCCCCAGAGAAGGCCCCTCTCCCCAGGGCTGGGAGTGCTACAGACATTCAGCAGCAACACTGAATCCTGCCATGGCAATGTGGTCCCCCGAGACATCCAAGGGCAAAACACCAAGGCAGCATTGTCCCCATGACCTTTTGAATGCAACCGTCCCCTTGGACCCAGAGTGGCCAAAGCCATGTCAAGCCCACGTGCTTTTCAACACATGAATTAGATCTAGGTAGGTTGCTCCTCATGTCTGTGCTTAAATTAGCTTTCTTGTTCAAAGCAGGAGTGTGTTTTTAAAGAAAATCTCCTAATCTTTCGCATTTATTGTACTTGCATTCAAATCACTGAGCAGATTCTGAGGACATGAAATGCATTCCTTTCTCACAAAGCTAAACCAGAAGATGAACTCCATGAGTGTACCCAATGCACTCCAACTGCTAAGCACTATTTAATCCTGGGAACTAGACATGGTCTAGCCTCCAGTGAAACCTCCTGCAATGCTGCTAGTGTAGATGTTAGGTCCCCAGCGCCATCTGTTTTGCTCCACAGCTCTGTTGTTGCTCAGAGGCAGGGATAGTTTTGGTGGGCACTGCCACTGCAGAGGGCTTTGAGGTCAGGCTGGATGTGTGGGGTCCCTGCAAGGCACCTTCACTGTTCATAGCTCCAGGAACAGCTGCCTGTGAACCAGCATTATTAGCTCTGTGCTGCGTTAAAGAGTCTCCAGAGCCTCAAAATCTGTCTTCTCCCTAAAGACAGTACAGCTGCATTTACACAGCACAGCGTCCAACCTAATATGTCCTAGTAGACCTGAGCTGGCTCTGCATCATTGCCTCTTCCCCTCCCAGTCTTAGAACAAAACACATCTCCTCCCCACTGTCCTCCTCCTCCAGACTCTCCCTATTCCACAGCCCACCTCACCACCCCCTCCCTTTGCTTGCATCCTCCCCTAACAAATTACCTGTATCATTCAACCTCTACATGCTCTTGGTCTTTGAAATCTCTCAAAACCACGATTCACTTGTGGTGTTAGAACTTTTCAGATGTTGCTGGCCACAGACTGTGAATACTGCATTCTCACTTGGTGTGGTGGAACCTCCACAGTCCTTGGTACGACGAGGCTGATGATATGCCATGCCTTCATACCCCCTGTAGCTGTCTAGTCGGGCCTTTCCCTGCCACTGGGAAGGAACAGGCATCTGCGCCTTGGCTGGTAAATGGAAAAGATATTTTACTATTGCAAGACTGGATTCCACAATTTTCCATATAAAATTCATGAAATGCAGGTGAGCTTAACCAGTTGTTCACTTTCCACCAAAAATAAAAAAAAAGAGATAATTCTAAATCCTTCCCTAGTCCCTTAACATTCCAGCAGTGTAGTTCTACCCCTTCCCTCACAGTAATGAAACTTGTCAGATAATTTCATCAGCCCATTTAACTCACTAGTTCAGCAGAAAATGATGCCGTTTTTGCTGGGTTTATTTCCTGCTAAATTAGTAAAATAAATTGACTGACTGAAGGTAAGCAGTTGAGTTTATGCCACTCCCACTTTGATGAGAAGTAAGCTGATAGATGGTTTCACCTCTCTCTCCAAACTGCATATTTCTCTGACATATTTTTTCTGGGCTTGGTGGGGAAGGGTTTGTACCTCAGAGGGTGCTTGATGCTGGATCAGGGCTGGTGATGACAGGAGACAGCCTGACATTTACTTCGGAGTGGCTACATAAGGCTTGTATGTATTGGTCCTCTTATGTGCTTGTCCTCTACCATCACCTGTGCTGCTTATACCTCCAATAAATCAACATCATCAAGGCATATATATTTTTCCCTGTCCTCTGTGTCCTGCTTTTCATATTTTGCTTATATTGGGTTCACCTTTTTTGTGGGTTTTGTGAAATACCTGTGTATGGTAGACAAACATATATATTTGTTCAACTCAGAGCATGTTTTTGGTAATCTAAAGGATACCATCTCATTCCCAATATAAAGGTAGGTCAACTTTATATAGCATGCTGCTCCTCCATCCTGTTTTCTTCTCATTCAATGGACAGCCATAGGCTGTCATTCATTGTATGAATTCAAGAAGCAGAATGATTAAATTTCCTTGTGAACTTTTCTATGTTACTCCTCACTAGTGTACCTGAAAGCTTCACAAAACCAAGCTCCTTCATGCTTACAAAATCCATATAATGGAAATGGTTTTCATCTTGCTTTAAGGAAGATAAACAAAGGCACAAAAAGATTAAAAATAGAAGTATGACTAATTTTGTGTGTCTGATCTAAGATTTGACTTTTCAAGAGCACGTGGCTTCCTACAGCACGTTCTCTATTCAAAGCACAGCTGCTGTTGATTTCAGTTTCAGCTGTGAGCACTCAGTAAGCCAGTTCCCAGGGTTTCAAGTCAGGCCCAAGGAAAACAAGGAAACAAGTATCAGTGTGACAAGAGTTTAGTTTAAATAAATTGGCCAACATTGTACAGAAGCTCTGTAGAAACACAGGCAAGAGCCATTCTGAACTCAGTTGCCTAAATTACAAGCTTTTTTAAAACCTTCCTGTATATGCTGCATGCTTTCAACTTCTACCACAGCAAAGTGATAGATACTACAGAAATATTCTCCTGCCCTTGTTTGTTTTCACTCATTTATCACAGATCCTTCCCATGCAGGCATTTTGAGGGAAGGAAATAATAGATAAGCATTATAATTACAGCCTACATTAGAAACCACTCATGCAAAAGGATAAGTTAAATGTTAATTCTAGTGTTGTCTACCTTAGCCAAGTCAAGCAGCTAAATCCTAACAGTGACCTATAGAACAGGTTTTTTGAACAATACATCTAATTTTGTGTGTTTGATCCTACATGGGGTAGACCCATATCTCTGATTCACCTCAAAATTAAAGCTCAATGTTACATATGATATAGGCAGCAAAATGTCAGTTTAACTCAGGTACATGCATAGGAGGTACAAGCCAAGGCTCAAGAGCAGACCCAGATATTGTCTGACCATCAAGTGAAGGTAAACTCTAATGCTGTGAAATAGAGAGATGGCTGACTTACAAGTGAAGTGACTTTTCTTTAGTAACCCATAATAAATCAGAATATATTTTTCATATGAAGAATATTAGGTGATAGATGTATAAAACTACTGGCTGCCAACAAAGAGAACAATTTATCATTTTTCTAATGTGAGGTCAGTTAATACATAGCTGGTTATTTCAATACCTTGAAATTTATAAAGCTAAGCAGGGTTTGTGCATCTACTTAAAGCTTTCAGTTCTGAATGTGCATTTCCTGGACAAGTAGATAATTACCAGCTTTTGACTAATACAAAATCTGGATCTTACCTGCCTCCTGGAAATTTCCGTCAAATAAAATGGTTTATTGTATGGTTTAATTAAAGTTATTTAATATTTTCTGTACAAATTAGTCTTCTAGTAATAAGAATATATACTTTATTATATCTAGATATAATAGAAATCAGTTATACATGTCAATTTTTACAATATAGGAATACTTGAAAAGTCAAAATAAAGCATGCAAGAAAGAAGAAAGCAAATGCTTATGCAAATGCTTAGCTTTGAGAACATTTTGAGTACGTGATAGCACAGCCACAATGTCTGCACATCTGCCTCTTCATAATAATGATCTAAAAACTAAAAGTTACATTAATGATCTAAAAAACCAAAAGTGGTATTTTACTTGTACACTGTGCAAAATGTTCTAATTTTTAAGTATCTCCCTCTGTTCTGAACAGCACTGGTGCACGAGTCCATCTGACAGCAGGACAAGCAGACAAGGCTACTTAAAGACACCACTTTACAGGCACAGAAAAAACATATCTTTCAAAGAAGGTTATGAAAGGGAAAAAAGCTACTAAACAGCAGCATAAGAAAGATTTTAGTGGCAGGAAGACATCTATTCAAACAGCAAAAGCTATTTCCAAATAAGGAAGGTAGAAAAGACTATAAAATATTGCAGTTCGAATGTGAATATGTAAGTCAGGACCAAAAAAAAAAAACCCAAAGAGTTAGAAGTTTGAGGAGAAAAGCTTGCACAAGCACAAAAACAAAACAGGCTTCTTGAACGAAGCAGGAGCACAAAGCTTGTCAAGAGTGTCAAGCTAGTAGATAACCTGGATATGCAAGGAGTACTAATAAGCTAAGACCATAACAAAAAAGCTAAATATATTTTTCACGTCTATGGTTACTATGCAAGAGACTTAAAAAGTTTTTACCCCAAAACTCTTTGCAGGGAAGTTACCAGGTGGATCTCAAACTGAAGTATTGAGAAGCTGTTACGGAACAAATAGGCAGAACAAATTAACAGAGTCACAGTCTTCAATCAGGAGTACAAAAGAAACTCAAACATGAAATAACAAAGATACTAAAAACAGTATGTTACCTCTCATGTTAAAACTGCCTTGATAACTCAAATGTGGCATAAAGGAAACCAGGCACCAATTTTCAAAAGGATTTCACAGAATATCTTGGAAACAATGAACAATTTAATTTGGCATCTACACAGAGGAATCAGTAGGGAAAGAATTTGTGACAAATGACACAGTGAGGAAGAGTTGCCACACATTTTAATAAAGGGCCATGCACCTTACAGATCTTTTCAGACCTTTGAGGCTGTCAGCAAATATATGACTGAAAAAAGGTTAAGGTGATACTATTCATGTGGATTTCCAGAAGGTACTCCATAAAGTTTCTCACCATAGGCTCTCGAAGATATTTAGCAGCCTGGAAAGAAAAAAGAATTCTCAGATGAAATACTGGAGAGTAGGAGAAAACAGTTTTTACAGTAGGGAGAGGTCAACAGGGGATTTTTGCCAACAAGTAGTGGCATGGTGTGTTGATAATTCCAAGTCATTGAGGCCAGTAAAGTTGAGGGCTGTCTCTGAAGAAGTGCAGGAAGTGTTTATAAGGATAAGTGAATATGCATTAAAATGGCAGATAAAATTCAGTAGACATTAGTGTGAAGTAACATACCTAAGAAAAATTATCCTAATTTTGCAAATACAGTGGTAGGTGCAGAGGTGTCCATTGTAAGTCAGGAATGAGACCTTGTGGACTGCATAAATAATTCAATGCAAACCTGAGCTCAGTGCTGTAGAAATCAAAAAAGCAAGTCAAACACTTTACTTATTTCCTGACAGACTAGCATAAGCAAGCGCTCATCCTACTGTAATAAAGGTATTTAAGCCCAAGTCAGTGTCTCCCCTATTGTAAGTGAGCCCACAGCCCATCTGTCTCTCCTTCTTGGCATGAGAATTCTGATCACTTTTCCCCTTTGCTCTGCAAGCAGGAAGAACATATGCAACTCTTGATTTTCTCATACAAGTCCAATCTTTTCCAGTAGTTGTTCTTGAAATTGCTCAAATACTCTACCAGCCATCCTTTTTGCAAGCAGCTGAAGCTCTTATGCTGGCTCCCAGAAATGAGTGACCTGTCGTGTTCCTCAGTAAAGTTAAACCTTGAACATATGTTATATAATGCCTGATTAGAAACTCTCCCAATTGGGTTATTTTAAAAAAATATATCAATCATATTAGTGCAGTTGGAAATAAATGTATAATTTGCTTGAATGGCTGTCACTTACCTTTTTGTAAATACTAATTGCTTACTGGTATTAGTAAGACTGGAAGAGTATTTGACTTCTCAGGTATTTGGTAAAATTTTTGTTCAAAAGTCTTTTGTTCAAAAGCATTTTATGAGGTACTATTTCAAATTTCTAATAGAATCATTAGTGTAACAGGAGACTACCAAAATGTTTGCCTCTTCAACTCTTGTGACTTCTGTACCCTAAAGATTACAAGACACAGAGAAGATGGTGAAGGGAACAAAGATTATGTGTTCCCCTACCTGAAGGCAGTTATTCGTTTGTTCACTGCAGTAAGCTTTACATATGTTCAGTAATAATGCAAATAACTAACTTCAACATCAATAAAGCAGCATCATTTAATAAACAGTCCCCTACTAAGCTAGACTTCCCTATTAAACCTTATAGTTGCTCTGGAACATATATTTATTGCATAGTGCATAAGAGTAAAGTTTTTATAAAATGAAAAGAGATAGAAATATATAGGTTCCATATCCCAGGGAAATTCAGGAAAATATTAAGCTTTCTACCTTTCAAAAAAATTATTTTCCAGATATATTTTTGCAAGATATAGAAATAACTAAACATTTTCCATAGGGCATTTTGGAAACTCTGAAAGAGAAGACAGAATTATCCAGAAATCCTCCCATAGATTTCATGTCAGAATTTTGAGAGACATTTCCCAGAAATGCCCTTGGGCACATCACTGATCTTATTTCCAGGCTAATTAGCAATGTATACTCTGTCCCAGTGGGATGAGTGATGTGATAGGTTTAATCAGGCCTTGCCAGGAAAATGAAAATACGTGCCTATTTCAATACATCATCTCTTCTTGGCATTATGACACTTTGTCACCATCCAAATTTGCACAAAAGCAATGGATATGCATAGGAGCATGTACGCTTTGAACCTGCAAAATGTTCTATCTGATGTAACACGGGGTTCTGCTCCGTTCATCTTTTCTTTAGGAGCGCAGTCTCTGAAAGTAGTAACACTAATTTTCTTCTCTCTTTTTTCGCTCCTTTGCCCTGTTTTATGAAGTGACCAAATTATATTTAAAAAAAAAAAAAAGTCCATAAAAGTAGGTGTGCTTCAGTAATCTTACTGCAAGGGAAGAACAGATGCACATGTTACACCAGCGGCAGACACAGCCCTGCTGTGAAAGATGAGATCTGAACCCGTCCATGACACTGGCTCATGCACCTCCAAGGTTTTATAGATGACGGCTGCAAAGGAGGGATGAATCATAGAAATGCTGGTTGGAAGGAAACTCTGGAGGTTTCTGGTCCAACCCATGGCTTGAATAATGTTGGACTATTGTCAGCACTAGATCAGATGAGCCACAGCTTTGTCTTGAAAACCTTCCACACCCTCTCTGCATAACCTGCTCCAGTGCTGCTCTACCCTCCTAGTGAAGAAGTTGGTTTGTTTGGGGATTTTTTGTCTAGATGGGAGTGGAAAATTAGGAAAACGATAGGACACCATAAAAAAACCTCACACTATATATGCAGCATATCCTAACGGCAGTGTCATAGTCTCTGCCTTCAGGCAAACTAGGAAACAGGAATGGCAACTTACAGCAGCAAAGAGCATATGAAGCAGCAGTGCCACGATGGAAGAGTGAGAAGCAGCACGGTAGCTAATAGAGGGAGGAAGGTGTGAAAATTCCCTTCTGCCATCAGTGCAAAGCTGCCCCTGTAAAAACAAAACAGAGCTTTCCCCTTTGTTACACAGCCCACCACCCCCGATTCTTGAAAACAGTCTGCCTCGAAGAGATAAGGCTACAAATAAGAGATGACATAGGTAACATCCCGGTTCTGGACACCCTATGCTACACTGGGGCAGGGAGGGCTTTGACTGAAATTCCTCAAGCAACCGAAGACAGATTTAGGCTACAGTGGTTGAACATTGGTGCTCTCAGGTAGAATTCAGAGTTTTCATAGACTGAGGACTTAGAAGGACGCACAATTCAACAGCTTAAATCTTTGGCAGAATTAGAATGCAATGGGGAGATGTTTGTGTCTAAATTTACTATTATTTCAAATATTTATTTGCTGCTCTCTTCTTTTCCTTTCTAGATCTGAAGCCAATTTGACAATCAAGTCTCCCCAGATACTGCTCCCTGAGCCTAAGACCCAGGCGCGTCAGCCTGAATCATGCTGCCTCCAGCCCCCTGAGCATTTCCTGGTTCAGAGAGAGCAAGCAGCTACGTTCTGACAGTTTCAATGGGAGGTGTCAGCCTGTTTCCAGAGCTTTCAAAAGACATTCCATCATTTCATGAATCATATCATTGTGTGGAACCTCTGAGATAATGAGGCTATGAACATCATCTCACAACGTCATTTGGCTCAAAGACAGGGAAACATATGGGCATTCTCCTCTAGACAGATTTTGCAGGAGAAGTAGGGAAAATCCTGCTGTCTGTAAAAGACTTTTCGTAGCTTCATTTACAAGAGGCTGGATGCTATTAACAGTGGACAAGATGGAACTGGTCAGCCACAGATTGCACATCTCAACTTGTCTTTGCTCTGCTTTAAGCTTCTGCATAGAAGTGTGAAAGAGACAGTCACCACAGGATGTGAAACCCGCTAAAGCTTACTAAGGGCATTAGGTGGAAATAGTTGCAATAAAACCATCTCACTCTAATTGAAAGACTAATTTTCCCTCTTATTGCCAAATTGAATGAGTCTACGAGACTGCCTGGGTCTAGATTTCAGGATGACTCACAGCTTACCACTATGCAAAGCAACATGATAGTCATTGGGAAGAAACTGATCTGCAAAAAAACCTAAGCTCCCAAGTCCTACACTGCACACTGACATGACCATTTAGAATCCTAAATGTCACTGAAAATTCTTTCTACTTGAGCTTTCATTTTGGGAAACAGAATTTAGGACCTAGTAAAGATTCTGACCAAATTGTCACTTGGAGCTTCAGCTACCACTTTATCTCACTCTTCAAAATAGCACTTCTGAGTTGTGCTATGAAACAGGTTTTATATTTAAACAATTATCAACAATTTTTATTCAGTAGCTGTTACTTCATTTGGTTCAGCCATTGCCCTCCAGGCCCAATCACACTCTGGTATTTGACCTCTTCATATAAAAACTACATCGGGAAAACAATAAAATCCAAATCCCCAGTATGTTCCTTCAAGGAAGGATGTCTAGCCCTCTGAAGAAAAAAGAAAAAAGTGAAGGTGATACAAGAGACTAAAGCATTTTTCTACCTTACGTAGATTGTTCTACATATGATATATATTAAAATTCTCAGAGTTTACATATCATATGAGAGCAATAAATTACTTTAATTGGCTCATGTGAATTTTGCATGAATAGATTTTTTTTTAGGTGTTTAAATGTAACATAGAATTTATTTTTCACATTAAAAGGCCACATGTTCTAAGGCAAATTCCTTAAATAAAAAGATAATAATGTAAAAACTTTACAAAAAGTAGTTCAAATCCTGTATGTGAAAATATCTGGAGAAATCATTTCCCTACCACTTGAATTGCTCATTCAACTGGCAAATATTTTCAATGTATACAAAACACAGGCTGTAGCCCACCTACCTGCCTACGCTAGCACAAAGAAGAGCCAGAAAATGTACCCTCCATGGCACTGCATTGCAGCACTTTCCACAAATTTAACTTCTCTAATCAAAATATTCCGCTCAGGGTTTTAGATGAGCTTGGCTCTCTCAGTGATCTGGCCACATTCCAGTGTAAACTTGTTCTTTTTTATAACAACATAACAGTAAGGAGGAGTAAACAGACAAAATAGAGAATAACTTGCCTTTTCTGAATTTGCTAAGCATTTCTTAAGTATTAGGCCTGGTTCTGCACAATACTGAATTAAAGCTCAACTTTGTTGACTCAGAAAATGTCTAGAGCCTGTTGTCTTCAGTGATGTTCTACATTCATTTACACAGACAAGACAGAGTTTCTCTCCTGGTGACACAAGCACTGGGGAAGAGGCTGCTCCCTCTGTTGAGGCAGTCTTCCTTCTGTGTAAAATTATCTCAGCCTGAAGCACCTGGGCAGGGACTCCACAGAATTTTGAATGTAGATTCAAGGAGTGAAAAACAGATTTATTTCCTTTCTTAAGCACAGGTATCTGTCCCAATATCATCATTTATGCAGAACTAACCTGAGTGTCAGCATTTGTTTTTATACCTCAAGGGAAGGACAGATTTCAGAGACAATAAAAGTTTGTACAGGCTAGAGAGTCATAACATAAATCCAGCCCCCCTGGGGGAGTGGGAATTCCCTTCTCCAGCTTTTGTGTCTGCTTCCCTCATACAGCCCCCTCCAAATCTCTTTGCAATTAAACTTGCCAGGGATCAGCTAACAACAAAATTGCATCCAGGTACTTACCTCAGAATTAATCCTCAACAGCCCAGTGGAATAGGTAAGTATGACAATTAACAGTCACAGCAATTAAAGCAATTTCATGTTGTAATATTCATTCTCAGCAGAAAGGAAAATCTAGTTGATTTCTCCTGACTGAGTGCCAAGATAGCCAACGCGACACTGAAATATTTAACACAGCAACCTGCAACAAAGAAAATCTGCCTCCTCTTTTCTGTAAAAAGGAGAATGGGGCGACACGCAGAGTTCTTACTCCAATCTGTATTGTGCTTTCCTCTGCTGTACTGCTTCGGCCTACATTGAGTCAAAAACACTGTAATACATGGGACATTAACCCAGTTTATTTCTTTTCTCTGACACACTTAGGTTCACAACCTGTATTTAACTACACGTTGAAAGAGAAGCAAAAAATAGGGACTGTGTTCTTGGCTACATCTGGCAGTGAAATGTAAGAAGACAGACAAATTTCCCAGTGGAACTGGGAAAGACATCTTTACAGGGACTGGAATTACACAGTTAATCAAAAACAAGATACAGATACTCCTATACAACATCTATGTTGTATCATTTGTTCTTACCAGGCAGAAAAGACAACAAATAAAAGAAAGATAAACTAATGCACAAGCTCTTTCTCTGCAGAGCTATAAAAGTAAAGACAGCAAAACTAGCAAGGAAGAGTTTCTATTGTCATCTGCAAAAAAATGCAATGCTGTTGTTAAAAATGTACATTGTATGTCTAATCCTGAAATGATTCAGAGACTGTAATAATGGGTAATATAGATATGCAAACATATACATTCTATTAAATAGGTATGTTCCGTGCTTTAATCCATAGAAGCATTCATACTGAAGAGTATAAATGTTTATAGGATTTGACTCAAATAAAAGAAATCCGAGTCTATTTGGGGGCTTTGATGCACACTATCCGCATGACCCTGGGACACTTCAGAGGAAGTCATATATATTCTCATGAAGATGAGGAATCTTATGCCAATAGGCCCTTCTTTTCACATGCTTTTACATAGGTTAAATTATTCACAAACCTATCTATCTGCAACATCAGTCATTAATTTCATACAACTCAGATCACTGAGTATAAAATGGGTTAACGACACTTTTCTCCTTATCCATCTCTATTTCCCCATCCCTTGTATTGTTTAAATCAGAAGAGGGTGATCTAAGAAGAGGGTGGCCTCTCTTAGTACACCTGTAGAGTATCTAACACAAAAGGAACCCAAATTTGGTTGGCATGTGTCGTTTTAACAGTAGCACAAATAGGCTAAGAAAAATCTTCTGGTTTAATAGTCCATCTTCATAAAACACTCTAAAATCAGAGGGGCTTTTTCTTTCCACATCTAGCTTAAAGCATTCATATAATCAATGGTCATGAGAAATGGGAGTGAACAAACTGGATATTTTCCATTTCTTTGAAGTCCCAACACACGGAAAAGGAGAAACCAAATCCTCTGTCCTTTACACAGCAGACAAGGAAGGGAAGAAGGAAAATGCAAGACATATCTCGGCTGACTCTCAAATGACAGGAATCTTTAAAGAAGATTTTACCTCCTCATTCATTGAAGATCTGTAATGCCCAGAGCTGCAAAGATCTGAACTTTCCACTACAGTGTATAGCAAAGAACTTAATGGGTTTGCATATGAGCGATAGAGAGCTAAACATAGTCACTTAACAACTTCTGACATGTCTGGGTGAAACAAATCATGCTTCCTGATGAAGTTCATTTTTGGATAATCTAGTTACCCTTGGCAGAAATTTGCCCATTTGGCAACAGCATAATTTCAGTGTCTAAATACAGGCTGGACGCTAGGGGCTCAGCCAGGAATTAGAAGACAGAAATTAATAATATCTGGTGCTCACGAGACTCATCATGGCCAATAAACAGAGGCTGGTGCATCCTTTAGGCTAATTACATGTGCTATGACTGAATTAGAGAGTGGGCAAGATAACATTTGCAAAATAGGCTATGAAGTTGCAGATCCGAGTAAGGACAACCGTATCAACTGCTCAAAATGGGCAATCCAGGGAGGCCAGGAGGACTGGTGTTACAAAGGTACAGATAGGACATGTAGAAAACACAAACTAAGGCATATATGTGATAGTATTTTAGTACAGTTGCAAGTGGTCCAGGTGTTACTGATCTGGGGTCACCTCAGCACATTTTTGGTTTTTTTAAAATAAATTTAAAACATTTTTGGAGAGCGCAACAATTTGTGCTCTGCTTTTGCAGTTCCTAGACCCATTTATGAAAAGTATGGATTTTAATAACCGTGTCTTCTTTTCAGTTTCATCTCAACAGTTTAGTGATTCTTCTCCACAAGGTGGCAGAAAGACCACACAGTTGACCAATAATGGTTATAACCAACCTCTGTCTTGTCACAGAATTAGCACTTTAAAAGTCCTACCACCCAAGCAAAATAAATCCTTAAACTATTAATTCCATGTTAATTGGAACGGTGCAATATATCCATATGATATAACAAAGGCTTAAGGGAGAAGATCACAAACTGAAGAGATTAAACTGCTTAGTCATCATGACCTACTCAAACATTATTATGCAAATGGAGGCATTGCACAAATGCAGTCCGGTGATACCTTCGTTATCTGAATGGAAATGGATATGAAAGCAATTTGGATAAGAAAGAGGATCATATTTTAATATAAATGAAACCAGCCTGGAGGGCAATAACCTCACGTTGGATGAGTTTTCAGATAATAAAGCTTCAGAAAAAGCAGCTCAAGATAAAGTGGCTTTCAAAGCATAAGTTTCAAGATGGGTAATGAGGGCACAGGACATGTGTGGAGAAGGTCCCCGCAGCCCCAGTTCACACAGGGCTGTGCCTCTGGCCATGAAGTGGGATAACACTCGTGTGCCTGTCGGACAGGAGCACAGAATCATAGAATAGAATCATTTTGGTTGGAAGAGATCTGTAAGATCATCAAGTCCAACCGTTAACCTAGCACTGCCAGGTTACCACTAAACCACGTCCCTCAGCACCACATCTACCTGTCTTTTAAATACCTGCAGGGATGGTGATTCAACCAATTTACTGGCCTGTTCCAATGTTTGACAAACCTTTCTGTGGAGAAATTTTTCCTAATATCCAATCTACACCTCCCCTGGCTCCACTTGAGGCCATTTCCTCTTGTCCTATCACTTGTAACTTGGGAGAAGAGACCAGCCCCCACCTCGTTATAACCTCCTGTCAGGTAGTTGTAGAGAGCGATAACGTTTCCCCTCAGCCTCCTTCTCTCCAGGTTAAACAATCAGCTCTCAGGGAGCTGAGAGGAGGCCGCCCAGCCAGCTGGCAGCAGGAGCCTTCTGGCCGGACTCAAGATCCAGGAGTCAGGGCAGGAGCAGGACACGAATTCAGGATCGACCACGAGACTGAGGATCATGGTAATGGGCTCTGCAGCCTGGAGCAACTCAGGAGCTCGGTTCCATGCCTGACGGGCTGGGGTGCCCTCCTGCCCCACAGAGGGGGTGAGCCTGGGGCTGAGCCTGAAGCCCCACTGCGTTGCCAGGGGACCCTGTGCTGCATCACAGGCTCTCTCCTTACAAAAAGGTTGTCAGTCACTTCCCTAAAGTAGAGATTATATTTCTGTTCCTTTTCGAGATTTGCCTAAACCAGCTATAACTGATCACTGCAATTCAGAAGGGAAGCAATTCTTGCCCAGCGCCATCTTTTTTTGATCGCTCCCCCCAGACTCGCTCTCTCTCAGTGTGCATCTAACAAGGCACACTGTATGTACATAAGAATCCCTCTCTACTTCTATATCAAATCCTCCCAGGTTCATCCACATCGCCAATCAATAAATTGCAATTTTCCCCTTGAGGATCAGCAGTAGGAATAATCCTCACACCCTCCAGAAAGGCCTCCGGCCCTGGCATACCATATAAGTAACTGGCCTTTTAAGAGGCTTAAAAAATAACGATTTATGAAATATCTTTTCATGGAACTGACTGTTGTAGTTATTTCAGAATAAAATGAGAAGGAAAAGATAACCATAAGTCAGGGCAAAAGCCAGTTAAAACGGACAGAAGCGTTAAAGCCAAGTACACAGCAGTGATGGCAGTAACCATAGTCATGTGCTGAGAAGGCCTGACACGACCTTGTCTCAATGACAAACATCCTCTTCAACTTGTGAAAATGTCTCTGTTTTTTGAAAAAAGATTCCAAAGTCTGTTGAAGCCAGAAAATCAAATTAAGAAAGCATTTAAAAATCAGCTTAAAGTGATTAAAATTTTTGTGAAGTGTAAAAAAAGGGATTTTTGAATCACTTTTGCTTTTCAGGAAGAAAGTACATCATCTGACTGAATGTGTTGCCCACACACAAACAGAACAGCTACAGGAAGCTGGGCTGTGCTATGCGACAGCTTCAACATCCACCATCACTGCAGCCTCAGCAGTGTCACCCCTCCTTCCTGCTCCGGCCCTAGAGACTGGGGAAATAAGTTTGAGAAATCCATCAGACATGCAGAGGCACCCCAAATTCATCGCCCTCTCGTCCATGTGATGCCATCCGTTCTGGCCTAAGAAGCGGGATTTTTCTACCTTTCCCCCTTTTCTACAATCAGGTGAGCCAGATCTAAGTTTAAAAATTAATTCACTGAAATACATTAACGTGTTTGGGGTGCCACATGCAAACCCTGTGGTATCCTTTATTGGATTTTGGATTTTCAGTTTAAAGCAGTCAGTCTCTCCAAGGTAATTAGGTGGAGTTTAAGAATAGCTTGTTTTTATACCAGTGGGACTGTGCATCTACAGAGATATTGCCCTACCTCTGAGAGAAGCCATGGCTTCTAACAAGATTTTCCTCACAGAAAGCAAAAACACATTTCACATGCTTCTATTTCATGTATGAAAAAAAAAAAAAAAGAGCCTTACACATGACCTCAGCTGGTAAAAAAGGTAATTTTGCAGCTGAAATTCAGGAGACAGGGATTTGTCACCTTGATGGTTCACAGGTTCTCCACATGGCCTCAGGTGAGTTGGTGCACCTCTGTTCTCACCTGGGAAATGATGAAAGCAGTGTGTCACATGTGCTTCATCTGTGCTTTTCTGATCTACTTAAATCACCTTCTCTTTAGGACAGGAACAAATGCTGAGGGCTCACTTTTTCCTAAAGGAAGGTGACTAATAAGGTAAACATCAATAAAATGCCCTTCCATGCTCACACTGTGCCACACCACACCTCAGAGGAGAGAGGAAATAAGAGCACAGCAGGCTTTGTACAGGCTGTTGGGTCAGGGAGCTTCTGCTCTTCTACTTTTGCCCTGATCCCCAAGAAATTTGGTATCGGAGCTAAGAAGGAAGTCTATTGGAGTAGGCCAAATGATCTGTATCCATGAAGATGCCATTTCCAGAGTATGCTAGGTCTGTATTTTCAAGTCTAGCCAAATAGAGTCAGTACTGATTTTCCCCAGTCTATATTGCAAATTCTCCCCTTGATAAGCACCCCATGCTCCACTTGGTGGGTGCTTGTTCTGGCTGACAACTTTTAGGCTTTCACACTGCCAGAAGATGGGGCACGCAAGAATGAAGGAAATAAAGCAGTACGCTGGCTTTAAGTCCTTTCGCTGAGATCTGCAGTCTCCTAAAGCTCCCTGGTTTTGGTGCTAATACTCGAGTTACTCACTATGAACAGCCTGCTCCCCACCCCAGAGGAATGAGCCAGAGGAAGCCCTGCAAATGCTTCCCAGCTTTCGACAAGGGAGGTTTCACTATATAAGGGATAATCTACTTTGCAAAGCTACTTGTTATAGTTAATGGGCATCCGGGTGGTACAGAGAAAATTACAACCAAATGGGCTTAGGTAAAGTGAAGGTAAGTTACTGGAGCCCTGCGCAGAAGGAAGGCACTTTGCTACCAAGCTAAAGCACAACAGATCTGATACAGCCATTACTGATCATGTTCTCACAGCTGTAACTGCCTTTCCCACCCTCTACAAAACTAAGGATAGCTTTATGCACTCCATATCTCTTACCTAGCAGTGCTATCATTTAGCATCATACCTGGTTAAATAGTATAAGGTCCTGAAAGCAACATGGTCAGGAGCCTCCCTTGCAGGTGTTTATTTCTGTGGCATTTTCACAGATGATTTATCCCAAATTAACCTGACTAAGCATGGCAGAGACAGCATGGCTACATCTCTCTTATTTTCATCAGCATTATCTGAAGTGTAATCATATTTGCAATTCTTTAAAAGAAAGCCTCAACTCTGTCATAAAATATGACAGATCTGATCAGTTGTCTAAAAATATAAAAACATTTATAACACTGTGTATTTATTTGCTGGGAATACTAGAAGAAAAAGGAAGAAATTAACACAACCAGGAATTTAGCAAATTCTGTAGAAGTCACACACAGAGGAAGAAAATTTGCTCAGTGTCTAATCCTTAGTCAGTTAAGCTCTAATTGCACTGTAGTTTAAGATGGAAATGATTTACAGAGCTCATCAAATTTATGTCACTGCAAGGGCTGTCACAGAAGATGTATCAGATAGTAAGATGAGGATACATTTGTTCTTAGCAAAAAGGCCAAGAAAAAAAAAAATGTATCTTCTTCCTACATCCATCAGCTGAGGCGAGAACACATAACTGGTTTAGAAGATAAGGCAATAACTAATTCAGTCATGTGGAAAGAGCTGCCATGAAATCCCTCCCACCACCCACAACATTTTTCCACCCACATTGTTTGTGCTGCTGCACAATCCCCACCTAAACTTTAAGAAACTGAAATTCATCTCTTGGCAATCCTAATGCTTTGTTATTTCAACCCACGATTCTTTGCTTCGTTGGCGGCATAATATGTTAACGACAATGAAATCACTACAAGCCTAATTCAAGACCTTTAGATGTCCACAGCAGCAGTCACTTGAAAGGGAATCTATCCTTATTAGAGAAGAGAGGATTTTCAATCAATAACTGTCAGCTGTACATTTTCTTAAACACACTGTCAATGCTATTTCTCTCCTTCCTCATATCACTCAAACGCTTTTCATACTCACAAATGTGAGAGCCATTTAGTCACTCCATGCATCTGTTTGGATTTTAGTATCTCCAGTGAGAATGCCAACAAGGAGGCCAATGTCGACTGTGATTTTTCTGTTATCTGAATACACATGTAGTAGAAACCGTATTAAGACCACAAACTCATTTCACATTCTGTAGGTCACTGAACAGCTGCTCGTAATGATTTTTGCTCACTAATGACCTAGGTTATATTTGAATCAGTGCCCTAGAGGTGAAAAACTCTGTATTCCATTACTGATCCCCTGAGTCATAAAATCCCCTGATAATTTTTTTCTAGGTGGCTTTTGCAGTATTGTTATTTATTATCTTATAAAAATTTCATGTTCATCAAGCTTCAGAAAAATGCATAATAAAAAGCTGCATGTATAAGAGATGGAAGTATTTGCATTAAATGACCCTCAAAATGTGGTAATACAATGGAATCAACACTATATAACAGTCAAAGGAAGTAAGAGGCTTGCTACCCGTTTAAAGGAAATACTCTGTCAGGAGAATAGAATTGTATAACCAAATATATGAACAAGACATTATTTCTGGCACAGTCAAAAAGGTATAGCAAATGAATTATAACCTTGGCTTTTCTTCTCATCCTTAGGTAATACTCCAACATACATCACTCACATATTTAAGTTAACATGACCAGTTCTCCTGAGGAAAGTATACTTCTTCTAGCAAGATATTATACATATCATTTGCCACATTATGACCTCCCATGCATTACATACACAATTCTCCTGCTCCCAGAGTGGGATTAATTAAGAGAAACACCCAGGCTCTTAGGAGAAAAATAAATAACTGTACTGCGAATCTTAAAAACACAGACTTGTGTAAGAAATGTAGCAAGGGGTTAAAAAGACAGAGATGAGTGCTTTGGTATCTCGATGTACCAGTGCTTTTCAAATATTAGACTGTTCCTACCTGCTGTGCTTAGCTTCAAAATTCAGCACTGCCACAGGAAAAAAAAAAAAAAAAAAAATCTGTTTTTTCATCCATGTACCACATGGCTTTCACTTTCATCAAAACACAGCAAAAGTGTCACAGGGGAATCATTCCCTTGGCTGCCTTAGCATTTCTGATCTTTGACCTCTGCTGGAAATGGATTCCAGGCACACTTCTGCCTGACAAGTGAACCATGTAAAATCTTGATGAGGTGTGTGTTTTGTTTTGTTTGATTAGCAAGCCCTAAAATCGAGGGAAAGCTTTGTCTGACAACGAAAAACCCCACTGTCTTTATCCATGCTTTCCCTTTGCAAATGTACTGACCTAGAACGGCAAACACTGTCTTCTACATAGGTAAAGAGCACATTAGTGGATCAAAGTGGCATTTTAGCGAGTCACAAATGGCAACAGCTACGCATGCAGACCTTGTGGCAAAAGAGGAAGGCTTAGAGCCATGACGTCATAAATCTCAGCAACTCCCGCAATGCACTGAACGCGTACACGCAGCATAATGAATTTGCTCCCTGGAGGAAAAAGCTTAGGAGCAGGAGGAAAGAAAAGATTATTTTTAGCTAAGGGAACCCTTTGTCTTACAGCATTAAAAATCCTTGAGTTGGCTTCTCACAATAGCAGCCTTGTGCAGTGCTCTACTTTTAACTCATGGGGTGCTGCAAAACATAACAATTACAGGGCAAAGCGACACCTTCTGAACTTGCCTATTTGCTTTTTACTTGATGTCCTTTCGGCTTCAGCTAGAATTTTGCACATATAAAAGCTTCAGATGTTAGCTGTAGAATTCAAAGCTCGTGTTCTTATCCATTACCAAGTTACACATTTTCGTAAGTAACAGAAACCTGAGCAACAGGAGCAATAAGCATCGTTTATTAGCCTGACAGGTTTAAACCGTAATACCTAAAATTAAACTGAAGGTCCATTCCCATTTGCACATTTTATCTAGTGAGACACAGATCACCCTTTTCCTCTGATGCCAAAGAAATTTGATTCTACATCCATTAATAATCCCAGATGTCAACCACAGACAACATTTTCATCAATCATTGCATTAAAGCACTGACCAAAAGATATACCTATAATAGAAGAAAACACACTTCCCACTACCTTAATGTCTTTAATGTGTTTTCAAGATTTTAAGGCATTTTGCTGAAGGCTACTTTTAGTCAAGTGAAGAGACAACTGCATATACATCTCAGCTGCAAAAGAAATGATTTTGTTTAGCAAAGAAAAAGAAGTCTTACAACCTATTTTAGCTGCATCCTGGATATTCCCAAGTAACATACAGTATTTTGTAGCAAACCCAGCTGTTTGCTAGGGCTGATTAGGATTGACTTTGACCTGACCTCTAGTACATGTGGAAGAGCCATGACTGTCTACTTTTGCTCCATGTGCCAGGGTGGCCTGGCGTAGCTCTGCTAAATGGTATAACTGCGGTATGTCTACATCACACAAATCAAACCTGAGGTGAGCTACACCGGCTGCCTCCAAAAGCATTAATTCAAGTACCAGAAACAAGATAGACAGAGTATTAGTCTGACTAATAAGCAGGGGTAGCGAGTCTATATAGCAGCTTGTACTAATGAATTTCAATGAAAATGGGCTTAATCTAATTACCTATGAGTTTTTCTGGTTAAGAGCACATACACAAAGTGTTACTATGAATTTGATGGTCCACACTCACTGTCAACACATTAAATCCTTCAGTCCAGTTCATATCAGCTTCATTCCTCAACACCCCTAGAACAGCCCCTGCTGACCAGCTGTTTGAGAAGTTACACCAAAGACCAAAGGCGGAAGATGTGGAACTACCACAGGTGGTCCTTCACATTCGGACACAGATGGTGAAGAGAAAAAAATAACATGCTACACACACCACACTATAGCTGTGCTGTACATTACTTACCTCTGCTTAGAGCAACCTTTTAAAAATAGAAATACAAGAAAATGGAGGTGGCAATCAGAGTAACTCCAGTGGGGAAGGAGGAGAGAAGCATTTGCCACCCTTCCTCTATCAACCCCCCAACACTGTGCGGCCCACATCATCGAGCCGCTCTTGGAAATCAGATGTCCTCAGTGGACCAGCTGGAGGCATAGATTATGGTAGATTCAACATGTACCTGCCCCACGCAAATGATGGCACTCCAGGACTTGCAAAGATAGCACCTCGTTGACAGCAGCACGTCTGTTGCATGCAACTTCAGCCTCTGCCCCCATCTCTGTAGGTATTGCTGTTCCAGATAAACAAACCAAACTGTCCACAACTGAAAGCTTGCTGATGTTTTCTGAGACTGCTGCATCTTTGTTTGCTGCTTGCTTCAAATGCAGAAGAAATGGAAATAATGCATAGCCATTCAAAGACTGGCCTGTCAGAAAAGTGCTTCAGAACATGCAAAGCTGCCATTTCTGTAAGGAAATTTGGACATGGTTATTTCAGAAAAAAAGCAGATCCTTATATCTATTATGCCCATCCTCTCTGTCCCTATACAGTGTATATAAGGATTCCCAGCCTTATTAATAATCTCTAGTTATCACAGTAATTAGGAGCTTGAAAGGATAATACGTAGTTGCCAATGTCCTAGCACACACAGTAGATAGTGTGTATTACTTACTGACATCTGATACCATATATGTGCTAATTTACTTGCATCTACAGAAACCATAAGAAACTAAGTATATTACACAAAAATGTCCTAACTCAAATCTTTCAGTCTCATCCTTCACATGAAAAACATCTGAAATCTGCTAATAACTTGAACTTTAGACATAGATTCATAGATTGGTCCAGGCCGGAAGGGACCTCCAAAGGTCATCTAGTCCGACCTCCCCGCAGTCAGCAGGGACACCCCCAACTAGACCAGGTTGCCCAGCGCTTCGTCGAGCTTCACCTTGAATATCTCAAGGGAAGGGGCCTCAACCACCTCCCTGGGCAACCTGTTCCAGTGCTCCACCACCCTCATGGTAAAGAATTTTTTCCTAATATCCAATCTAAATCTCCCCTTCTCCAACTTAAAACCATTGCCCCTTGTCCTGTCACTGCAGGCCTTTGTAAACAGACCCTCCCCAGCCTTCCTGTAGGCCCCCCTCAGGTACTGGAAGGCTGCTATGAGGTCTCCTCGGAGCCTCCTTTTCTCCAAGCTGAACAACCCCAGCTCCTTCAGTCTGTCCTCANGGACTCTGGGATGTATTTCATCAGGTCCCATGGACTTGTATATCTTTAGATTCCTTAGGTGATCACGTACCATGCCTTCAGTTATAGTGGGATGGACTTTGTCACCTGGATCCTCAACTTGTGGGCCATCGATACAAGAGCTAGGAGCAGAGGGGTTGCCAGTGAAGACTGAGGCAAAAAAATTATTGAGAACTTCCGCCTTCTCTTCCTCCGTTGATACAAGCTCCCCATTGCTGCTAAGTAGGGGGGGTACATCATCTTTAACCTGTACCTGTAGAATGTCTTAATGAAATACAGTCTTGATCCTTTTAGTGAGGTAGCAAATTCAAATGTTTCTAAAAATATAGATATTACAATTTATTGTGACCAAACACTTTCCTGGCATTTAGTTCAAACACCAATACTAATGAAGCATGATAATCCTTGACGGTACGGGATGTTTAAGCATCTAATTAATATTAACAGGCAAAGACTAATCATGAGTTATAAAGAAAGTGCTATAAACTGGTCTAAGAAAGATGAATCACGCAACACTTGCTTGAAAACAAATTCTACCCTGATTGTCAATAATTGAACTTTAACAGGTAGGCTCTAGTGCATGTGGAAGTAGTTAAGTGAGGGAAGTGGTGACAAGTGACCTTTTTCCAAAACCCAAAATTTCCTCATGGAAAAAGTTCAGTCATGTAAAAATTTTACAGTTTCTGAAAAGGAAACCACAATAACAATGCAGATCAACAGAAGTCCCAAGGATTATTACATCCAGGATTTATTTTACATATACAATATCTGGGGAAAAATTTGCATAAAACCAATTATTTTGAAGGGTGGATGCTACATGGGAATTTGGAGAAACAGCCTTTGGCCCTGAGATTGGCACAGCTGATGGGAAGGACTTTACCTTGGGAAAGGGTGTCTAATTATGAATAGTAATGTACTCAGATAGATTGAATGTTCACTGAAAGGACCATGTTTAACTGGACTAAAGAACTAAGTGTGGTCAGTGAGAATCAAAGCATCCATGTATTAACGAAAATATCCCCAGAAGCAAGTTAGAAGAAATGGATTTATTATTGAAGATCATAAAATAAGACACTCTCTGTAAAGCAGAAACAGTCGTGCAGTAATCCTGAATGGAGCACAGCTATTGAAATGATATCCAGGACAGTAGGAAAAGGTGAAGGTGTTTGATAGTCTTCTTCATTAATGACATGCTGGATGTAAGAGAAAGAAGAAAGTGAGCCTGAAGTATAGGTCCAGAGCTGAAGAGACAGCACTGAAATTCATTCATAGAAATAATTACCAGGGCTTGTCTCATCTTTGACAAAGATTATTAAAGAAAAACTGTAATAACACTACTGAAGAACTTGTTTGTTTCTGGATGAGACAGTGTTTTTAGTAGACTTTATAACTAGGTAGTCACTTTCTTTCAGTAAGAGCAAAGAAAGGAGGAACTGATCTTGAATCGAACAACCATGAGTTTATTTAATACACTGAATCTAAGTATAAAAATATATATAACAATATAATTCAAGAAATAATAGTGTTTGAAATTTTCTGCTTCTGTAGGGTACACATGAGACACGCTAATTTAAATTTACTGGACAAGGAATTTTTGGACTTAAAGGTGAAAATTGGAATTTCTTTACATCAGATGGGCATGTTTCCAGTAAATTGTATGTGAGTCAAGAAAAGAAAAATCTCTTATGGGATTAACATACCAGATGCAGCTACATAAACAGCAACTATTGCTAGGCTGGAAAGGAAAGAGTGGCCTAGGAAAAAAGAAGGCCAAGCTGTCAATCTTCAATATCTTCTCTGTATAGCTCAGAGAGCAAAATTGATGGGATCCTTGCCAGCAAGTAATCTGGAGGCAAACTTTCATTTTCAGGGCGCTTCAAACTCAGTTTTTGCCTAGAAAGTGCCTCCCAGTGAGGTTTTTCATGGGATGTTTTTTTCTTTTCTGGCTTGCTCTGCTTCTGCTTTAGGTCCTGAATCCAATTTGTTATTTAGCCCCTCTGCCACATTCTCCCTCTCTGTATATGTGTTCATATAAAGCTCACCTCCCAATCCTAGAAGGTTTTTTTAGTGAAGACCTGTCAGTTAATTAATCAGCATTTTTCATTCAGTAAACATTAAGGTGGAGCTCTGAGTCTGCTTTCAAGGACCTCAAAAGGTGCAGTTCTGACCAAAGAAAACCTCATTTCATTGACTGACGTGAACATACAGAGATATTCCAGGGCCTCTGACAAACAGAAGAGTGAATAATCTGTATGGTACTAAACATTAAACGACTTCTATAAAAAAACCCTGTTTGCCTTATGAGACACCATTTCATCTCTGACTTTTCCCTATCCTAACTCTGTCTAAATAAATGCTAAACTTGACCAGCTAGAATTAATGAGGACTTTAACAATTAATTTTAACACTTGTAAAACTATTACAAGTGTTGAAATATAAACTGGTGTTATATTCCATATGGAAAAGAAAGAATTCAGTTATGGCACCTCTTTGAAAGAGATTAGTAAAAAAAAAAGGAAAATAAAAAAAAGAACAGAAAGGATGGTGCTTTGATATGACAAGAAATTTAAGTGTTGTACTCCTGAAAACCATGCAAAGGAGATAATGCAATCATACACATACAGAAGAGAAGTTAAGAGAATACTCTTTTTTTACCAGAGATAAGTAGTAGCATTCACTTAACTTCTGCTCTTTTTTCAGCTGTTACTGCTCTGAAGTATTATCTGTACTCACAGCTGCTAGATAACTAATACCGATATTTCAGATGTCTGTTGAGATCTTGTGATACGAGTTGTAAAACATACTATGAGAATGCAGGAAATATTAATCCTCATGTTTCAGGATAACCACTTCCAGGCCTCCAGAAGGTCAAGACGACATTTCCTGCATAGTACATGATTGCTCCCCTGATTAATACAAAGATTTTCACCTTAAAAAGCCCTTGTAAAGCCAGAAAGTAGACAAAGGAGTGACAAAATATTCTCTTGCAGTATGACAAATTTAGTTTCTCCTTTGAGAGTTAAGAGCATCAGACTTCTCAGTAATTTAGTTTAGTTCTCTCAGATTAAGTGAAAAGGAAGACACTTTCTTTTATGTTATCGATTGATTTTGATAAGAATTTGAAACATCCCTGTCTGGTTCAAAACAATTTAATCCAAAGATTTAAAACATTTTAAAAATAAAAAGGTTAAAAAGTCAGGAAAATATTGTAGCTGAAGCAGAATCAAGTTTACGTAAATTTCATGTGTGAAATACATTTATACCAGAAAATAAAAAGAGTGAAAAAAAATACAGTGTTGGAGATAGTGCTGAAAAAAGAAGAAGAATTTACAAAATCTTGCCTATTTGCAGCAAGGGAAAGATGAAATTAAATTCCCACACTGGGGAAAAAAGGCGCAGGCAAACTATGGAGTCAAAAAGGCATAAAACTATGTATTATTATTTTTTCTGTGAGATAGAAAAAATAAGCTAGCACCTGCATATTCAAGAGAGAATGACAGAATACTTGAGTTCTTTTTCTATTTCCTTGAGTTATTGTATGTGTGTCCCTCATTTGAACACCATGGGCCTTTATTTGTGAAAAAGCATGCATAATGGTAACTATCAAAAAAGGTGAGCCTAGGAGGCTTCATTCATTAGCATTTCTAACTGACTTAGGAAGCTCAGCTGAAACATCCTGTTCAGAAATGCAAAAATCTTATCTGTATTCTGGTGTAATGAACAGGCACGGTATGGATGGTGTTTAGAATAAAAATTCAGAGAAGGGTGAGGCTGCCTTAAAGCTTGTGTTTTCTGCGGAATAGGGACTGGCTACAAAACACTTGCAGACTATGCAAGGTACATGAGCTTTCAAGAAGAAAGGTTTTCTTATGCATTGATCACAGCAGTTTCTTCTGAGTCAGATGCAGTCATTAAGGTTCATGTGCTTTCTTCTTGTATTTTTTCAGTGTTTTACTTTTTCAGATCTTTCAATCACAACATCAAATGCAGCTCAATTCAATCACGACAAATCAGATTTGTGACCAGGGTAGTCAGGCATCTATCTATTAGCTAGCTGTTCTACCAGATTTTTCAGTATCATCACAGTGGATGCTGTGAACCACATTCTCCCAACATTGTTCTCCCTGAGTAATTTTTCCGCAAAAAATCTTGTTGACTTGAATGGATAAGTGAATTTTATTCTCACTGGCAGGAGACCTGATTGCAATTTTTATTATAGGCACAAATTGTTCCCTAGCTTCTATCCTCTATCATTACCCATCAACCAAAGATCTTTTCCTAAAAGCACTCTCTATTGCTGGAAATACTAGTCAATGCTTACATTAGGAAGAGGTGCTTGGGAGCACCTGTGTAATGCTACAGAATGATCAGATAGGAAGGAATAAAAGGGTGGTGAAAAATGAGCAGTTCCTCTGATAGTTGTTTCCCTTTGGAAACAAACCTCATCCCAGCCTTGTCCAGATGTGCAACCAATCCTGCAAATAAAGCAGCAATAGGACGCAGGATTGATTGTTTTGAGGTCATTTTCTAAATCTTTTCCAGTAAAGAGAGAAATGCTGGGACAGCCCACTGCATGTTCTTTCTAAAATACGGTGCCAAGCTTTCTGCCTTTGTTAAAAAAGAAACACACTGAGCAAAGGAGGATCCACCACCTTCCTCTGAAACTCACTTAATTCATCTCCCTGTATTGAATATTCTTTTATGTGACATTTTAAGCTTCATGACTTTGCATTTCAGTTGTAAATGGATTAAAAGACGTGTTAGCAAGAAAGCAGGAGTGGTACCACTAGATTTGGATGGAATGAAAATAAGTTTTATAGCTGAAGTAAAAGATAGGGGACAAAGGCGGTCAAGTTTCCTGCTGAACTAAATGCTCCCACATCACCCCATACACAAGCACTGGAGCAGATAACCTATCTGCAAGGCTACAGCTCAGTTACATGAAGGTTTCCTTTCCCTCCTGCTAAAAGATGCAAATGGAAGAAAAATCATAGTTATATGGCAAGTGAGTTAGGGAGAATACCATGAAAATGAAGAAATAACTCATAACCAAGACTTTTCTTTTTCTTCCAAACACTTAAGACATTAGAAACACATAATCATATATCTTTCTGTAAATTTCAATTGTCTGCTGAAGCATTTGCATACTGCGAATCAAAACCCAGCAGTAAGTGGGCTCTGTCTCGATATTCCTCCTCTGACAAAGGAAAGTGCAAGTAAAAGGCACAGCCTGATTCAAACAACCCACTCAGGAACCTATGACTGACCACAGGCCACGATTTTGCAAATAAAAATCTTTTTCACAGGCAAGGATCACTTGTTCATAAGATGGAGGAGGTAAAAACAGTATCTTCCTTCAAGTTTTTTTGAACTCGCTCAGGTCACCATCCATAGTCAGAAAATCCCTGGATCCACTGAGTGCCAAAGGCTTTACCCAGTTGGATGACGAGAGTTCATGGGTGGCTGGTCTGCAGCAAAGGAGTTTGCCTGTGCACGCCTTCCAAGATCCAAGCCTTTGTGAACGGTTTGCTCTTCTACGCCCCCTCCAGCCGCACCACTGAAGAGTAGGGGAGAGAGAAAAGCAAAGCTCCAGGAAGGAGCCTGAGAGAAGCTGCAATTAAAATCGGCCTGGCCAGATGCCAGCCCTGAATACCTCCAGATACAATGGGTCCTAAACTGAAATTAGGCCAACTGCCAGGCTTGGGGACGCATGCTCCACCATAATCTCCCAAGAACAGACAGAGACAGCGAAGTGCAATTAAGTGTTCTCAGTTCACCAGTCAGTCAGAGCAATCCTCAAGCACAGCAACACTTGCCAAACATTTTCCGCATACAACAGGAATGACAAAAAATAAAAGGTTTGATTCAATTCCTATCACTTTGGAGAAAATGAAAGAGAAAATCTGAGATCTGGGAAGGAAAATATTAACACACATGTATGGACAGCGCTAAGAAAAAAAAAAAGTATCTCACAAAAGCAAGATTTCAAAGCTATTTTTTGACAAGGACACATACCCACACATGAGTGGCACCTTTTGGTAACAAGGACAGCTGCAAAACTTGGTGAAGAGGCAACAAATTAAATAAGAGAACAGCACAGCTGAAATTTATGTTTGTTGCATTCTCAGCTTGTACAAGACAGACTTCCAGTAATCCCCTCTTTGACACTACCACCATGATCCAACTTATTCCCCTCATTAGGCTCAGTTATTCACCATCTGTTTGTGCAAAAAAAATAGTCTGAATATTATTTCTTCCTCATAATGTGGAAGCAATAATCAAACACATTACAGGAAAAGCAAGCTGGAATTAGGATACCTCTCAGTCCAAGTGAGAAGGAGCTGGAATCTGTACTAAGGCTGCTGGAGTCCAAGTCCTGCCACAGCCTTCTACCAGGAGCCAACTGCAGGGACTGCCAGTGAGGGAGAGAGCATTAAATCACAGCCAGCACTGCTTGGGGTCAGGAGTCAGAAGCAAAGAGAGTTTTAGTTATGAATAATGCCACTGTAAAGGAAAAAAAATCCCCTGCAAACATGCACACATTCACCAACGAAAAGCAGACCAGGTAAAGAGGGCCATGAGGGTCAGGTCAGCCCTCGCAGGGTACTGCACTGCGGGGCACTGGGTCTCTCTCATGGTAAGCAGAGCCGAGATGCGGTCTCAGGTTTTGAGCATTAGGATTTACCATCCTCCCCCTATCTTAGCCCCCTTTCTACAGGGCAAAAAAGGCTGGGAATGGATTGAGAGCGATGGTTTTGGCTTACCCGGACATCCGCAGGAGCCTGCTGCCTGGGAAGCCCCCTGTGAAAAGGTGTGCAGCTGGCTGTGGGGACAGCCAAAGACAGGGCTGCAGGTGCCGGGGCAGGGGACAGTCCCTCAGGCACTTGCAAGATGGCTACTGCAGCTGGACAAGGGGCAAGCAGCACATTGGGCGAGTAAGACAGCAGTACACTCCGTCTGGGCTCAAGAGACAAAGGATCTGGGAACAGGCACCTGTCTGTGCCCATCAGCTGAGGGCCAGCGTGGCTGGACCAGAGTGGTCAAGATCAAGGGGACAGGTCAGGGTGTAAGCTCCGACTCCAGAAGGTGCAGGCCACTCTTCCCGCAGGAACAAACTGGGGATCATCCTAGTGAACTTCATCCCCTCTAGACTCTAGAGACAGGGACGCAAATACTTCAAATGATCCACAGCTCCCAGCTGCTACGCTGAGAAATCTGGCCCAACAAGCCAAGCTTTGCAACGATGAATCTGCTTTGCCCTGGTACTTACTTGTTTCACTTCTAACAACAATTGTCTTTTTGCTTTCTCTTGTACCAACTTTTAAACAGAGACCCTCATAAACAAACCTGAGGATATTGAGTCTCACCACCTTGTAGCTGAAAAATTAATCCGTATGCAAAATTGCGCAGTTACTGTTCAGTAACTTCTATAGGAAATCAGAGATACCAAGAGAAAGAAAGAAATACCCAAAGATTTCCATCTACCTTTTCTCCCATCCTGCCAAAAAGAGAATCACAAGGTATCCATTGTCTGTTTTTTTTCTTTTATGATTGACAGAAGTGAGGAAAGTCTCCCATAGGAGCATATAAATTATTTAAATAACACACGCAGTGGTTGCCGGTACCCAGCCAAATTCACCCCAGCTGCAATTCTGCTTGGCTCCTCTGTAGCATTCCATCTCCAAAGTAGATAAACCAAATACGTAACAGAGAATAAAGAAAGAATAAAAAATACCAGCAACCCTCACTAGTAACAGTTATAATATGTCTTGATATAGACTTAAAATCTGAGCTGTATTTTCAGAAAGGCTAAAAGGAAATTATGTGCTGAACCACTCTGGGATCTTTGGGGGGAAAACACTGCATATATTCTAAGTTATTGTTAACTTCCACAACTTGCATGCCATTACCTCGAACACAGCCAATCCAAAGTATGTGTAAAAGATGTTATAGGAGTATTTCAAATCAGGGCACCAAGCCAGAGAGTATTAAAGCTGCCTCCTTGTCTCTAGAGGTTTTAATATGACGAATGTTTGAACTCCTGTTAGCCTTGTTACAAGAGTTACGAAGTAGGAACTGTTCATCTGAGCACAACCAGTCTACTGTAAACCTAAGTAAAATGTATACTACCCTCCAGTGAAAAGCAAGCATTGTTTTTTTCTGCTTTGTTTTTTGTTTCTTTCTTGCAAAAAACATTTGAGTTGAAGTTTTCATTTCAACACTACAAAAACGTTAAAAGATCTTGGTTCACCTGCTGATTTTGAAGATTACAGCAAAATGGCCCTTTTTTTGTTTTTTTATATCATAGGGAGTTAAGAGGTCCTTTTTTTTCTGGTAAATACTCTAGAGAACTAAATATCTACACAAAATAATTTGGGTGCTGAAACAAATTTCATTACTTTAAGGAAAACATGGTTTGCTACAGCAGCCCAAGGAAAACCTGTCATTTATTTTTTCCTTTGAACGTCATACCAGCTACAATTTGAAATAAACCTGTGTTGGGGGAGAGAAGAATATATACAGTTTTGTCTATCAAAGTCAAAGCGCAAAGCACAAACATCATTAAACTTTTTAAAACCTTTGTCAGAGGTGGAAATGTTCTCTCTGAGGGGAAAAGCAAAACAAAAAGTGAAAAATTACTCCTGCTTAAATTCCTTCTATGGGATTCTACCTTTTAAGTCTTTTAAAGCTCCTTCCTAATCCACAGCTACAGAGGCATTTCAAAAAAACGGAACTCAAGGACTAGATGTTTTGTGGTTTATTCTACATATGGAATCATTTACTTAACAACCAAATTGCTTGTGATATTAAGAAACTATTGTAGAGTTTCTTAGCACTATCTTAGGTGTCAAGACACATTCTTTTCCCATGGAAAAATACTGCAACCCATATTATACTTCACTACTGTAGGTCTTATGAAGTTAGCCAATTTTAGAGTCATTCCTGAACTTGAATGAGCTGCACATATACATATTAATGTGGCAGTCCTCAGCCGTGTTACCTATGGAGGGAGCTGGCTTTCAGAAAGTTCCGAAGAACGCATCTGCCTTTGTCCCAGACTTAGGAAGAACACCACCGAAACAATCAGTGTGATATCAACCTCTTCCCCATAACAAAAGAGTAAACACAGCACTGTAACAGCTGCTAGAAAATTACTAAGAAAAATAACTCTATTGCGGCCAACAGGCTGCAGTAAATCTAGTTACTCATGCTAAGCAGAGCGAAGCAAACAGCCACTGCTAGCCGTGATGTTTCCTAAGGCAACATGGGGGGAGCAGCGCCCTTCCCACTCGGGTGCATCCACACCACTCTGTGAACGCCATTAGAAACCATCTTTGCTGATTCTGCGGCCCAATAAGATCTTACCTAGTTCTCAATTGCTGCAGTATTTTGTGCGTGATGTGTACTGCCTCAGTACGTGTTCGGTCTGCTCTGTCATTCCTCAAGCGCTTCACGTCTGCTGGTATGTCTCTGTGTTTAAAATTCTAAAAAGGATCACAAGTGACATTAACTCTAAACATGGACCTGATATGCACATAAGGTAAAGGCTTGCAATTATGTGTGAAACACTGGAAAAAGTTAAATCTAGCACAGATAAAAATCACTGGGGACTTCAGTCAGAATTTTAACCCAGCAAACTCTACAGAATTTACTCCTTTTGAAAATCTTATAAAACAAATACTGATGAAACAAAAGTGATTTTATAGAATTTATAGAACCTGCTTTACAAGTATAAAGAACATGTACTATTTATCTGCGTGTGAAAGTAATTAAAATTCAAAGCATTAACATGAATACTAAGAATAACAAGAACGTTAATGGGTCCCTGCGGAGCATAGGCTAAGCTGGTTTGTTTGGCTAAACTCTCTTTCATAAATATAACTACAGTGGAATTGTGCACACAAGAACAATAAAGCAGAGTAACTGTCTGAAAAAGAGAACCAAATAAAAGTGAACAAAGCGAAAAAGTATGAATAAGTGTAAATCCAGAGTACCAAATATAAATTAGAATTAGGTGACCGTGTCACCACGTAGCGAGGAAGGCAGCTACACAGGCATTGCTCTCTCTCAGCTACTACCTTTATCTCCCGCTTCCCACCTGTGTTTCACGTCACAAAACCAAGACAAAAGCAATAAAAGTAACTTTCAAAAAAAAAAATCAGATACATACCACAACACTGTACTGAAACGTCAGCATACACAAACCACTTTTTACAGATGACAACTGAATAGACAGTTAAAAGAAGTTTCCCTGCAGTCCACCTCTCCTAATGCTGTAAATGAACCCGAGCTGGCTGCTTGTTAGACAACTAGTTTGCATCAAAGCAAACAGTCCTCCCTCTGAGGAGTATCCTTTAACAACCTCTTAAGTCTTTTAAGCGCCAATTTTCCAAATATGCTCCAAGGACACAAAAGAAGTCAGTCACTCCAATCCCTGCTTTAACTGAAGGATTTGATTAACCATCCAGAACGTATTACCTTGGGACACATGACAAGCTTACATCTCTCTATCTCCACCGCATGGATTTTCAAACAATTTTGTGAAACAGCTCCCAAAGGGCTGTATTACAGTACAGTTTTAAAGCACGTGGAAATGAGTGATAGTTCTTGTAAAATGTTACATTTTAACCTAAAACATAAGCCCTGAATCATAAACAACTTGGACGTGGACAGAGTAGGGCAGGAAACTTGGAGGAGTTACTGCGAAAGTTGTCCCAGCATAAGCCTTTCCTGCTTATTTTCAGAGGCCTGAAAATACTCCTCATTAATCAGGTTAGATCCACAGCTGGCTTTCAGACCACCTATTTTTCGGCACTTCACGGTCTAGTACAACGCGCAGCCTTTAATTGGGACTTAGGCTTCCATTATGATGTGTGGAAAGATTTGATAACTAAAAGCGGGTCTACAAAAAACACAGACTTGGCCAAAGAAATGGGAACTAAACTGAGAGGTTGTGTCTGCGTGGAAATCATGGTCTTCGGCCTGCTCCAGGAATTTGGTCTCTCCAACAGCCACTGCTCACAAAACACAACCAGAAGACCAAGAGGCATTTTTTCAGTTCCATCCTATAGTTAAGTGGCTGCAATGTTAATTTAAGATAGAGAAGAGTTGTGCCCAGATCCACTCCCCTCTTGAGACATTTTGAACTTTTTTGTCCTACCCACATGACGGTGTGGGCTGCCGTAATTGCGTTTATTGAAACTGGGCTTTGAATCTTTGCTTCACCTAATATTTATGTACATAACATTCAGGAGAGCACAGACAGAGAGAAAAAATGGTAGTGACTTGGTTGTTTTTTTTAAATGTTAAATATTTCAACTTCTTGCAAGCCAAAATATTCAAATCATTTCAACACATAGTAAATACCTATGCGTAGACACAAAGCTGCAGTAACAGCATCTGCACCAATGAAACAAAACCCAATAATATTAATTTCAATTATCTGTGGTGAATTGCACTGAGGCAACACTGGAAATCTTTTAAATGGAAATAACATGCTCAGACACATCAGTTTATGCTTCTCTTTACAAACAGGTTTTTGCAATATTTACTTTCATCAGCATCAGCCCATCTACTCACACTTTTGAATCGCAGCGGGTTCCAGCAGCATAAGAGCCTTAAGAACAATAAAACAAATGGCTTTCTGATTCAAGAGATTAGCCTCTAGCCCACATAGCTATTATTCTCTCTATAATACAATTCACATCTAGTTAAAAAAAGATATAATGTGCGGAGAGGGTCTGTCCATCATGCAGGCCTGATGCATTAAGTCTTTTTTTTCCTGTTTCTATATATTTGCTGCGCTCTAAGGTTCAACAGTCAACATGAATGGAGGTCTCACAGTCTTTTTTTTTTTTTTTTAACTTAGAGGTCAAACCTACAGTATAAAACATGAGGAAAAAAAAAAATCTTTTCTAAAACTAACCCATGGTGAAAATTACTATTTCTTACATATTCTATGAAACAGGGATAGTCATTGTTTACAGTAGGATCATTACTCAACACAGAGATATTTTAGTGCAGTATTTGCCTCAGTCACATTGCTGACAAAATAAAGTAACAGTAGCAATGGCAAGATGACATTTGTTTTCATAAAGATAATCATTTACAGTGGCAGTAGGGAGTCTCCTGCAACGGTAGTGAAAGAGAAAAGCTGCTTTCTTTACAGTGCAGACTTGAAGAACTATAGGCACGGTAAAGAGGCATTGAGATAACAGCCAACACAAAACTATGTATGAATGTCATGAGTTCTGTTTTATGTCCTAACCACTACATACGCTCATTTTCTGCCCATAAACAGGCTAAAGCAAAGACTTTTTTTGGGTGACAAAGAGGAGGAATCAATTTAGAAATATGAAAATATTTAATTATTTGATTTTACTCACATTCAAAAATTATGCTTAGAAGAAATCTCAGGTTGAGTCCCATGTGTGATTTTAAGGCAAACAAGATGGCAAAACTTGGGAGAGGATAAATCTGAATCAAGTCCCTTTTTTTTTTTCCCCGAGAAGGATACCACACTGAGAACCAAATGAACAGCACTATCCGCTTTGCCTGAGGGATTACACTTTGCCTAGTTACATTAATGGAAAGAAAAAGTTATTTTCGAGTGAGCAAGACTATTACTCTACCTTCCACAAAACCAAATGAATTAATTCTAAATTCTAGATAGTCTAGAATAGCTAGATGAGACCTCACAAGAACATTAAAACCTCATTAAAAAATGAAACTCTACTGAAAACCAATTAAATATAAGAATCAAAGAAGTAAACCCCCCCAAAAAAATTATTGCTAAATTTCCATGTAATAATGACATATTATCCAGAGTTTTACTGGGCTTGCTGCTGGTGGAAGGGGAAATGACACAACCCTGCACGCCAGGCTGCACAGAAAGTGGCCACACTGGGAGACAGAGTTATCAATAGCAAATCTGAGATGATGCCAGGTGTAAGTTGTTGGGGTTTTTTTTGTACAAAAGAACATCACAGATGATAAGAATACCTCAGATGAAATATTAATAAAACATTCAATACAGTTATTCTGTAGCACTCTTTAATTGAGTGCTAGTCCAGCTGTGCAAGGCACACTGATGAAAACTGGCTGTAAGAGTCATACACAAAGGATAACAGTAAATGACATAATGTCAAGCTGAAGCTTTTATCACAACATCGCATCCCAGAGTCTCGTATTAGCCCCATTCTGTTTAACAGCAATATTGATTAATTGAAGGGAGTATGCCAAGAAGAGAGCAGCATGTTGGTCAAATTCTTAGTCAATAATACATCTCATGAACATAGCCTTATCAGAGAGAAGAGATTCAGGAAGGTTTCAGCATTGGCAGAATAGAGATTTTTAGCCAGGAAAAATACAAACTAATCCATCTGTAAGAAAAAACATTAAAACACAGCAATAAAATATGAGCAAACATTCAGTGGAGCTTTGTGGCCACAGGAGAAATGGAAGAAAGGAGCAGAGGTGTGTGAACTCTGCAGGGGTTGGCTCTCCAGAGCCACGCTCGCAGCACTCGGCCTGTTTGCTCGCCGGGGCTGGCAGCAGGCCAGCTCCCAGATGTTCACCTGGAGATCTGAGTGATGATATCAAACCTCTGAGGGAAGGCATCCTGTCCTCCTTCCTCCATAACGTGTGCACTTGAGGCTATGTGACCTCCTGGCCTTTAGCTGTCTATAATGGACGTCTCTGCTGTCTCACTGCACATCGCCGCTGGAGCACCAACCCAGGTGTATCCTGTCCCCTGGCAAATATTGCATGGCCAATACAAACCCATCACCTCAAACGAGAGAGAGCTGAGTGCCACAGAGAGAAGGAGCTCAGGTGATAGTGCTCAACAAATTCTTTGTGCAAAAGGTCTGCAAGAGTTCTGCTGGATTTGCTACATGAGTTGCTAATCAGCATTGCTGAACAGAACCACCACTCGGCACTTGATCCCTTCCCAAGAAACGGAAGGAGAGGAAGGAGGAAGGCATTCAGACTGAAAAGGTAACATGAGGATCACTCCTACATCTAATTCAGCCTGAGGAGACCTGAAGCTATTGGCAGTGAATGCTTTCTGTGATGAACATCAAGATGTGCAAATCTGGTTAAGAAAAGGAATGTGAAAATGGGCCAAAGTATTTTAAGCAAACAGGAAAGTAAGTGATTTTTTGGAATGGTTCAAGCAGGTATGGGGTTTTTTTTTAAGTAATAAATTAATAAATTAATTTTAAAATAAGTAAGATCTCATAGAACAAGCAATTAAGCATGCATTTTTAAAATAAATTAACATTTCACCTCTAAAGCATTATCACTGAAAGCCTGTGTAGTGAACTATTTCACAAATCTTATCACTTCCCCGAAAGCATTGTGGCATGTCATAGAGAGGAGAAAGCTAGAAGAAAAGATAAATCCTACCCTGTCTTTCAACAGGAATGTTTAGGGGTTTGTTTTTGACTTCCTAGTTATGTGCTTTCTTTTTGCCTGCTTCATTCCTAGGAAGGAACTCATTCAGTGAGCTCTGAAGCCCAGCTGTGAGTATCATGATGCCACTTCTGGCCCACAGAGAGTACCGGGTCTATGGCTGGAAACCCCAGCCCACACGGCACCTTACCCTGTCTTCTCAGAGAGCACATCAGCACAGATGTGCCACCCCAGAACACCCTCACTGCTGAGGCCCAGCACAGGCTGCTGCTGAGAATAAAACAACCCCTTGCAGGCCAAATGAGTAACACTACATCCAGCCATCTAGTCATCAGATCCCCCTAAGGAGGATGAAGGAAGCTTATCCAAACCACATCCACAGAAAGGGCTTTGCTAGCCAAAAGAATTCACGTCACTGTTAAATATATTATTTTCATGCCTATTCAAAGCAGCGTGATGTAAGTAAATAGCCTGAGTGCACTGGTGATCTTCCTCTTCCACTCCTAACTCTAAACCACATGATCTTTGATAACATCAGTACCCCAGTAAACCCCTTCTTAGTTCCCAGATGTACCTTAATAAAGTTTCAGTTGAATAGTGATGACATAATTGGGGTAGAAAGAAAACAAATTCATCTTGTGTTAGTATCTCAACAATGCAAAACATGCTAGTTTGGGAAAAATAAGTCTATTTATATATTCTTTATTGTATATGTACTATTGCTTTCAGCAGTGGTTTTGCAACCAATTGGTCTGGTGGTTATCCCACACTTTTGTCAATAAAACCTTCACATTCACAGCACAACAATTGCATTTGTAGAACAATATACAGTGCATTCTATAGCATATTATGCGTGCATAGCTGTATCTATAAATATAGCAACAAGAACATTAGAGAAATACACTTCCTAATAGGCTATTTTTCTTAAAGCAATCCTCTCATGTTACTACCTGTTACAGGTGTACTCTAAGTTGTTTGCTTTTATCATTTAAGAAACTGCTGCTTCAATATTTTGGAATGCACTGTCAACACTAAAGGCTGAAGCGAGTGATATTGATACCACGCTCCCAAACCAGCACAACTTGATTAGTGGCCTCTATTGCCATGAGGAGTCACACCGCAGTGCTACGGATTTGCCTTCAGATGAACGCAAAGAAAGTGAGAAGAACAAGAGGAGGAAAGCTCTGCATTTAAAAGGCCAAATCACAGATTTCAGACAGTGGTATTCATTTCACAAATTAAAGGGATTTTTTGCTGGGTTTTTTATTGCATTTTATCTAGCCCTGGAACTGACGAAGGGACCCATACATTTAATAGTCAACAAACCTTATGGAAGCATGACATTAAATCTTAAATTAGCATGTACTAAATGAGATCTTTATTACGGGATTCAGTGCCAAAGATATTTGCACTGTTTATAAAACATCACATATATCTTTGCAGACAAAACTAAAAGTGCTGCAAGAAAATCCTCATTTCTTTCAATTTTAGAATGAGGAGTTATAAAATGTTAATTAGGTACTCTGAGAAATGGCAAGTATTTTAACATTTCAGATACACTGAAGTATCACATAAGTGAAGACATCTAACTTACGTCACCTAACTGTATTTCTCTTCTGAATGGTAGAAGCATCCACTGAAGAACAAACATTAATTCTAGAATGCTCACTGAATGAAGCAATTTTAATACTTTTTTAAAGCAAGCCAGCCATGATGATTGAGGAAAACAGCACATCTGCATTAAGTATATATGCTTGAAGACAGAACACATCTTCTATTCCTCACCACTCAATTCAGTAATTGAAAGGCCGCCTTTGCTTTTATACAAGGCTCACAGTGTCTTTTGTGTTTTCTCTATCGTCCTTCCCAATGACAGCGTTGGATCACAGACTTGTATCATGATTTAATAGCTGGTATCTCAGGAGGGACTAATAATAAAACCTCCCGAGTCTCGACTTCCTAGAAAGGCAGAATTGCAGAAAGCCTTATCCCATATCTTCTCCCCATCACCCAGGCACCTACTGAGGAGGCACCGGTAACCCAACAATCCACACCATTTCAGTCCCTCGAGTGGCAGAAACACACACTGAACAGTGCAAGAGAAGAACCTGGGTCTTGTGAGCTTCAGCTAAGACCAGCTTCCCTGTCTGAATGGTATCGTTTTAAAAGTACATACTGGTAATAAAATTCAGGGCTTATAGTATATTGGCATAGGGACAAGTCAGCCTTACAGGTTATTTACAAGATACAAGAGATATTACATTCGTGTTATTTGTATTAGCAGAGGGGCCAGGACTGTGCCCAGTTCAGACCGCCGACATGCTTAAAAGAAAGGCAACACAAATACTACGAAGTTCATAAACACCAACTGTAAAAATGCTTAAAGGAACGTATTATTTGGACAAAGAAAAGATAGCCCTGGAAAGCAGTGAGAGAAAAATGGGGTACAGCAGTCTTCCGGCATCTAAAGATCACCATAAAGGCGACAGTGATATATATTCACCACGTCCACTTGCAATAGAACTAGAGGAAGTCGGTTTATCTGGCAGTAAAGAAGATTTAGCTTGGCTACCAGGAGAATCTTTCTTCCCATAAGGATACTGAATCACTGAAATAAGACATGGAGAAAGCTGTAGAATCTATTTCACAGATTTAGAAGAAAAGTATAGAAGAATTTCCATCAGAAATATAAGAATGATTAAGACCTACATTTAGATATTCTATTTTTAGAAGATTTCTTGGGGGTCAAGAGTTGTATCTCAATACCTATGTAAATTTTAAAACCTAATGAGCATTTATATTGACTAAACCAGCACAACAATTTAAATACAGGGAAGCAGTCAAATAAACCCACTTGCATACCTTGAGCTAGAACCCTTATGTTAACCATGCAGCCATTCCCCTCTGATTCAAGAAGTTTACTTTTGCATCTTGAAGTGGATCTTCACCTTCTTTAAAAACTAAGTTTTTTCCCCTTTGAAGACATTTGCCCTAACTCTAGTTCGTATCCATTTCCATATTTGGTTCCCTATTTTATGGCCTTTTTTATTATTCTCAATGTTGTATCATCCACCCTCCTTCAGACCATACATTTCTGAAACAATCTGTGCAGTCTCCACAACTTCCAGATTCTTGTTAGCAGAAAACACTGTATGGCCATAAAGGTCTAACACCTACCAAGGGAAAACAGAAAGTAAGTAGGTTGTCCCGTAAGGAAATAAGTGAAGCACTTCCAGAGGATCAGGAAAAAAACCCAACAGTGTCGGAGAGCCATTTTCATATCTCTCTGTGCATATACGTGAGACTTCCACTGAAGAAGCAGAAGCTGCCCGCCGGGGACTTCTCAGCTAAATGAAACTGTAAATCTTTCCTTGCTAACTTAACCTTCACCCAAGCAGGTGGTGCAGCATTTCCATCTCAAGTTACCTCCTACTTCACTTTTAAGGTGATGGAAAGAAGCATTTTAACAAA
The DNA here is from genome assembly GCA_013399435.1 of Arenaria interpres. Taxonomy (NCBI): domain Eukaryota; kingdom Metazoa; phylum Chordata; class Aves; order Charadriiformes; family Scolopacidae; genus Arenaria; species Arenaria interpres. The sequence goes on along the minus strand of VXAK01017290.1, from coordinate 16,789 downwards.
AAGATGGGCCAAGTCCTGTGTTAATCAGATATAAACTCTAACCAAAGACTGTTTTGTGACAACGTTCACTAAACCTTCTAAATTGAGCTAATACTGCCAGTGAGTTAATACGATTTTGCTTGTGCGTAGACGACTTCTCTTTTAAAATAAACTGGGTACAGGTCTGAAACGAGAATACAACAAACGTAGGAACACAGGTCTGCTAAGTACTTTTGAGAGATGGGGTAGAAAATATGAAACTGGCATTTGTACTCAGCCAGATTATGGGATAAGACTGAAAAACCGGCTATTCTTACAGTCAAATTACCAGTAAGGAAAATGAAGACATGCTTTTAGCTGCTTTACCTATTGCTTCTCTCTTTGGAAAGCTACACACACGGAACAGGCTCTCTTTCCTTTGTCCACGGGTGCTCCAGACGCTGCAGTTGCAGTGGTGCCACTTCAGTTCAAAATGAACTTCCGCTAGTTCAGGAAAAAAAAAAAAAAAAAAAAAAAAAAAAAAGCAATTTAGGTTT
>VXAK01017290.1:335-14036 GCA_013399435.1 Arenaria interpres | reverse complement strand
GAATAGGTTCCGTAGCAAGCCCAGAAGTTAAGAAACCTACATCCTTGTAGTGCAAAGAAGCAGAGGTGAGATCTAAAGCCAAGCGCTCCCAAATGAGAATGCCCGGCAGCAGAATCCCTTCTTCATATTGAGGGAACTCTAGCCGAGCAGCTCTGCTGCTTCCCGGGGCAGGTAAAGGGGGAGAGGAGAAAAAAAAAAATAAAGAAAAAATCAAGGGGTGCAGGGGGAAGGTAACTTTTCAGGAAATTGGACTCAACCTATTTACAGATCAGCTTAAAACCACATTTATTAAGGCCAATGTTTGTAGTAGAATACTGGATGGGGGGCAGTGGTGAAAATCCAAGGGAGCTGAGAGCCAGCCCCCCAGTTTACAGGCAGCACACGGCCTTGGAGAAAAGCAGCAGCACCCAGTTCCCCCCGGTACTCTGGGTCCTAGAATTGGACACAGGAGTTTGCAGAGGCTCTCAGGGTGTTTCTGGTGTCAGATTGTTGGCTCATGTCCCCACTGGGTCAGAGCTCAGCTTTGACAATTGTGTTACACGCACACCAGTTCCCCTCCCTTCTGGATTACAAAAAAAGGAAAAGAAAAATATGCCATTTCTTTCAAAGAGGAGCTACAGCCGTGATCGAGAGGATAATTTGTTCCACAGTTCACTTACTCTGCCCCGGACAGTCTTCCAAGTGATTCCAGCAGGATTCACCTCTTCATACACTCCTTCCACGTCTTCACTGAATGAGCTTGGCATTTACGTCACGGTGTCACTATCATGCTACAAAACCACACCTCTGACAGGTCACAGCTCAGCCCTCTCGTTTTTCTTCAAAACTAGCTTATTTGAAAAGAAGGAAGAAAACAAAATACTTGATAGCACCGTGTACGAGGCCGAGGAGAACAGAGCTTGAGTTCTACTTTCCCAGAAGTATTTCAGGTCAGAGAAGCTTTGTGTCCTGGTAAATAAATCTGGCCAGCTACGAGGAGATGTAAAGACGACTTGGAACGGCAGATCACGGTGGCAATACCACTCAGAACTATTTTATACTAAAAAAAACTCAATAAGAAAAGGCTCCCAGGGCAGCACGCTGCAGGAACAGAGATGCTGAGGAACAATTTGAGGTTGGTATGTGTATCCCCACTGCTCAGCTGTGCCCATGTTGGTTAAGGCCATATGCTAATCCACGACTCTCTCTCCGTTTGGCCAAAACACCACATTGAACTTGCCAAACTCTGCAAGACCAGGCAGAGGTTGGAGAGAAAGGCACAGGGAAGAGCTCCCCATCTCCTGCTCCCTTGACACTCTCAGTGGGAGGCTTGAAAGCTCCCTGCACACAAATGAAGCCCAGCTGAGGCGAGCACCTTCACCTCACTGACAGAGAGAACTCATAACATTTATCCCTCCCCCTCTCCGGAGGGTCTCCCAGCGGCTCTTGCCAGCACGCCCAGTAAGGAGGCAGGGGGGGATAGGGAAAAGGATCACCCTGATGTCTATCTCCCAGTGATCAGAACCTCCAGCCACAGACAAGCGCCAAGTTGCCCCAGGTCCTGCACACCCAAACCAGCAGAGGAGTGCACACAGACACGTGCAGACAAAAGGGGACAAAAGAGTAATGACAGACTTTTATAAACTTTATGTGGGACCCAGTATGTTTTACAGGAAACAAGGATTATCACCATGCTATAAACGGTAAGTTTTGACTTTAAGACTAATTAAGCCAAAAAGAAATACCAACAGGAGAAAGAATAGAGCAAGCAGTCACCTGTGAAGAGATAAACTTTCCAACTCTAATACAGTTAAATAAAGGACACAGAATCAGGCTTATTTGTGCGACCACAAAGGACAACAAAATTAAACAGGAAGTCAGAGCCGGAGAGCTCACAGGCTATCAAAATTAGATACATCTGTTTACATTCCATTTTCAAAACTTAACATCTGAGTTGTAGCAGCAATTCTCTGCAGACAGCAGGCCGCCACCTGCTACTACGTTAGAACCACTCATCAACGCCTACTTTTTTACTAAGTTAAAAAAGCACGTGTGCATATCCATACGTATTTCAATAATGAGCCACGGACATTTCATTCTCCATTATTTTTTCCTGCTACATTCTGTGTTTAATAGTTTCGCCTATTTTAAGAGGCAGCTGCTGAAAGCACAGGATTTTTTTGAGGTAGGTTTCTTGGTCTCTTCTTCATCCCTGACTCTTGCAGAGGGTCACTGTGACCAAGCGCGGGCAACCACTGCACAAACTCGGGCTGTGCTGCCAAGCAACGAGGACAGCAGCTTTCAGGGGAGAGCAGACCGCCCACAGCCGAGAAGCCCAACTCGCTTTTTTCCCAGATGCTTCACCAATTCATTGCGCTCCGCAGCAGGTAACCAAAGAATTTCAGTTCCTAACTTACCACTCCACACATTTTCTATATTTAATTCAGTAAAACCCTGCAAGGGCAATTCAGGAGTCCCACCTCATGGGTGGCAAAGCTGAGAGAACTGCAGGAAGAGACAGGAACGGCCGCTTTGCCTTCCCTTCCCTTCTTCGGCTGTGAAGCAGAAAAAAATCTTTAAGAACAGACAGATTGCGGTACCATTAATTCTGGGCAAAATACAAGCTACAGCTACACCATATAAATCTGTCAGTCACCTAAGTAACCCTTCCACCCTCAGTGTATCGACCCCTGACGCACCGACACCCAGCCATGGCTGGAAGCACCACCACAAGTTTCCCTTCCCGTATTTTCTTAACTCAAACAGCTTGTCAGCAGAAGCAACAACCACCTTCCATTATGAGCACGCTCCAAGACTGCAAAACCACAGTTGCTGCACTGTAGGCATTCAGTCAAATTATTTAATTCTCCACATTTTCTAAACCACACCCAATAAAAAAAAAACCAACCAACCAGTAACAAATTATTATTAATGTAATAAGGTATATTAAACCCTATTCTGTACTATAAAAGCACCAGAACCTTGGCTAAGCATCAATGGCACTCAATTCAGCAACAAAAGCACCGGGTCTAAACACACACGCATTGTATTTCATATGGCAGATGAGAAACAGATGGGCAACAGCCGTGACACGCACCGTCTCCACGCCTGGGGAAGGATTTGTCAGTCAAAGAGGAAGGAAGTGTTCGCTTTCACTAGCCATGATGACAGATCAAATTCACCCCTTCTGATTCCACGGAAACCATGAATTAGTCGAAGGAACAAATCTGACACAAGCGAACGCTCACGTTACGTTCGGTTCTCAAGGACAGTTCTCATCAGGAACGTGCGGTCGGCCGAGGTGCCCGGACGCTTCAGATCCAGCAGAGACGGGTTTCCGCACAGCAACCCAAACACCTGAGGTTCACACACCAAGGAAATTACAGGTAAAACGCACCCTATTTGAGATTAAAATGCTCCAGTCTCTGAAAAGGTGTTCAGACTCGAAGGCTGTCGGGAAGTTTTTGCGGTTGCTTCTGCATAAGGCATGGGACTCAAGATGCTGTGAAGAACCAAACTGAGCAGGAACGCTGCACGCACAAGAAGAAAAAGCAGCGCCACTGTCAAAGCTGGAGTGACCCCACACCGTTACAGAACTACGACCAACAATGTACAACTCTGAAAATTTAAAGCTGACCTCAAAATCCAATTTTTCCTTCAGGTTTAAAAACTCCGTAAGAAAAATAATTTTCAGAGACCCGTTCCTTTAGCATGGCAGAAATCTGACAAACTGCCTTCCATAGTCACAGCCTTTCTTGCTGAGCAGCTCAATCGGGGGAAAAATTTAAGAGGTCACATGACCCACAGAATTTCAGTTAAACACAAGCCCTTACATTCTGCCACTCCGGAGGTCTGTGCCCCCCTGCACGCACGCACCCGCCTCGGGGTGGTCACACAGCAGAGTCTTCACCACTGTAAGAACCACTTCCAAAACTCAGCAGTTTAAAAGACATATGAAATGCAAGAGGAGAGCCAGACGCACCGCCACCACCCCCCGAGCACGCCTCAAACGCTCGGTGCGCTCACTGCAACAAGATTTACTGCTAAATTTCATCTCTGTGCATGTGAGAGACAGGGTGCTTTGGCCTTTAAAAATTTAGTAGGCAACTAAACTGACCATTATACACAGTAAGCATCTTAGTATTTTATTTGTTGCATCTTTTATACAGAATAAGCTTCACTGATATTTAATTCACTGCAGTATTCTGCTGATGTAGCAACAAAAGGTTACATTATAAACAAAGAACAAAATTTTTACTTTAAAATTTTTTTATATATGTGTAATTTTTTTGAGTTGACAAACAGCATCACAATTACTAAAAAAACCTGAAATAAGCATGTAAGCTAAGGCCAATTTCTTTTCTTTATCTCCAATTGATAGTTTTTCTTTATTTATCATAAATATTGGAAGCTTAACTCCAGCAACTAAAAATAAACATATCTATAATTTCCTAGCGACCAGGATTCAAATAATGGACAAAACATACAACAACAAAAAAAGCTTCTTTCCACTCAAGTTGACATCTGCGATCTATTTACACTATATATGTTAAAATTCCACAAGGTCACGGAGGGTAAGGAATTTTGAACCTGTTAAGCATTACTTAAAACCGCAATTTTGTATCTCAGGTCTGGGATTTTAAAACCGCTAAAACACTGAAAGACAATAGACTGCAGTATGTCTATACCAGTATTACATAAAAAAAGACAAACTACTGCATAAAGTGTCACTGAGATGCTCAACCAAAAATAATATACATTTGTATCTTTATCAAGATAGATATTACTGTAAAAATGCTCACATTAAAAAATATAGTTATTATCGTTTGGATTTTCATTAAAACTAGAAGGGACTACATGAGCCAAAGTATGAGGAATTCGTATATAATGACATGCTTCCTCATTTTATAGCACTAATAAAAATAATAATAGAGAAAGCTCTATTATAAATCTTTAATAACGATGGAATAATTTCCTAGTATCTTTTAAAAACTTGCCTATGTGGGTGTATGTGCATGCGAGTCCGTACACACGTGCTTGTGTACGGAGACACACAAACACATAGAAAATATCAAAGTGTGCGTATTACCCCCCCCCCCCCCCACTCCTGCACACAACACTTCTGTAACGCACACAGGACGCAGGGGCTCCTCCGTGTGACACTGAGCGCCACACGCCCGGCTTTCTTACTACTTCTCTTTTTATGCTTTATCCAGTAAATGTAATCAATGCTTTCATATTTGGCCAAATATAAGTGTTAAGCTTTTTGAAAATCATGAAGTGATTTAGCCCGTAACATCTTACACAAGAAATAAATGACACTGCAAATACTTCTCATCACACGTTCAACATAAAAGTTCGTCATGAAACGGAATGTAAATTATTCTAAAAATTAGTATTCAAAGATTAGTTAAATATTTATGGCAAACAACTCGGAATTTGTAGAAAGTTTAAAATGTAATTCACATTACAAAGACTGGAGATACTTTATAGATAGAACTTTTAAATATGGATATGACTGGCATTTATTTTTAAGCTTACTTCTATTAGAAATAGACTTGTTTCCTGTACAGGTGATGCTTTGTCTATACCATATACAGTAGAAAAATAAATTCTTTAGCAACCTAGAAATAGTTTATAAAACTCTTGAAGATTCATTTTCTTTGCTAAACATGCCAAGATTAGACTGACAACTATAAATAAAAGCTATATAGACAACAGGTAAAGTAGAACAAGTTAAGAATACTACAATTTACAGGACAGACTTTATTGTACTAATAATTCCTGTGTGCTTTGCAAGAGGAATAGGGTTGACTTTTCTTTTTTGTTTATGTTTTCTTAGAAAAGATAATTACTTGCAAGAATATAACACAATATCAAGATAATTTATAATATACATGTACTTCAAACAGCAGCCGGGTTTATGGTATCATAGTAATCCAGAAAGATAATCCAAGTCATAATTAGAAGTACAATACCTAGGACATAAGTGGGAAAGGCAATTTTTATTTTGGGAAAATGGAGCAAATCAAACTCTTAAAAGCCTTACTTCTCAAAATCATCTATTTACTATAATACATACAAGACGATCTTAAATCTTGTTATAAGAGAAGATTACAACAGTGACCATCATAAAGTTTTTTTTTTTTTTTTAGACTACACAAAACATTCTAGCAGCTGAATGAGCCAAAACTGTTTTCTTCTTCGCAGAAAAAAGTATCTTTTGAGCATGAAAGGAAAAAAGCTGCTATGGTAAGTCTCACAGGTAGTGATATCTATGGTCTCCCCTTTGCTACAATTTGTAACCTTCTAAGTTTTTTTACCACTAACAAAATATTTAACCAAAAAATTTGATTAAATTAAGCAGCATTCTTTTACAGCAAAATTGGTACCAATGTAAAAGGAAAATAAATGGAAAAAAAAAAGAGATAATTTAAAAATATGATGCAAAAAAAAAAATTCAGTCATTTGAATTTTTAGTACAACATACCACAGGAAAAAAATATGCATACAAGTTTATGTGATTTTATATATACACACTCCAAAGAGGTTAATTGTCAGTACCCAAAGTATTTATTGCTATGTATTAGCAATGCATTTTTGTATATCTTTAAAGGGTCACATAAAAATAGATTTAAAGAATAGATTAATTGAAGTCCTAGATTAAAACATTGTTTGGTTTAGAGAATTTTACTACAACAAAATTCATGTTTATGTATGAAAAGTTATATAACCTTATATGAAAATGTCATGAACTATCTTCTAAACACTACATGTATTCCCAAGTGGGAAAAATTAAAATATCTAAAATATATTAGATTAAGTTTACAAGACCATCAATGATCTTTTCAACATGCAGCTGTTTACAGAATTAACAGTTTTACAAAATGTTTAGTTCGGTAATGGAACATAAAGAAATAAGTAGGCAACATCAAAATTTTTTGTACAATATTTGAAACTCACTTTTACAACAAGCATGTCCTTGGTATTGTGCTGTAAGAAATAAGAAGCAAGTTCACCCACCCTTAACAAACTGTCCACAGGTATACTTACAAGTAAAGATGGATGGTGAGGGATTGGAAAATTCTCAACAGTGCAGTTTGCATTCTTCCATAAACCATCCTAAGCATACCGTCACATAAGTAGCCAGGAGATTACAAAATAAACTATAGCTGGGCTTTAGTTGTTTACACAGAATGCTTGAATGTGAATAAAATTGCCAAAAATAGCATGTTAAATAACAAAACCAGCCATAAAGCAGGCTGTAAGCGTTGAATGTTTCATAAATGTAATTTTTTAAATCATTAAATTTCTATAGAAAAATTTTATTCACAATATATTGTGACAAACCGTCACAGGAATGATATAGTGATTGCAATAAGGTAGCATGCAGCAGCAGCTTTGTACTTGATAGCTATTTTTGCTTTTAAAAATTAAACCTCTCCAGTCATGCTTATCACATAGTTTTTATCTGCAGTGTGTACAAATGAGGAACACAGTACGGGATATAACAAAAAGATGTCCAATCAGCTGGATGGGAATTATTTTTCATAAATATGAAGTACATTACTGTATCCTGAAACATGCATGTCTACAGCTTGTCTTTACTGTCCAGTGCCAGGCTGCCTGCAATCATCTTCTATTTATATAATACCAAGAGGGTCTGCTGGTAACTGTGACTGAATCAGCTGAGGCTGCAGAGGTGGTGGTAACTGAAGAGGTACCATGGGTTCCACCATCTGCACGGCGTTGGAAGGCGGTGGCTGACATGCCACGGGGTTCGGTGCTTCTACGATCTCACCGTTGTAAAAGAAAAATTGACACTGTTGAATGAAGGTCTCTATAACCGACTGGTGGATTTTGGTGGTAGAAAGGAACTCTCTGTTTTCAAAATCAGGTCTCATCAAAGTAGGCCAGAAACAAATCGATAAGTTATCAGCAGTCATAAAGTTGGTTTTATACTGCTGACTAACCCTGAAACGAGAACCACATGCACAGAATGAATTGAAACCGGTCTGCAATCAACTACAAGTATTTTCATAGCTCTCCACCCGTAAGCAGCATTATTATACAATCTCGAGTTTTTCTTACTTTGCTCCAGCTATCCATTAAAACAATCATTCTTGGGTTTTTTAAGCCATTATGCAGAAGAAAATTTAGATATCCGAATCCGGAAAAGTCATGGTTTCTAACAAATAAGTCTGATTAAGCTTTTAATCAAAAAATTCAACATCCCACGCACATTTTGAAGTGACAATAATAATATAAATAAACTTGAAGTTTCTCAACCAGCTACAGGATTTCCTAAAATTAAAATTCTGTCCATTAAAATATCTAGAAGAAAAATGACAGAAATGGCTTCTTACTGTAAGAGAGTCAGATATGAACTAACATCTATGACACGCAAAGAAAAAGACATCACATTAGATCACAAGTTAAAAATAAACACAAAACCAAAAAAAATCAAGTCTTGATTAAAGCACATCTCTACAGGTTTTTTCATACTGGCTAGCGCAGAATTTGGTCAAGCTGTAAAGAACTTCATCAGTGGAAACACCACTAATACCAACAACACATTATTTTTGTTTTATTTTTCAATGTATAATGCAAAGCTTTCCAACTGGGTTTCCCGCTTTTAAACAGGGGCTGAAACAGTTTCTTCACTTCTAATCTCAATTCATTATTACAATACTATTAAAAGAAAAGAAACAAACAAAAAACAAACTGTAAAAACCAACAAACTGCCCTTTCACCAATCTCGTCATCTACAATTAAATGCTTCCTCTGAAAAAACACCCTGCTTCTCATAGTAATAGGCCAGAAAGAGCCAGGATATTTTGTCTTCTAAAAATACTCTGCATTCTAAAGTAACACTACAATTTTATCTGGAAGTAATTAGCGAGAGATACATGAAAAATTGCATTAATAAATCTGACAAACACCTAAGATATTCATTCAGCTGGGAACGTGCAATTGCTGTATTTCAGTAGGCAGCACAGAGGTAACGGAGCTACACTTGTCCTGCAGAAATAAGACGGAAAAATAAAACTTCTGCAACTTGTCAGTTACAATTGTGACGATTAACAAGAGCAGACTGCAAGAATTTCTGACAGCTGCCTGTAAGTCCATAGATTCAAAAGCTGTGAAAACCACAGTAAATACTAGAATTAATGCTATAAGAAAATACTTTCACTCATTTTCAATGCATGCATAGTGGTAACTATAAAGGGTAGGCTTTCATTTTAGCATGCGCATTACTTATTCCAAATAGTGTGAGGGTACACAAATACTGCCTCTCAATCTGCTTTGAGTAAGTCTGGTCCAAAGGATATTTGGATACTATTTCTGAGCGATAGTAACATTCATAATCTCTTTCCTAAGAGTTACATTTAAACTTCATTTAAGGATTAAAGAACCCAAAAAATATAGATGTCAGCTTACATTGTGCTTGGTATTTTTATTAAAGTTTTCTTCCTATACTGAATTCTTCTGTGTATAAATTCCTCCCAGACTATAATCTAGGGATAGGACATTAAGTGAGACTTACCAAATATTAAATAAAATTTAAGTGTAAGACAACATGATGGGACAATGAATCTGTAAGAGTTTTGAATCCGAACTACCTGTACCTTTTCCCTAAAACGAGTACAACGAAAAACACCAAAAGGGATTTCAAATTCTGTAACGGTGTTTCATTAGAGAACAGACTGTAACAAGGTACGTTATAAAACTGGGGGAAAAAATAGCATCTGCTATGTAATAAAACTGAAATAAAAGCCAGATCACCTATTTTGCAGGCAGCTTTTTTCCTAGCATTTTTGCTCTGAATTTAACAATCCTTTAAGGGGCTTCTTCAGTTGCAGAGGCTAAAACGTATACCTGCCAACATCCTTGAGCACCTAAAGCATTTGATTGTCTTCTCATGCACCTTTTGTTCCCTCTTGACACCAGTTCCCTGCTTGCTGTCCCTCTCGACACAAGTTCCCGGCTTGCTGTCCCTCTCATATTGTTTCTTAAATCTTATCTGATTTAGTCGTAGACTGCTGCTGCTGAGGACAACGGGGGAAGTTTCATTCTTCCCCTCTCCCTGTCCACCAACCTTCTGGCATCAGGCCACAGGGTGTCTGATATCAGCTAGTGTATTCTACAGATAACTACATTTCCCCTATTTCTGTTTTCCTTTAGAACGTGCTGCAGCTGCTTAATGAAGCGGTGGGAACCTACGGCCAGAAGTGAGAAAAGGAGAAGAGCACTGCACCTCTTCCCTGGTTCCTTCTCACAACTAGATTAAACACAACGAACAACCAACTTTATTCTCTCTCGTGTTTAAACTTTGACCTCTGTCCTTTCCAAGGGTAAACAAAAAACCTACCAACCTGTATGCCATCTCCTACCAAACTTTCCCAAACTACTTCAGAATCTTCTTGTAAGTGCTTAGCAAATGTCTATTCACCTTCTTTTATGTTGACTCAAAATGAAAAACAAAGAGTATGTTTCTCTTGATCCTGCCACCTTCCTCCCCTGTAAACTCTTCGGGAACTTCAGGCTGTAAACGCGCTCTATGACCAGACTTTAACAGCTGTACAGCTACGTTTTCCCAGACTTCAGGGGCATATTATGCCACATTGGCCCTTATATATAAATGGGCTCATTATCAAAGAACAAACATAAACCACAGCCAATATCAAAAGTATGACATAATATTATATCAATGATATATCAAGAAAATCTGAGAAGATAATATACAAGCCTTTTCAAATCAACCTCTAACTCCTAGTTTCATATTCTACATTTATACTAACAGATGAGCAATGTAGCATGAAATTTTCAATACTAATAGTCAATTCAATGGTACAAAAATATTTTTCGCAATTGTTACAACTTAAACAAAAAGCAGAAAAATACTAAACCTGTTTAGATGTGTTATCACGTATCTGAAGACATCATAGTTCACTGGGTGGAATTTCTTCACAATTTCTTTTAACTCGTGTAGCCGTTCTGTCTTATCCATGATTTCTATAGAAATAAGTGACATTTTCTGACATATCTAGAAAGACGTACTATGTAAGTGTTGCTAAGTCTTTTTCCTAGTATAATGGTACAGATAAAATATCCACAGAGAAATATCAAGTGAGAAAATATTAGATAAAATTCCTATCTGCATATACTGTTGCACAGAGTAACTTTTTTATTACAGCGGTAACTATCTAAACACAAAAATATTTTTCTGTATTTAAGGAGAATTATTTATCTGCATTTAACAGCAAAGAATCACTTGATTAGCTCATCGTTTGCTTGTGGAATGATAACTAAGAATGTGACGGGGTCATTTTTGTTAGATTTTCCCCTACTTGCAAAATGTTATGACTCAGATACATCGATAAAATTTATTTGGGCTGAAGTTTCATAAAGATTTGGGGAAAAGATGACATTCACATGAACTTAGAGTATCTTAAGCTTATCAGTCATTCAAAAAATAAAAAAAAAAAAATATGAATGAGCTTGGTGCAGCTATTTTAAATATACTGTTTAAGGGAAAACAGGGATTGTCACAGGCCCAAGAAACATTATTTGTATGTCAAAAATGAAATAAGCAACATGTAAGAAGGGACTATGGAATAAAGTAACAATTATTTTTTTTTTTTTTTATAAAAAGCAACTAATGCTGCTGCTAAAACAATTCTGGAAAATACCACTAAAGTATTGTGGAACCATACATTCTGCAGACACATACATACTTCTATTCTATATCATAAAAAGGAATACAAGCTCACCTCTATTACTTGACTGCATTGCTAAAAAGAAACTTAATGTACCCTAGTACTGTTCAAATAAAGTTAAACATGCTCTAGTATATCCCAAATAAAAATTTAAAGCAGTATTAACGGCATTTTAAAACAGTAAGTCCACTTATATTCCAAGCTATTGCATGTTTTGACTGAAATTTAACTGATACACTTTTAAGAAAAAATAAAACCTGATTACATTAAAGAAGCAATTTGCATGAGAAGTACAGCATAACTACCATAAACAGGTATCTACGGATATCATCCAAACCCACAAAATTTCTAATAGACTATATATATTAATCAATTCCAGGCCCAAGCCTCAGATTTACACTACTATTTTCATGTTTTGAACACAAAAGATTAAGAAAAGTGTATGTCAGAATTGTATCCTGCAAAAAATGCGTAGCAGTGTTTTTCTGGAACAGTTTGGTGCCAATATCGGAGAGATACTCTTTAAAAAATAGAGAGCAATTTAGTCACTTCAAGTGGAAGTGTCTGAAAAATGTTTGTAAGGCAAATAAATTTGGCATTTCATCTTATAAAGAGATCAAAAAGAACTTGAAAAAAAAATCTAAAAGAGAATTACCATAATATTCCTAGATGTGTTTGATTTCTAAAGCCTACTTTGAATGTAAGACTTTATGAATTCAAGGGTTTTTTTCCCCTGTTAACAACTGCAATACAGTTCCAAGAGCTTTCATCATATGCAGGACTAATACAGAGCAGGGGAAAAAAAGTAGATTTCTCCACTTAACTTTTCTAGGAAAAGGGGAAATGATAAGCCACAACTTACTTAGAAAAAATAACATATTACATTTATTTCATCCTATAGTTCTGTCAATTTTCAAGAATATAAAAAAAAGTACGTCTAAGCAATTTAAAATATTTCAGTGCAGCTAGTCCTTTCAACTTACAATGAAGTAAAAATTGCAATAAGGGCAATCAATATAACATAATTAGATCAAGATAAGATTGCTTATTACTTACTTGATGTTTCTAACAATTCCTGATGCAAAGAGTAAGGAATTAATGGATCTGGCAGATCTGCAAAGAAAGCTTTAAGAGCCCCAGCCGGTGCATTTACTGTTACTCCCATAGACTCTAGACTGATATTATGATCTGTAAAACAAAATTAAACAGCAGTGTAAGTAAAATGTACAGCTACTACTCCTCATAGTGTTTTATGAAAAACAAGAATTTATTCAAAATACTGAAAATGAAAGTGTTGCCAAACATTTGATAAAAAATGCAGAAAAAGGCAAACTTATGGATAAGCTGCTATCACTTTGACCCACATGAAATCAAATACAAGAAAATCTGATAGTATAAGAAAACAGCAGAAGATCAGAAAAATAAAGTTGCCTAATTCTACACGCACACTTAAATGCTTTTCTATTTGTCATTGACTGGCTTCTGATTAATCAATTTTGCCTAGTAATAAGTTTAAAATTCTATTTCCCAAATTTTTGTTCAAAACTGGTACAGGGCACATTAATTTGCAGAATCCACGTGATCGTGTTCATGTGACCACATGAAGCCTTTCTAAAAAGGACAACAAAAGATGCCAGTGACTGCACATGGACATATAATCTGCTCCTAGATTCCCAAATAACAGTAGCTTTAAGTTTTATAACTAGAGAATTTCTTTAATTGAAATTTATAATAGTAAATTCATGCTACATAATTTTTAAACCGAGGCTAGAAGTGGAAGCACTGTAAGCCACAGGATGTCAAGTATGTAAAAACTGAAATTTTGAAAATGCAAAGTTTACTTCTCAAAAGCCTGCTCCACCTGAAACTCCGGAACACCCTTTAACAAGGTGACTGAAGAAAATCTAGCATTATACTGAGATTATCTGAAACAGCATAGTGAGGCATAAAAAAAACTAGTATATTTATTTTCTGTACTATCTAGGAGGAATTTTACTATTTT
>VXAK01017289.1:65901-106078 GCA_013399435.1 Arenaria interpres | reverse complement strand
ACTTAAATAGTGCTGTAAGAATGGATTTGACAACCTCTACATCATATTTTAATCATACCAGACAAGCATCATTATATTCTACTATTGAAACAGACAAAACCATTTCAGACAGGTCTCTTCATCCAGTTACCCATTTTTAAAAAGTTATAGATATATATCAATAATTTCATTTTGGTACAACTGTTGCAATAAGTAGTGGGAGCATGTGAAAACATATTACTCAAGCCATCCCAGACGAATGCCATGTTAATCCACAAATAACCCATGTCTTATTCTATAACAAGAATTAAAGTTCAGAAAATATCTGCAGAAGCATTTGGAATTATGGTAGATTATCGAATATTTTGAAATGATGAAAAATTAATGACTTTTTACCTAAGGACTTATTTAAACTCCAAATGTTATCGAGGTTATGGAAGAAAAATAACATTTTTCTTGCACAGAATATGCAGTCTCAACAGAGCAGAAAAGAAGATGAGAGTATGCTTGACAGGAAACTTTAAATAATTTCACAAAAACTTGTTAGCTAGCAAAAGTCAGTGAAACAAATATTGATATCCTTTGTCCTTTTTAAAATTATCCTAGTGTTAAAGGTGCATTTATTTGCCTTCTTATCCTTTTCCTTATATCAGCATCTCTAAAACATAATATAAAATCTCTGTTCCATATTATGAAGCAATAAAAGGATATAAAACTTCTTTGTTCTCCATTCTATAATTTACATAAAGAATATTTGCACCAAAAGATAAGTTCATATCAGTCCTAAGATCAATCATAACAGAGCAGCTGTGCTGAAGCATGGATAAAATATGTCTATAAAGACCACAGGTGAAGTGTTAGTAGAAAATGATTTCTGAAACCTTCAAGACCCCACAGACTTCCTGAGACCACTTTCACTATGTCCTAGTTTGGAATCTTTGTTAGTGCTCTGAGATGGCCTCAGCAGTCTGCAACATTTAGAAGCTTTCGAGTCTTTAGCTGTAAAAGGGTGGGGGTTTTTTTTGCTTATGGTTTCATAGCAAAACTTGTCCTTGGTAACTGAAGAACTTCAAAGAATATCCTTCTGTGCATGTGCTGAAATTTCTTGCCTCTTATCTATTAGAACTGTTGTTTTTTTTGCAAATTTTTGAAGCTGAAACATCATTAAGAACAGACAATTTACATCCTTCATAAAGACAAATGTTAAATAATTCTAACCACTCTCAGAATCTTTTCTCTATTAGCACAGTTATGATCTCTCATAGCTCAAAGCCAGATGTTTCCCAGTTGGATGGAGGTGGGCACAAAGCAGAGTTTTATGTCCTTAATTAATCTTAAACAGAAAATTTCTACATCTTCCAAGATGCTAAGAGAACTATTTCAACATTTAAATTATTTTAAGAATTTCATCTATTAAACAACCTTTCTTTTTTGCTCTATAACATTCAAATCTTTCACAATTCTATTGGTTATTTAGATTATTTACTTGCTGTTAACTGTCCTGAACGGTGGGTGTCTTTCCCCTTCCACCACCTGAAAAGACAAGAAAAGTTTCACTCTATTGTGGAACAGAATCAAACAATGAAGCCCGTAGTAGTGGCTGTTGAGATTTTTTTCACATTGAAACTCATATTTTCAAGTTGTTCCTAGCAATAATTCCTTATATTAAGTATTAGTAATTTCCCTTTGGTCATGGGAGGAGTATGCTCCATGCTCAGTCTCTTTTATTTACTTTTTTTTTTCCAGAAAAAATGGACAGGACCTTCTTTGTCAGATTTCTAGAAAATAGCCCAGTGACTCACTTTCTGAGGTACATTTTGTGTAGCCAAGGCAAGTTTTTGTTTTCTACTTCCATCTGTCTAGAAAGCTTCATGAAATATTCATGCGATAGGAACTGGTTTCAAAGGAAGACTACACACCTTATTTCTGAGTCACTAATTTTAGTAGGAGCTGGAGTGCTATAAATGAAGCCCTGTGTGCACAAAAGCTCTGCTTTAAGAGTATGCCATTTAAGAGTGCCATCTTTGTTACTACAAAAGGAAAAGCAGCAGCACTCCTTCCAGTTATTACTTTATAAATTGGAATTTCCCTTATTGTCTATAATTTCCTTTTTTGTTTTTCAGTCCACAAAGCAGCAAACCATTATTATAGGTTACTTGAAACAGGTCTTTGTTAGAAAAATGCATGATCTTGAATAAATAAGAACACCCTCTATCTTTTTTGTCAAGCTTTTCACTGTATGCCAGTGTGAAACCCAGAGCACAAGTGATGATTCCCCTGTATTTACAGCGCACACACACACTTAAAGAGCTTCCTCTGTTACAGACATTTTAAAAAAAGTTTGATTCCACCAAATTTCCTATGTTTATTTCCCATAGAGTGGTGTAATCCAGGTTGGGAAGGAGTACAGATGTTACCTCTTCGATCACTTAATCTCAGTGGGTAAAACGCCAAAGACCAGAAAAAACAGATGGGCGGAAAACCTTTCAAATCTCAAACTGAACAGGTCTGTTTGTTGGAACCAGCTAAGAGAAAACCATCCTGACCATTTTTTATTTTGTTTCAGATATGTTAGAGAATAAGGAAATGAAAACACTACTAAATATTTTAAATGATTGATTTAACAAAACATAAGTAAACATTACAGCATCTGTAATAAAGACAATCTATAGGCCCATATATCTTAAAACATTTTTCATAAATACACCACATTTTAATTCTGTCAACATTTCTGTGAATTTTTTCATACTTTATCTATGATCTCAAGAACATGAGTTTTCCTAATAATAGTGTCTTGTATCTAAGACACCCTCAATTGTAATTAAAAAAAATCTGAACTTACTTATTTCAGCAAAAATGCAAAAACATCTGTCTCTTGAAATGTATTATTTACTATTTTCATCAAAGTAGCCCCATTAGAGGCTGTTCAAGTAGAAGTGATAACTCATTAGTTATGGCTGCTTGTGCAAGGCATTCCATAAACACAGGAAAATTACTTTTAAAAAAAAAGAATTGACAGATTCTGATGTTAGATGCCACACTACCTTGCATGATCTCAACAACATCATGAATAATTTAAACCTACAGATCCAGACTCCACAGCGTAACGTTTTGCACATCCCAAGTTTGAGAGGAAGAAGATGTTAACTAGAGAAGAAGATACTCTACAAGAAACTCCCTCTAAAACGTGTCTTTTAAACTGTGAGCACATGAAGAAAGAACTGACGACTTTGTGTGGCACAGCTTCTCCCGGTAGGTTCCTGGCGTTTGTGGGGTTGGGGGGATGTCTCTGATGACTTGCTGAGTAAGAGAAAGAGCCTATAAATCAGTGAAATCCTTTGCAAATCTCCTTAAATGCTGAAAAACTTTAATTAGCCCCGTTCTATATGGCTCCATTCCCTAACAGAAAAATGAGGGCCATGTATGTTGGGAGACTGCCTGTGGTGATAATGGTTTCTTTTCCCCCTGGGCACCGTGTAAACTTGCAAAATCTCTTCAGCCTGGGCACTTCAAGCCCTTTTAATATGATTGCTCTTCTCTCCCCCACACAGCAAGCTTTTTTTTTAAAATGTATGCACAAAACCAGTCTTATACAGTGATTTTTCTTTGAATGTCTAACCCTTCCTGGAAGGTCATTGCACTCAAACAAAACACACATACACAAATTCCTGTTGCTCCAGCTTGACACCATTGTGCTCCTTCTGTACCTGCTAATTCTTGCTGGTGTCTCTGAAACAGCACAAATGGCACAGTTCATCAAACCATAGCAGGCGTTCAAAAAACAAACATGAAGAAAAACAAAAAACCAAACCAACTCTAGAGCTCAATTACACTGACCTAAAAGGCTTCCCACTCTGTAGTTCTAGCATTAAGATGTAACTTTGCAAAAATCATTCCTGCTGGGTTATAATGTGCTTATTTTTTATTAGTATTTTTTAAATCTCCCACTTGTCAGGCAAAAAGCCATGATGTGGATGTTGGAACATTATGAAAATGGATTCATAAGACAAGTCTGTCTGCCAGAGTGTTCTTGCTAAATGCTGCAATGAGTGAGAGACTCAGCATGTGGCCTACCAAAACTGCTTCAGGAAAGAAAATAAGAATAAAAGCAAGGGAATGAGGGAGAGAAAGCATTCCTGGCATCTATTTAATGACCATGCAGTTACATACATGTAAAATCCCCAAGGATTTGTGTGCAGCTCTCTGTCTCTCACCGCTAATTCTCTTGTAGCATTCCTTGGTAATCTATTCCCCCTCCGAAACGGTGTATTAAAGCAATTAGTCACTTCTCTTATACCCCCTTACAGGAAAGGTCTTGGCATTACTGCATCATCTTGTATCTGGAGAAATCCTGGTCTTACTTCTAGTGACCAGAAAAAGCACTTCACCCTCCATTCTGAAACTTTTCAAAGTGTCACTTGCTATTGAAACATTATTGTCACCTCTTTACCCTCAAACAGTTAAATATCTCTGCCAAATACAACAGCACAATGAGAAGTAGACTTTGAAATCTACTTTAAAATTTTTACACAATTAACAATAAAGTTATGGGTGAAACTGAGACCTGATTGAAAAATGCCCTGAAGATTGAAACTGGACCAATGAGTTAGCAAAAGTCCAACATAAATGCCCATAAGGTCCAGTTAGAGGACCCTGGGATGTGCACAGTAAGGTTTATATTGCCTGCAACGCACTGTGGCATAATTAATAAAGTATGCCTGGGGTAAAAATGAAAAAAACTAGTTAAAAAAGAGCTACTCCCTTGCAATTAGGTTGGAAATAAACTATGTAATATGCTGGGAACTGCAGAGCCCACATCCCAGCACTAATATGACCAAGAGAAGGTGAGAACAAACCTAGAGCTGTATTTGGTCTCTAAGCCTCAGTGAAATTGTAATTAGACAAACCCTGCTCTAAACACTTTCATTCTGTCTCTAAAGTGCCGTTTAGCATTTTAGTGCAGCTTTTCAGGCTCTCTTTCTCCTAATGTCTATGCTGCCTTGTTCATAACCCTCCTTTCTCTATAAAAAGAAAAGTGACCACTGATGTTGTGACCAGCAACATCACAGAACCACCCATTAACCATCTTCCTGAATGGTACAGCACTTGTTACAAACGTTATGAGTCTTACCAAGTGCCACCCAGTTGTAAATTGGTCCTTTAAATAATGATGGTCTCACTTTCATTTCCTGAAGACTCTTTGGAGGGGAAGCCGGGAGGGAAAATAACACTGCCATTAGGTGACTTTTTTCTGTAAAACTAATGAAACTAAGCCCAGAAGCTAACAGTGGTGAGAGTCTGCCATTCCCATTGGCATCCTAAATAAAGACAACTGGGGTCACAGTCATAGAGAGCAGTAGTGGAGATCAGTGCTTTGAACCCACCACCAGACTTTTGAACTCAAGCTGAGAACAAAGGTCTCGCTTCTGCAATGAACACATCCTTGGGCTGCACAGGGTTTGTTACAGATTGAGGCAAAGGTACTACATTTTATGGACATTCTTACTCTGGTTTGTCGCTTGCAAAGAAAAATTTTAATCTTTCCTTTCTAGGCTCTCGTTTTTCTAGGAGGCACATGCAATGCAGACTGCCTCAGCTGAAAAAAGAAAATCTAATTGTCAGGACTGTCAACATTCATATGCTAAGATGGACTGTTAACCCATTCCACAGACTTTTTCAGCTTTTAATTTGTGATATGCTGTTGCAGCCTGTACCTTTTCCCACCTCCCCTCGTGCACGTTATAAACATTACTGTCCTCTCCCATCCATCAACCTGAGCGTTAGGAAGGAACGCTGGGCGTCAAGTGGGAAAAAAACTTCTCTTTCACAGGACTTTATACTAAGAGACACTGTGTTAAAAGACACTTAAATACAGACTTATGTTCTGTGTTTCTTCCCACTGTATCATTCTACCAGACTCCACCAGATGAGCACTCCATGTGGTCTTTCAGAGTATGCAACATTGTACCTCCACCAAGATTTAAAACTCCATTATGCTGTATACACTTTGATACAAAACACTACAAATCTCTTATTGATATGTCATTGAACACTTGCCACACTCCTCTGCCCGCAATTTTCAGAGCAAGAAGACACAGCCCAGTGATCTGCCAGAACACGGGCAGAAGGAGAACCTGCCTCTCTTCCCTTTCATTGCACAAGGTCAGATTCATTTCCCTCCACCACCATCGAGAGGTGGACACTTGTCCCAGTTTGTTTAATTCACAGTCAGGCTTCGTCAAGCTACTCCAATTAATTATCTCACTCATCAGTTCAGAGACAAGTCAGAGAGGACAAGTCCTCTAACCACCACTAGCTTCTACGAGCTCTGTGCTGGGACTCCACCACATTATCCAGGATCCTGCCTGAACTGCTTGTCCTGGGTCTCATGAATTTGGTTTTGAACAACTTGGTATTATAAAATGAGCCAGAATGACCACAAATCATTTTCAATCTGCATTAATAAAGTTAATGGTCATATTGGACTAGGCTTTCAGGCTTCTTTTCATATTTTTCTGTTCAATATAATATGCATTTTATTGACTGAACAGACTTTTTATCTTCATATTAATTCTCATCATGATTTCACATATTAAATTATTACTTTCTAAGAAGAAAATTGTCCACTTTTAATTTTTTTAACATCTGTTGGCATCAATTTTTATTATATATTACTTATGATCAAGTATTCAGAGTTCTTTCATGCAGTCTCAAGTTAAGGGCCCTGAGCAGAACTACTTATTCAGAGCATTTTGAACTGAGGGCAGAGATGAGGTCATCAAAGCAGCATAAACTAATCTGAGAACTCAGAAGTGAGAGGAAAATGCATGTGATGACCTTTCACTTTGTACAATAATTTATCTAAAACAAATGTTCCTTTAATTTGCTTCATAATGGTAATCACAGGAAATGACTGGCCAGCTCTCAGAGGTTTATCTGCAGTAATTAAGCATTTTCTGCTCCAGAATTTCTCTTTCCATCGATGAGGCTAGAAGTGCAATTCACTTTGGCTGGAAACGCACTTCTAGAAGGTCAAAAAATAAACTTGTGCCATTTCCTTCACCTTCTATTAAAGATGTATCAAACTACCCATGAACATTCATACTGTATATCATTGAACATGAATGGGCTCAATGACCTGTATAGAACAAGGGTATTGAGCAACTTATTAGACATGCTGACAAAAATACAATATTTGGGTCATATTATACAACATAAAAATAATTACTTCAAAGTTATACTAAAAGATACAGCTTACTTAAAACTACAGACAACTTTTATTCTTCACGAGTCATTTTTCTCATAGGGAAGGATAAATACATTTTTGTTGGGTTACTGTTATATTTAAAGGCAGTCTTGAAGTCTGTCTTATAACATTGTATAGTCACAAGCTGTATTTAGAATCTAAAAATAAGAGTGCATACAGAAAGTATTGTTTGGTTGTGTTTTGTTTAATTTTGCTCTTTTTTCCACTCAAGAAAAACAATCTGAGTATTTGAACCCTCCAAAAGAGCCTTAATTTTTTTTCTTTCATTATGCATTTGCACATGAAGTGGCAATATGATATCAGGAAAAATCTACTTTTCTTATCATTTATGACAGAAACAAACTTTCTCACGGAAAAAAATGGCAAAAAGAAGCCAATAAATGTTTTCCATAATATTCAGGTTCAGATAAGGTTTGGGATATGAAGAGTCCCCACTATATGAGAATTTTGCATTTAAGAAACGCTTCCATGCCAAAATAT
This sequence comes from Arenaria interpres, assembly GCA_013399435.1. Lineage (NCBI taxonomy): Eukaryota > Metazoa > Chordata > Aves > Charadriiformes > Scolopacidae > Arenaria > Arenaria interpres. The sequence goes on along the minus strand of VXAK01017289.1, from coordinate 98,352 downwards.
CTCAACCTTTACCAATCTGGCTGCTAAAGGACGTACTTGAATGAATGAAAGCAAAACAGGAAATCTCATTAAATGTTGCCAGCAGCTTCAAATCATTATGAATTTCCCAATACAGCATCCGATAATTGTATTAGCTTTTCAATAATGTAGTCAAATGTCTCTCATTACAACTAATTGAGAAAGTACAACAGATTACCCGATCTCACCATTTTATGAAAAGAAAAACCATGTTTGGTCAACTCTGCCAACAGCTGAATGCATTGCCATGTAGAAAAAGTCACAAAAACGTCAGCACTTCCCTTTCCGTGGGTGAGAATTCCCTTATTCATATGTAATATGAAACAGGTGAAACCTGTAGGGCTGGCAATCAGGCTGGTTACACCCCTAGCAGAATAAGAAACTCCACATTACTATCGTTACCGTAATGACGATGGTTATCCAGCCAAGCAGAGGTATAGGTGGTAGAACTCTGTATCACTAAGTGCGTTGGGCACCAAGGTGGTAAGAGACAGAGAACATGGAACCCACTGAGACAGTTGGGGCAGAATCTCCCTTTAGACCTGGGCAATGGGCATCTCCCAGTATCTGCACTGTGAAACCACATCAGAACCATGACGCCTATTTGGAGGCATAAAATTAATGACTATTCAATTCTGAACTTGGGTATAGTCACTGGCAGCTTGCTTTTAACAAAATTAAAACCAAACCAAACAAACCAACAAAAAAAACTAACAAAAAGCTGAGGGACTAAAGGAATATGCATTTTGGTGGGTATGAGAAGCTCAACATGAGCCAACAATGCTCATGGTGAATGGGAAGCTGGGCATGAGCTGACAATGTGCACTGGCAGCCCAGAAAGCTAACCGCATGCTGGGCTGTACCAAAAGAAGTGTGGCCAGCAGGGCAAGGGAAGTGATTCTACCCCTTTGCTCTGCTCTGGTGAGACCCCACCTGGAGTGCTGTGTCCAGCTCCGGAGTCCTCAACACAGGAAGGACATGGACCTGTTGGAGTGGGGCCAGAGGAGGGCCATGATGATGCTTTGAGGGCTGAAGCCCTGTGAAGACAGGATGAGAGTTGGGGTTGTTCAGCCTGGAGAAGACCCCAGGGAGACCTTACAGCAGCCTTCTAGTACCTAAGGGGGGCTCCAGGAGAGATGGGAAGGGACTCTTGATCAGGGAGTGGAGCAATAGGACAAGGGGTAATGGTTTTACACTGAAAGGGAGGAGATTTAGATTAGATAATAGGAAGAAATTCCTTGCTGTGTGGGTGGTGAGACACCAGGCTGGGCCCAGGTTGCCCGAAGAGGCTGTGGCTGCCCCATCCCTGGAGGTGTTCAAGGCCAGGCTGGATATGGCTTTGAGCAACCTGGTCTAGTGGGAGGTGTCCCTGCCCTGGGAAGGGGGGTTGGAACTAGATGATCTTTAAGGTCCCTTCCAACCCAAACCATTCTATGACTCTATGATTTTTAACATGCCCACAATATCTCTTTAGCCAGAGTTTCCAAACTCATAACTCACCAAACTCAATTAGGTGACCTCACAGTCACCTAAAACAGGATGGCAGAGAGAAGATGCAACTCTAAGTGAGATTCAATTATTCATGGCAGCATTTGGAGTCACGAGCATGACACCAAAGGCCTGCAACCAGAAACAGTGTGCAATTACTGCTCTGGCTCTGTTTTGACACCATCTCCAGTACATCACCCGTGTGTTTCAGACACTTCAGGACTGGAGGCCACAAGGAGCATATGCTTTCTGTTGCTTTATGCATTTGTACCTAGAGGCTAGAGAGCAGCCTGATCTCTAGACTCATCTATTTGGTGCCAAAGTCCCACCCTTCACTTCCAGGGCAACAGAAGGTAGCCATGATTCAATGCCACACAAGGGCTCTTCTGCTCCTGGCCAAAGGAAAAAGTACAGCTTGTGGATAAAAAAATTGATTAGGAGGACACAGGAACATCTCTGTGCAGCTAAGTCTGGATGCATCTCTGTATTTCGCATGCTCGGCAGAAAAAAACCTGTAGAAACTTTGCTTTCACATATGAAACAGGCTCCCATCTAATACGCACAAGGCTACAATAATAGGATGCCTATCGTAATATCAATAACAATAATAATAATGTTGATAAAGGAGACAGTTCTGTAATAAATACTATGGTGAGAAGTTTTCCAGGACTTTCAAATGGCCATTTCAGACCACTGTCCCTATATATTATGAACACTGCATATATGTCATATATTGATTTTTTTAAAACTTACAGCTCTGGAAATATTTATGGCTTAAATCAGCAAAATATGCATGGAAAAGGTAGCACAGGGGACACTTGTAACACACGTGAGAAGTGCTGCATGGAAGGAAGTACAATTATTAAGAGTGGCAATATACGAAGATACCACAAAAGTGATCACACCGTGAGAAAAACGTATTTTGCAAAGATCTAGAAAGGATACATTCTAAATCTAAGTTAAGCTTTCCTTTCTTCTACATACCATTCATTTCTGCTCTGATAGCAATTTCCCTGATTAGTAAACACGCTACCCGAAGCAATAAATTTATTTAGAAAGATAAGTAATGGGAATGGATAAGAGAGCACTGCAATAAGCCAATAAATCCTAGCTGTGTCACGTCTCCTCAGGAGCCACGAGATACCACCCTGGCTGCCTCCCTACGAACACTACTTGGTTAATATCAAGTACAAATTTATCACTCAATAATAATCTATCCCCTCAGAAACTTAAACCTGGGAATGGTTTTTCACTGACTCGCAGGACAGATTATTCAAAGTCCTTTTCTGCCTGCATCCAACATAAATTTGTTTTCAAAAAGCGTGAGAGAAAGTGGTCATCATTTAAAGGCCACTTTTGGAGAAAATTAATGAATACAGTTAAGAGTCCTGAAAACCAGCTAAAACAAACCTGAACAGAAAAGATGGACTGTTAGAGCCAAGGTGGGAACACAGTTAAAATCCACTGCTGAATATAAAAACTTATTGGGTCCCTCAGTGGCCATTTTAAGTAATTCAAGCCATTTGCAGCCCTTCAAATGACCAAAACCACCATTGAGAGTGACAGCGCGTGTGCCTGCCTGTGTGTGCACGTGCATGTCTGCCTGTCTGGGGGAGGAATAAAGCCTGAAATCACAAAATTGAGATTAATTTATTTTGCTCTCATTTAATTTGGCATTTTTCTAAGTGGGGCAGACAGTGCCCCAGGGGTAGAATGGAAGCTGCAACCCATAAAATTTCAGCTAATTCAAAAGGAAAATCTAAATTCTCCTTATCATGAAAACAACAGTGATTTAAATGTCGGCAAATAGAATTATTTATCAACAGTTGCACGGCCTCACAGAATGAAACTCAATTCAACGCTATTCTCAAAGAAACCATATCCCTTTCTTGAATGCAAAGATGGGAATGAAAATGAGTACTGTACCTACTGATAAAGGGGAGCTATCGCTTTCCAATAAGGTAAATGGCAGAAGCCTGGTCCCAGAGTAACTTGGCATAAAACTGGTTTTCCTGGTAACATGAAAAGGACTTTCTGTATGGAGTCTCTTCCCATTGATTCATTCCCTCTTTTCAGGCTTGGGCGCTGCTGGAACAGATTGTCTCCTCCAGTGCAAACCCAAGTGACATCTGATTCACCCACTGGCAGCCGTTCAAGCCTATCTGGACAAGCAGGCTTCCCTGAACTGGGGACTTTGGGGTTTGTTTGGGTTTTTTTTTTTCCCCACAGCATTTATCAGCGGTTTTCATGCTGTTCAAACGATCTTGGCAGGGCCTCTCACAGTAATCCCTCGCCCTTTTGTGCCACAGCTGTTTGGAGATGCCGCCCTCCTGACTTCAAGGTACGTTATCTCCAAAGACTTCAGCCTGGGAAGGCGGTGGAAGTGATCAGTTCAATTGGACTCCTCAGACGATTCAGATGATGTGCAAAATCAATGCCCTGTAAAAACTAATATGATTTTTTTAAAAATGCAATTAAGTTAACTAGCTGCCTATTTAACCTTAGCATTTAAATCCCCCGAGGGCTCAGAGCCTGCAAAATGGTAAAGCACTACAAACAGCACCCAAATACCTTTCCTGTGGGTCCTTGTCATGCCCTCAGGTGCCAGGAGCCACTGTGGGGGTGCAATTATCAAATGAAACCCAACATGTGAAATTCATGTAAGTAAGACGAGCCACATGCTTAAACACCCATACTGCCTGGGGTGACAGTCTGTGGAATAATAGAACAATTTGTTGCATATACGAGGGGAGGAATTTAATTTATCTGTACCTACAGTCATACCCAGGAGCTGGATAAAAAAAAGATGGCGAGTGAAACAAATTGCGTTAACAGCGTGCCTCAAAACACCTATGAGAGAATGTCTTATGCCTTGGTCCCTGTGGGAAGAAAAGGAACCAATCCATACCTGATAACCATCAGCACATAGTACAGTGTTTTGTATTGTGAATTAGATGTTATCCAATGAAGGCTCTCAAGAATAAAGCAAATTAAGACCAAACCCAGGAACTCTGGGGAGTCCTGGAAATAACTGAGGACTTCAGCCTATTTTAGGCATTTATTAAACCATTTATCTATTTGAGACATAAGCATCAGTTCTTCAAAGCCAGTCTGAAACACTGCAACAACCAAGATGTAATAAGTTTAAACAGCATCAGGCAAAAATCTTTCAACATTACAAAGGCTGGACGAAAAAAAATTGCCACGGGTCAGTGCAATAACAGCAGCAGAGGAAAGATTTGATGTGACTCCACTGAAAGGTGCCCATGTTCAACAGACATCAAAAAATAGCTTCACAATTCAGCAGTTTGTATACAAGATGACCAGAGCCCAAGAATGAAGCCTCCTTGAAAAAAGATTTCTATAGCTGCTCCTGAAACTGCATATTAGCCATCTTTTTGATCACATTAGTCGTGAAAGAGCTGAAAGAAAAAGGTAGAATAAGTCCAGCCTTCAAAGTGTTACTTGTTAAACAAAAGATAGCCAATATGTACAAAAACTCTCCTTCAAAATAACCCTTAAACTCATTAACATTTTCTGTCATTTAAAGATCAGTGAAACATGCAAAAAGATGATGGCAATGTTCTAGTGATAGGATGAATTAAGTTGTAAAATTCTTATTTATTTTTCAGCAAGGAATAATTTATCGCCAAGATTAAACAATGGACAGAAAATAATTTTATTTTACCTACCAGGACAATTCTCATAATCGTTCAAACATGATGTACTGTTATTTAATGTAGTAGCATTCCAGATACAAAGCTCATCAGATTTCTCCTATTATCAGTCATTAAGGGCAGACCCACTGGTCTTTTTGACCTTTGAAAAAATACAGTTAGAGCTCTGATGCTGCAGCAGCTGAAGAAAACTCTCCATCAAAAGCACCTTTCCCCAGAGGATAGGTCTGGCATATTTCATCAGTTCATTTTCAAAGAGTCCCGGTGTCACCTCCTGAAAGCTGGTATCGACTAGGACTCACACCTAACCTGCCCACAGAAACCCCCTCATTTTCTACTTTTAATGTCCATTTACAAGATAGCAGAAATTCTTAGAAAATGGAATAACCCAAATGAGAAAAATCTCATCTTATAAGGTAAGCCCCACTTTGGGCAAATATAAGTACTGAGACCCTGTAAAATTACACGTAACACATAATTTTGTCTTCTGGGAGGAAAGCATCTCAGTGACCAAAAGAAAGTGGTAGAGAGGCTTGACCACCTCCAGTTAATGAAGAAGTCGTCCTGATGAGCACCAAAAAGAAGTTCTCATGAGTGCCAAGAAGAAAGTCATCAGAATTCCTGGAAGTAATATGCCAGGAGACATACTCCCTTTGTGAAATTCTTGTATGGGATCATATGCTGCATCCAGGAACACGACAGGACAGAAAGGAATCAATAAATGCTTCACAATGCTGGATGATAAATCAGGTCTATAAAGAAAACCTGTCAAGACTATTCCTGGGAAGCTGTCTTTCACATTGTCCCAGTTACATGAATTTAAATTACAAGTCTGAATGTATCCAATTTAAATACTTAAAAATGTTGTAGGAAAAAAACCCAAACATTTATCTTTATGTGTGAAAGGCACATGGTAATGCAGGCAACATTTTGTGGATTAATCTGAGATCTGATGCAGTAACACTCTGTATTATCTACTAAATATGACAAAAAGAATACCTAAAAGTTTAAGACAAACAGCCAAAGTGACTGTGTGGTGTAGTTCCTTGCGATGTCAATGTCTTTCTTCAGCAGCTGTAGCCACACACCCCTTCCATGCAGTATTTCTGCACTGAAAAGAGAGTCCTTAGATGACAGAAAGATTATGAAAGCAAGTTTACTAAATCCTTTCATTTTATATACCAACTTAGCAGTCCCTTCTGCATGGAATCAAACACTTCTTTTTGCTGTAAAAGCAACCTGTACCCTATTTTCCTCTTTGTAAAAAATTAGAGTTTTAATCAAAGTCTGCTTTTACTTACCATAGTAGTCATCCACACCATGAAGTAAAGCAGTCATGTCTTGTCCTGACTATGTTGAATTAAAGAGCGCCTCCAGTCCGAAACCAGGACATGTTGTTATCCTTCATCTGCTGTAGAGTACTTTTTAACATGTCTGGTCTCCACATGAATCAAAAATTTAAAAATTCTGTGATTTTTCCAGTATCCAGTATAAAAGAACTTGGGCTGTAAGGCACAATCACAGTCCAAATATGATATAATTTACTATAATATCCCCATTATGTAAGAAAGGTAATATTATGTATTAAACATATGATCTGATGTAAAACCCTTTAGAAATTAATCATTAATCCATCTCATAGCTTAAATTTATGCATATGGGAACCTCATTTGGATTTGTTATATGTTACCAACATAAAAATAGATTGCCCTGGCACGCATTCAAAGATAAGCATATATTTTCATCACTCAAGACCTGGCTACATATTTTTTATATGTCACTAATGTGGTTTTTCATGTTACACCATTAAACAAACATCCAAGCAGCAAGTAAGTAAGAAGGCATCACTAGAACTATTTTCTATTGCAATTTCAGGGGCAATTACAGTCTGCATGCATGTGTACATATTTACAGGATAACAGCCATTATGAGAACGTGGACTATAATTGACCAGTTTTTAATAGAAAATGTCCTTTATTTGAGCTTTCCTTTAGAGTCAAGCTCTCTACCAGAAACTTAAACCTTAGTGAAGATAAGCTTCAGGGAAGTGGTACAGTAATTAGCAAGTACAAGAGCTAGTTCCATGGGGAATTCAGAAATAAGAGCTTTCCTGCTGGGATAAATAGCAGCTGTATGGAAATCAAAATGTTTTTTTTATAATACTTGATGCTATTAAAATCAGTCTCTGCTGAATTCTTTCGCATGGGAATGAAAATTCTTTTGTGTTGTGACTGGAACAATTAAGAAATGTCTAATGTCAAAATAGAAACTTTTTAGATGGGAACTTTAAAAAGATCAGAATGGCATTAAGAAACACACACTGTTTCCCCAACATCCTAAACAAACAAATAAATTCTCACATTTTTGTCTCTTGCACTGTGAATCTTCTAAAGAAACTGGACTTTTGTAATATGCAGCAAAGAACTTGATGTCAGTTCTCATTACAGGGGTCCTATTATTCTACAAAGTCCCTATGGACAAGCGTAATAAAAATATGTAAGTTTGCCAGAAAAGCAGTATATTCTGCCCTTAGTCATATGGACCTCTCTGCTTACTGTGTATAATTAGCGTACAGATATAAATTGTTGTCAGGTTTCCTATTCACTTGCTTTGCTATAAATAGAAGCTGAATCAACAGGTTGAATTAGGTTTTACACAAGAAAAGAAATAAAAGCAGTGCTCTTTAAATGCAGAAGAATCATTCTGCAGCCGTTCAAAAGCCATTATGCTCTACCTTGCAACAGTCTTGGAAAAAGTTGATTTGGCAATACAAATGTGCTTTGCATCTCCTATAAAGGACATACAAACCATTTCCTTCTATTAGCAAAGTTAAGTTGATGAACAGCAAGAGGTTGAAATTTCTTTTCATGCCAAATGGAAATAATTGTAATTTGATTAGAGTTCTATCACAGTACAACTTTATTTTATGATATAAATGTAATTTGACTACATTCTAAATTTTTTTAATGGGAATAGTAATTGGATAGGATGTCATGAAGTATACTTGTTTTTTTCGCTATTAGAAGACTACTTGACCATCTCTACAAAAGCTGAACACTAGGACTTTTCGCCAAGCTCCTATGTCCCCGTGAAGACAATGGTATTAAAAACTAAGAAGTTTTTCAAAGTGGAAATTAAAATTCCAGCTCCTACTATACATTAAAACACTCTGTAATACAGTTTAACAATAAAGCAGTATTTCATGCAGCGTACAGTCATGTAAAAATCGAGCCAGCGGTCACATACACTCATATTTATGGGTGTTTCTATGTGCACACATGTATGTTATTGTGGATCAGAGGAAACGATTCATTATTCCATCTTAATTCTGTGTAGACACTGGTCAGCCTTGCAAACCACTTTGAATTCAGCAGAACTGAAATCAAGGTTTGTCTCTGCTTCAGAGGAGTCCGGCTCAGAAAAGGCTTTGCAGGTTTGGGTTCAGAAGCACAAGCAGAACAGTGTCACTAACACTCTACTGAACTGAAGAAAAGGTTGTCATCAAATAAAGAATTTATGACTATATATGGCTTTTGACTAGATCTATAGACATAATTGATTTCCTGGTGTATGTGGAGTATTTAGGGAAAGAATGCAGCCTCTGCTAAATCAGAGTCAATATGCTTCATCTAAACAATGTTACTTAAAAATATTAACTTAACTGGAGCTGAAAAGTGTTGCCCACAAGTGTCAGCTCAGTGTTCTTCCGATTGATGATGGAACCAATATTTCAAGGTCTCAGTGTTTTTGAGCTCACCCGGTGTGGGGATGAGGAGGAGAGAGACCCAGGCACTTGACCCAAGCTCCAGCAGAGTTATTTTATACCACGAACGGCATATTTAATATAAATTAGAAAGTTTGCTGAGGGTTTTTTTTCTTTTCTGTGATGGCAGAAGTGCCATCCCCTGAGCCCGTCCCTTCCTCCCGAAGCCGCAGGGCTCGCAGTGTCCCACATTGGCTGTCCCTGCTGGGAGTGACCAGCTTCTGCTGATGGAATGGGCTGGAGTATAGTCCTTGGATATTTTATATTGGTATCGGGATCAAATGGTTCTTTAGTATTATTAATGTTGATTATTTAGTCTTATCCTATCAAGTCTATTTATATTTCAAACCGGTTTCCTTGGTTTTTTTCCCCCGATTCCCCTTCCTTGGGTGGGGAGGGGTCACTGGTTGATGGAATAATTGTCAAAAAAATTGTTGTGGATTCTTCAAACTCTAACAGCGTGTTAGGGTAGGAAAGATTACTCACGAACATGATATTTTCATACCAAGATAGGTGAGGGGGATGGGGGACAGGACGTCTGGGTTTCCTAATAACGTTGTGATAAAACAGCCGTTTGCTGGGCCAAGCCTGTGAGAAGACATACAACCCACAGGTCCTTAGAACCCTTCTGCCAGTGGTGATGTACTTACAATGTCATAGAAAATCAGCTTGTTTTTCACAAAACATGGGTGTAGAATAATTTAGTAAGGCCAAACAAGACAGCTGGTCTAATAATCCATCATATGAATGGTTCTGCTGTTTGCCATGCCAGCACAGGTTAACTCCAATGAATTCTTGGTGGTTTTGATTGTTCCCCTGCTTTTTAACACAGCACCTTTCTTGACATCAGAGTGTCTATTGCACTTTACTTCACCCATAGATCACTTTTTCCCCCAAATTCACCGCTTCCGTTACCTGTGTCCATATAACTTACCTTGCTTCGGCAGAAGGGAAAGAATATACAGCCTCCTCCTCATGAGGTAATCAACAGTGCTTCAAAGATAAGCTAGCCAGTGAAGGCCCGTAAATGTGTCACTTCTGTCTTCAACAACCCTCCACAGGTGACATTTGCAATGCTTTTAGTCTCAGTTGGCCTCACCCAAGGGAAAGATGTCAAGAGGCCTCTGCTGAACCGGAGCTCCTGAGGTTACTGCTTCACTGGAGAACCACCACCTCATGCCACACCGCTTTTCTTTCAGAAATACTAAACCCCTAGGATTTATTAAAATGCTGTAGACATCGTGGGTAAACCCCGTAATGAAATGACATCAAGAGATAAACACACCTTTGTTTAAAAGGAGGCTATGCAGGATGTACCCTCAAGCAGTCACACTGTAGATTCTACTCTGGGATGATTACGTTTCTAACACAGCATTCAGCTGACACACATGTATAGAAACACTGACCAAAAATTTCTGGAGAACCACAGAACGGTGGTTCTGGCTGTAGCCAGCAGTTTCTACCAGGCATACACACAGCATTTCTGTCAGCAGGGTGAGACAGGCAGATCCTCACAGAGCAACCGCTTACATCCATCCCTCTGGAGATGTAGGCAAGGGAAATGTATAGTCAATGCTACCTAACAGATTAAAACACATTATTTTCTACATACAGCCCTTCCCCCCCATACTTATCAGCTCTTTCATCTATAGTAAGACGTAAAATAAAGAGATGCAAAAATAATTATCTTGATTGAAGTAAAACAACAAAATAAGAATACGTTAAAAATAGACCTTTATCAGTGTTCTCTCGTAACCTGGTCATAAACTCAAAAATATTAATCCTTTCCAAGGTGTATCTAGGAGACTGCTACTATTTTCTAGAAATAACACATACGTATCATCTTGGAAGTTTAAGCTTGTGTGGTTTGTGATAACAACCAAAGGTCAGTCACTTTCCAAAGCTGCAGAACTGGTGGTCAGTGGACTTGCGCATAAAGGAATGGAGAATGGAGAGAAGCTCCTGAAGCTCCTTGTCACTGCCAGTGACACTGCTAGTGACATTTAACTGCATCAGATTGAGCTCCACAAGCATCACCTAACTCTGTATAAGTTTGAGGTATTGAAAATTTAAAGAGAATGGTGACTGTACAACCTACAATTATATGTAACTAAAAGAACCATAAACCAGATTTTTATGTATTTGTGTATATATATAAAATACTATATTTAATTAATATCTAGAGTTTGAAAAGCATGTTCAAAAAGATTCAGACATCAGATATTAGGGGGCATATACTACACAGGGCTGTGATCTAAAATTGGAATTCATTGTAAAATTGGCAAATAAAGGTCAGGTTCGTTTCCTCATGCCATAGACAAAATACTGCCCTTAAAAGCAACTGAAATGCAATTTGTATGTGAAATATAATTCACAAATGTTGTATTAATTTGACTTCTGATGGCACTATGCTCCTAAGGAGAAAACAGGCACCGATACCAAACCTGTTGCATTTGCCAACTTGGGCAAACCTGGCAAATTGACTATTCCATTTTTAGGGCCTGTGACCATGAGGTGCAGTCGTATTTCTACTGGGATGCTTGAACGTTTGGTCTTCCTGATTTGTTCCTGTCAGATTTCAAAAATAACACAGCTGCAGTGGTGCTAGAGATCTGTACTTTACACACTTTATGAACACTACATACTTTAATATTTGAAAACCACCATTCTTTTCTGTCCACTGAACTGAATGTCTAGACTTTAACAGATATACTGAAATACAAGCAATTTCAATAATTAAAATGGAAACATCCCAGAGTCTTTCTTGTGGGTAACAGTACTGTTATGGTCTAGCTTTTATAAATCCCATCTTCTCAGCAGCTAATTAGTGTTTCTCATTCCACAAGGGTTTTAAGCACTTGCTGAATATTCTCTCATGTAGCCTTTAAAACCTTCACAACTTACTGATGATGAAAGATTGAAGTTGTTTATGTATTTTTTTTTTGTTTCCAGAACACTGGAATTGGCTGGATTAGACTCAATTTATGTCACAGCCCCAGCCTGCAGAGCATCCCCAGCCAGAACTCCCCCAGGTACCACCTCCCATCTATAGAAGTGAAAGCTCTGACGCTGATCTGCGTCAAATAAATCAGATTACAGTAATAAGTAACTTGCCTACAGGACGTGAGTTACTAGACCTTTATAGTGGTGCTTCTCCAAACTTTTTCTCTCCATTATGAGAATGAGGATATTTCTCCCAAACTCCACCCACCATTTCAGTCACACGGCAGAATAAAAACTCACTTCCCTTAGTATCTCTCTCTGCAAGTTTCATTTGGCACAAATGGGAAGATATTCACTGTAAAACCTGGTGGCAACTTTATGCTGTAAAGGGATATAATTTATTTTTCCAATAGAAACTAACAGAGGTATGTAGCAGACCAGTGACATTAATTGCTTTCGGCTGTAATTCCTCCTTTGTGTAATTTCTAATTGCTGGTGCCTTGCTAGAATGCTACAGGCTGCCTGGCTTTACCTTAAAGAATGTAGGCAATGAGGTGCTATTGGCTTGTTCTGATACATGTCTCTTCTACCGTAAGATGGCAGGCATAGTACATAAACTTTCAATAATATACTAAAGATCACAATTATTAGATCAATACGATGTTCATTACCGTCCTTCCTGCGTGAATCAGAAAAAAATGGTCTCTCTGTACCATTATCTGCTGCTGAATTCGTGGGATGCTGTTAGTTCATCATTGCAGCTCCTTCAAAACATGACTTGGCAAGAAAAAAAATTAATAAAAATTTGATCAGGCATAAAATGACTGTATTTTTGGTTAAAGTGCAGAACGATAGCACAATATAGGTATGGTATAGCTTTTATTTTTATTCAGCTGTTTAGTATGCTATAGGTATAAATGAGAGACTTAAACCAAGCATCAAAACTGAACCTTTCAGACGTTAATGTGATGATAGCTGTGTTATTATGAGGCTAATGATATCTAGTGCACACAAGAATACATAGGTGTCATGCTGGGAAACCAATGATCTGGCTCTCATTCTGACTGCAGGCAAAGAATATCTCATCAAAGCTATAAATTTCATGAGTCTGTTCCCAAATTTAAAACCCTTAAGGAAATGGCTTTCATGGTTCAACAGTTTTAAAGGGTTGCTCTTACTTGGCTTTGTAACAAGTAAATTAATAGTTCTTCCAAAACAAATCAGAATTATGCCATAGCTGCATGCATTTTCATGCTGTTGCCTTCAGCGTTTTCCTTCCTTCTCCAGATAACATCGCTGCAGAATCCACATTGAATTCACCGTGGGGAAACATTTATTACCCGCTAAGATTTCGCAGTCTAGCCTTAGATAGGTGATAGAAGCTGCTTTACTCATTGCTATGTAAAAATTGTTTTCTTTAGGTCATGTGAAATAGAGCCAGTTTCTAATCAACCTTCACTTTTCACAGAGTAAAACCCATCCAGCTTAATGTCAGGGAGAGTTAAGTTTCTGTAGCGTGATGCAGAGCAACCAACCAAGAGGGAGAGAGCTTATGGGACTGCAATCACAAAGAAGCGCTGAAGTGACAGACTTCTCTGCCAATATGGGTTGTTTTCCCCCTTTACAAATTCTGACTGTGCAAACATTGCAGCATCTGAAAGGAATAATCATGTTTAAATAACTCTCTTAATTTCAAGGTATAAAAATGCTTTCTGATGAGCAGAAAATGAATATTGTGTTAGGATTAGCTGTTGCATGTCGAATTTCATGCATATAATGCACTATGACTAGTGCTGTTCAGGAGAAAAACAATAAATGAGCACTGAATGTCCAGCACAGCAATACAAATCTCAATATATAAATAACAAATATACTCTGAATTCTCCTTTTAACTAGTAAGAAGTTACACATATACTATGATTAAAATACCAAGATGTATCTGGTGTGTGTAGAACACTTATGGTTGCACAGCATTTTACATCTAACTGTTTCAATGACCGTGGAGCTATAAAGAGAAGATTAACAGCATCTGTGTCAAACGTAGCTTTGCTTTTTTGGCTCATGCCAATCATTTGGAGTCCTCTCTTTAAGGTGAGGATGTAACATCTGGAATAAGAACCCTTGTGTGACAACAGCAATTAGGTGATATACTAAGGAAATGAATTATACACCATACTCCCATAAATCAGAAACGTCACTCTGTGAGTGACACAACTCCTGCTCCTCCAGTTATCATAGAATCATTCAGGTTGGAAAAGACCCTTGGGATCATCGAGCCCAACCATCAACCCTACTCTAAAAAGTTCTCCCCTACACCATATCCCCCAACACTGCATCTAAATGACTCTTAAACACATTCAGGGATGGTGACTCAACCACCTCCCTGGGCAGCCTATTCCAGGGTCTGACCACTCTTTCTGTGAAGAATTTCTTCCTAATGTCCAGTCTAAACCCACCCTGTTGCAGCTTGAATCCATTCCCTCTTGTTCTATCGCTAACTACCTGTGAGAAGAGACCAGCACCAACCTCTCTACAATGTCCTTTCAAGCAGCTGTAGAGAGTGATGAGGCCTCCCCTCAGCCTCCTCTTCCTCAGGCTAAATAGTCCCAGCTTCTTCAATCCCTCTTCATAAGATTTATTCTCCAGGCCCTTCACCAGCTTCGTTGTCCTCCTCTGCACTTGCTCCAGTTGGTGAACCCCCTATGAGGGAGCAGTGCAGGAGCCTCACAGGGAGCAGAAAGATCAGAAATTCTATTCTAAAAACAAAATTTACAGTAATAGACAAATTTGCTCTTATCTGACAGTGAAGTGACTGTCTGTAAGAGAAAACACAGTGTTGGAGTCCACAAAATCCTCAATGGCCCACTGTTCCGCAGGGGGGAAAGAGCAAACATGGAGGAGTGAACAGAACCCAACTGTAATCCCTTATAAACTGCACAAAAAGCAGTAAATTTGCTTTAATATGAGGAAAATGACAGTTTCTCTTCAAGCATGGAAAATATAATTATCCCCCAAGCCACCCTAAAATAGCTCTCACTAGTGCAAGCCAGAAAACTGCAGTTCCCAGCTGGGGAGCGCCACCACTGCCGTGCGTGAGAGGGATGGAATGGGAAATAAATAGTTCTCCATCTAGGCTTTTAGAGCATCCCGTGACTCTTACTATTAAATAACTGCATAAAGGGAAAGAGAATAAAATAAAAAGGACATTGTAACTGCTCAGGCATATGTACCTAGGGGTGTCTGTGCATTTTTACATATAAGAAATGTACTGTTCCATAAAAATGTCTGCAATCTGCTAAACTAAAGCTGTCTAAACTTTTGCCCATCCTAACTCTAATTTAGCCTTTGAGCAACTCCAGGTACAATTTGAGCTTCGCCCTACAGGACCTTGGCTGCCTTCCGTATCCAAACTGGCTGGTGCTTGGTCGCAGCATGTACATACCTTGAGTGAAACCCACAATATTCTGCATCAGGTTTTCAGCTTAGTTCTGATGAAGTAGCAACTCTCAGCAGCATCGTGTCACAGTCATGTAGGACCGTTTCAGCCATCTGCTTTACCCACTGATTTGTATCCAAAAATCCTCCGGACATCGAGAAAAAAAGATACGATGAAAATGAAATTCATACTGAGTAGCCTGAAAACTCAAGAATATATAAAAAATCAGTTCAGCTGCAAATTTTAATTAGATCAGAATCAAGATAAAGGAAATAGTCACCCACTTTTTATAGTCTTTATTTGATCTTTATCAGTTAAAATTCTCTTATTTAGTAAAAATGTCTACACACAACTCACTAAATAAACCTCCTCCATTTTTCTAGAAGGAATGAAGTTAGGGCTGCGTTTTGATTCAGCCACATTTATCTCACTTCATCTCAGACCCAGCTGATTACGATACAGTGCTGATTATTATTATTTTTGCAGTGAAAATCTCTACATTCCAGTATTTGAATTTTGAATTAAATAATTTAACCAACTGACTGGTTTCTATTTATCGACCCTGACTGTAGAGTTCTGATGACGTATGTTGGATTTCTGAAAAAGCAGTTAACGAAAAGTAGGATTTATGTAAATGTACTCTCACGTTAAATTCTTAAGAATTTAGGAAAGATATAGAAATACTCCTTTTAAGGCTCATCAGCACTATGCATCAAATGGAAGCTTCTGCAGCTTTCCATGTCTGTGCCATTTTTCTCACTCTGGTGTTTGGGAACCAGGTAATATATTTTCATACAAAACCTGAACAGCGAATAACCACCCTTCTCATCTCATGCACCCGTACAGTCTCAGGCTGTCACAGAGTTGAGACTCACAGCAAAAGGACAAACCTGCTGCCATGGACGGAATAGAAATAGATTATTTTGCACAAATTAGATCCTATCTGCTAATTTCGCATAAGACAATTTGGGTGGATAAACCTAAACATCAAGAGCAGAGGGGATGGGGGTGGGCAGAGAGGCTGAGACACGGCCATAACTCATCCCAGCCCAAACCCCCCTCTGCATGAAACCTCATTTTCCCACCTTTTCTTGCAAGTTATTTGTTCTGTCCTTCAAAACTCAGAGGCTTTTCAGCCCTTTCCAATGGCAACCCTGCCCCTTCTCCAGATCCTCGTGAGTGCTAAGCTCTGAGAACTCACATTGGCTTTCTGGGTTAGCCTGAAAAAAAACAGGAAAAACATTCACTTTGTCCTCATCCCCCCTGTAATCCCGCACACCATCGTCCAGAGAACAGTCCATATGGTCCTGCATGGGAAATCTGTGCCTCTGGCTTTCTTAAATCTTTCTCTTCCACGGCAGTGAAGTCAAAATCCTGTTCCTTCTCCTTTCTGAGATGGCTACAGTGGTTGATCTGCACCAAATGGACCAGCGCTGAATTTATTTTATTTGCTAATTTACATGATCGCTGCATTCGTTAAAACAAGATCTAGCGTTATTAAACTCCTGTAGAGTAATTGTGATTGAAATTTCTCCACGAGCCACATGCATTTGAACCTCATGAAACAGAAGAGAATTTATAAAAGATATTGCTTCAGCACAGGCATGTTGTTTTTAAAATATCTGAAACTACAATTTAAACAGACGGGATAAAATTGAGGATGAATGCTATTTACAATCTGATTTAACACTCGATATACAGAGTAACAGTAAAAATACCGAACAGTGGGAAAAGAGGTAGAACTTTTTCAATTGAAGATGATTAATTTCTCCTAGAGCAAGACAAACTTCACTCGTGGGACTTCAGAGCGTGTTGCTCTGATCCTAAAACAGAGTCAGTAAGATTTTTGGTTTCTTCCTTGCAACTTGTGAAACTATCGGGCTATAAACTTCCACTTAAATTTCTTGTACTAACCCTTCCATATACTGACATAAACAGCTGTTATGGTTTGAAGAATCCACAAAAAGAGAGAGAGCACTTCGAGGCAAACTTTCTAATTTATATTGAATGCTCCATTCCTGGTATGGAATAACCCTGTTGACAGCTTGGGTCAAGTGCCCGGGTCTCGCTCCTCCTCATCCCTGCACCTGGGGAGCTCGAAAACACTGAGACCTTGAAACCCATACACCAGAGCTGGCTATAAAGTATTTTCACAAATTCAGACACTAGAGTCTTCTAAAAACACAGTTTTCCCAAGCATTAGAAGAGACCTCATTGAAAAGGAAAATCACTGAAAGAGAAATTAATCCTGTGTCGCTCAAACCAGGACATTAGGCTAAAAAGCAGAAAAAATCAGGAATAAAAATGATGAGTACAGGAAGAAAGGGTTTTTATTTTAGATTTTCACTACTCACTTAAAGGTGTAATGACACAGCAAGAAGTTATTTAAATCTGTTAGAATGGAAAGATTGGTGTGAAGGAACTGGACACGGACAGGATGGCCTAATCAAGACAATTCATGATCACGTGAAAATGGGAAAGGTTTACATGGAAGAAAATGACAATGCGACGTGAAACCAATTACAAACACATAAAACTAATTACTTATGAAAACATCCTGTACATACCAAAACATCCGTGCCTCCAACCCAGTCCTCAGCAGAATTTACTTTAATCACTGATCAGAAGAAATTTCAGAACTCATTTACTAGAACATATTTATCTAACTCTTAAGAATCAAAGCTCTTGCTCAGAAGTAGCAAAATAGGTCAGTTATAACTATCCTTTAAGGATAACATTACTTTGCAGAGTAAAAAAAAATGACCTGTTTGCTTAGTAAATGCTATTAGTGATGAATAACCCATCAGCTTTCTATACCGTGTTCAAAAAGCTTTTAGAATTTTATTGGTACGGTGCTCAGTTTTGATAATTCAGCTTTTAATGCAATCAAGAATATCACCAGGAGCTACTTAATTAATTCCCCAGTGCGGCACGAATTTCATTTTCAATGACTTTATTGAGAACTTTTTTTGTTAATTTTACAATGAGAAACTATAATCACTGTTACACAACTTGCAAATATTTCAAACAAGACAGCAATCTCCTATTTTTTCGATTTTTTCTGTTCCAAATTCAGCTCCTGAGATGGGGTTTCTGCCTCAGCTTCATTTTCGTCTTCCTGTAAAAGAAAATGAAAACCTGAACATTAATCAACTTATTGAAGAAGTACACTTTTTGTACTTATGCATATGTATAGAATTCTGTACAGTCTTTTGTCATCTTTTGCCTGAACTACAAGCATAAAAATAAGCAAAAAAAAAAAGTAATTTATTCAAGCATTTGACTTTGCTCAAGAGTTGAAATAGAAACGATAACAACACTCAAAATTTAAACAAATCTAATCACCTACTTTTATAGTAGAAGAATACTTTAATGAGTAAATATTTCCCTGACCAATTTACTGGATGGTTACATAAAGAAATTACGAAACCACACACAGATAACAAGATATTCAAACGTTTGCAGCAGACAGTATTACACACCTTTCCTTTGTTCTTGACCAGAGGTTTCCACTAAATTACTTTGAAATGCAAGAACTTTCATCATTGTTCTAAAAATTACTTTTGAAAAGCATCTGCCATTGAAAAATGTTTCATTTTTTTGAGACCAGATACGTTTACTTCACCATTTGATAAAAGACAATAAATTTAACTTCAGAGACACTTTATGTGCTGCAGCATCGTATTTTTGTCCCATCTAGCATATTTTCTTGACAGGTCTGCCAATTTTCCAATTACTTGTACCACCATATGTTATCTGAAGATCAGTCAGGTCTAAAATAGGAAACATGAGCATGTCAGGCAGCAGCATGCTTACAATATTCTACAGCTTCAGCTCTAGGAGTTGGGCTCATAATTCACTACCGGTTCCTCTGGATCTCACTGAAAAAATGAAGTGACATCATAATGCCTGTTTCCACAGGAATGTATTTTGTGTCCAGCACAAAATCGTGACCTCCAAAGTATAAATTATGGGAGACCGAGA
Organism: Arenaria interpres; assembly: GCA_013399435.1. Taxonomy (NCBI): domain Eukaryota; kingdom Metazoa; phylum Chordata; class Aves; order Charadriiformes; family Scolopacidae; genus Arenaria; species Arenaria interpres. The sequence continues at coordinate 79,043 of VXAK01017289.1, read as the reverse complement.
AAACTGTTTTATAAGGCAACTCGCAACCCATTGAGCACTCCTTGTCACACATTCCAAGTATGGCCAGTTTTCCTGCCTGCATTTTAATTCGATATACAGAGAATCTTTACTTTTTAAGTTAAACTTTTAATTCAATATACAGAGAATCCAATTCCAAAAACACAAAGGAGCAGAAATGAATAGACATTTGGGAATGAAGAAGGGTCCTGCCTGCTGTAGCACCACTCATCACAAGTCAACAGTTGAGAGAAAGGAAAAGTCAGGGACATCAGGTGGGGCCTAGGAACCAGGGTGCAGTTCCCTGCTTTGAAACAGCACCTTCATTTTTATAGGAAAATAACTTTATCTTCTTGCATCCTAGTCCTTCTTTCACCACCAAAGCACGTTTTGTAAGGATAATTATAATAAAGAGCAAAGTACAAAACATATAGGAAGATCACATGGGCATCACAACGTAGAATAGCAATGGGAAATCTCATTAAAAAAAATGTGGTCTTGTATTATGTTACACAACACTAAAATACAATGGAGAACCTAGGTGTTGTATTAAAGAAACATACACTCCAAACCATTCTGCTTCTAAATTCCTCTTCCTTCTGGGGACAGGGTAGGCACTGAGAAATATTTACATGACTGACCGCTAAAGGCTAAAAGCTTTTTTTTCCTTATCTTTCCAGACTGTCATCTCTTCAATTACCTTCAAAACATGCAGTGAGCTCTGTGGCTCTTTCAGTTCAGTTGAGGAAACTCGTCTGTGTGTGTGAAACCAAAGATTGTTGATCAGTTGAAATTATGAGTGGAGCAGATATTCAAGAGAGTGCAATGTATAGTAGACATACAAATTTCTAAAGAAAATAAAGGCAAGGCAGTACAGGAAGCAACAAAGGAGCAATGTGTAACTAAGCTTAGATGTGCTGCTTATGGGTGTCAAAGAATATCACTGAATAAAAAAAGCCACCCCAAGAGACTTTTGTCTGCTAAACAGCCAGGTTCTGTCATGAAGGACCTGTTAATAAAAGAACAGCAAATCTGCACATTTCTGAAGATCCTTCCCCACAGAAGTTGCATCTCTACTGACCTCAGTGCCAACTAATCCACCCCCCCAGCACACAACCTGCCATTATTCCAGCATCCTGACTTGTACTCCCTCCTACAGGGGATATAAACCCTACAAAATCCTTGTTTTCCCAGGCAGGGACCACAGGGCCATACCTTCCCTGAGGACTACAAGAGGGTGAAGGGATATTGGGCTCAAGGCTGAACGTCAGCTTCCCAAGTCTATTTCTTTTGTGGACAAAAAGGTTTTTATCCAGTGAAAGATGTTTTGAAAGGGAATCTTCTGGCTCTGTGTAGACTTGACATGTTTTAATTCGGCGCTCGGGAGGTCACGCTTGCTCCCTGGCAGGTTTCCGAGGCTACAGCAGCAGCTGCAGCGGTGGGGGTTTTCGGAGATGCAGAAATGCTGTCTGAGGGGCTGCAGCAAGCCCAGGATCCGCTCTGTGGGAATGCTGAAGAGAGAAGCATCCGCTCTGGGATATTCTGCCACACCAATACCCTTTGCTTCGTTCATCTCCTGTTGCTTCAATCAGGCAAAACATAATCAAACCGGTAAAATCTACCAGCAGAGCATGAATTGGACTCTTGCGGGCAGATTCCCGCATACAAGTCATCCCGATGCCTGACAAACAAGTTTGTTACTTTTTGTTATTTTCATATTTTTATGCACAAAATCTTCCTGAAGAATATCATATTAAAACATGCTCCCCGCAGCACATCCTAATTGTGCTTTTACTCCATTTTCCAAGCAGGGAAACTCACATTTCATTTTTGGAACAGAAATCTAAGTGTGGTGACTGCTGTGCAAAACGCAGAGCAGCGATGGTTGATCCTTCTCACAGTATGAATTATCAAGGGGAAAAAAACCTTCTCCTTTGTCAGAAATGCCTTCAGCCGGATCAGTTCCCAGACTGGTGGTGCGCTGCCACTGGGCCAGCACAGAAGAGACCGCAGAAATGATCGACGGGGGACTCGGGAAAGTATGAACCAACCAGTTCTGGCACCCAGGCATCTTTCTGCCAGAAAAAAAAAAGAGCAACAGCAGCTGCCTGAGAATGGCAAATGTACCAACGACTGAAAATCATCAGAAAATTTTGAGGAACGAGCTCCTATAAGTAGTACAATATCACTTCCAATACACTTGGGAAAGATTTGAACTCACAATTCAGAGCACGCATATTAGCCATACGCCAAGATGTGAAGACTCACTATTATTTTGGCTTGCTGACAATGCAAAATTTCTATGAAATATTTTATCTTTTTTTTCTTTCTTTTTTTTTTAAAAAAGCCCAAGAGGCATCCCAGTGATTGCACATGGAATACTGAATTGGTTGGAGTTTCTAATGTCATTAATAATGTTTGAATTTTCAACTAAATAGCCTCTATAGCCTAATTATAATGAAATTATGCCAAACAGACTGCAGATTAAACATATTTAATGTATTTGTTTTACTAATTACCACCTATCATTACCATCATTACAATGCTTTTAATTCTGATGGATAGCAAAGGAAAACCTTTTATTTTCGTGTTATCTGTTAAAGAACAGTCCATGATGGCAGTGTGTAAAGTTGCTGTTACCAGTGGCTACACAGCAGATGAAATAATGAATTCCAGTTTCTGTTGCACAGAAATACAGTTCAAATTATATCCATTAATACCGCACATCTCTATTTTATGTTATTTGTTTTGCTTCCAGCCTCTACTGTCCAGTGCTTTCTGTCCTAAAAATCCTGAGACAGAGAACAGCCATTTTGCTGTTAAAATGTTCAATGACCAAAGCAGTTTTTGCGAGCAAACGTCACACATCAAACTCCTCCCAGTATCTTTTCTGACTACGGGCAGCCATAGACTCGAATATTCTACAGTGAATTTTGAACACACTCACCTAAAAGGTGTCTCAGCACACATCTGGCAACTTGTGAGAGCAGCAACGGGAAGCGAATCCCTCAAGACTCTACTACTATTTCCACTAAAAAAGTGCATTTGACAGCCCAAGGATTATTTTCATATTGAAATGAATGAAGTTTCCTAGTCTGGAATTGTCGTTCTTTCAGATTTACAAAACCAACGGTGCTAAGGAAAAGTACAAAGGGCTTTATAAAGTGCTGCTAAACCCAACACCCTGAACTGAAATGTCAGCTCAGGAGCCCCTTAAGCCATTGATGCCTGGACACCTCCTCAGCATCCTGATGATGTTGATGAACTGATGGACCTTCCAGATCAACTTTTTTCCTACATCTTGTCCCCAGGCATCCCTCCTTTTCCCTGATGGAACCAAGGCATTAGATTAAAGGGTCCTTTGGATGCTCTTCAAATGTCCTATGGACATCTCTTCCTCCGAACTACTTAGTCTGAGTTTGATAGAAGAGAATTTATGGGTCACAGTAACAGAACAGAGACAAGACTTTAAAACTGAGACCCTACAATCGGCCACCTAAGTAAGTCTTGTGAATTATTATTAAAATATTGAGCATTCAGTTTCTTTGCTGAAGTTAATGGGGATACTTTGATATTTAACTGTCTTTAGCTGCCAAAAAGATAAAGGTAAGAAGCTGACTTTTAAGATCCTATTTCTGAAAATTTTGATCTGACAGTTCAGAGAGACTGTCCCATAACTTCATCCCCTCTGAAAGCATGCTTAAGGTCAACTACAAATGGTGCTCTGAGCAGCGAATAACAGGTCCCATGTGGAAAGTTAATTTTGCAGTAATTATTCCAGAATATTCCCCTGTAGACAAATTCTGGCATGAAAAAAAGCACCCAGAAACAAGGGTTTGGACGTCTTTTTTCCTCTTTTCCCCCCCTCCAACCAATTTCACACAAAATGTCTGAAAATTCCATTTTATTCTATCAGTTAATGATATGAAATCTGGAAGATGACAGTGAATTAGACAATTCTTAAGTCTACAGGGAATCTGACACTACTCTGTATGTAGAACAGACCACATCTCAATTAACTGTACTAGGAAATGCACCAGTTCACAGATTTGTGCATTACACACACCTGTAATTTATAAAGCTGCACTGCAAAGGGATACTTCATAAAATAAACTTGCTGTTGTGTGCTTTGCACACTGTAACCCCCATCCTAAACTTAATAAAAAGCTCCATATTACAGTACCATGGAAATGAACGTCTGAATAATAAGAAAGAACACAAACCACAGAAATATCTTACTATACTGACGAACGACTAAAGGGTTCTCTATGCTATCACATAATCTAGAAATACCATCTCAAAAACACAAAGGACCAAATTCAGATACTACTACTTTTCATACGATCTTAACCCAAAAAGAGCTGAAATATGACTACAACACTGAGCTCCAGCGAGGGTGTCCAGCTGGTATTTCATCTCCTGCCTCACAGATTCCAGCTGGGAAAGCAGCAATTGGAAGTAGGTAAAAATACTTTTAATACTCTTCAAAAATGTATCAGGAAAAGGGGACTTCAGAAACTACGAGAGCTTTTCTTCCTGTATGTTAAAGTCTAGCTTTCTAATGTCACAGACCAAATTTGGAGGAAAAGGAGTTTCAGGGCTAAAAATTGGGAGTTCAATCGGTCTCTCAGTTAAATCAGCAAAAGGTGAGCATCCAGCACTAAAATTCCAAAGTTATTTTTCTTCCAAAGCCGATGAGATCTTCTTCAAATGTATAACTGACAACCCTTATAATGAAGAGTGCTGCAAAAATGCAGAGTGCAACTGGAGCAGTTCTTTACCGCTGGATATTAGAAGCAAATATAAATTTCTCGTGATAGATGACAGTTTTCTGTCACCGCAGCTCTGCAGTGATAAGGCAGCTGTTTGTTTCCCAAGAAAAGGAGACCCTTGCTACATGGATCATTTTCATAGTGACAGCCTCGACGAGTTTGACATTTGCTTCACGAAGTATTCTAAAGCAGCCATCAAGAAAATGCCCCCTCTGGGACCACTGGCAAGCTGACAGTCGTACCTTTTAACGCGCATCTCCCTTAATTCTGACTGTCAGAGCCCACCACATTCCTACCGTGAAATCTCTGCTGATCTGGTACATTAAAAAAAAAAAAAAACAACAAAAAAATGGAGGCTATGAATGAACTAAGCATCATAATGTAAGTAAACATGACATCAATTAACTGGAAGCAGCTCTCCACCCCGTTTTGTTCAGCGAAGAGAGCAGCGTGGAAGCGTTGGCGGCTTCCTCCCCCGATGCAGTATGTGGCATCCTGCTCTAGGTGGCAATGCAAGACCAGGAGAACTATTTTCATACCACCGCCACAAGCAGCTGCATGTTTATCATAAACTCTTCCCTTTAACTTGCACTGGTACAAGAACTTTAAGTCTTTTTGAAATGTTTGCCAGTGTTCTGTATTTTCTATTTCCTTGTTTCTAATTCTGATTATACAGATAAATGTACCATCGCAAGAGCCCTTACAGTCAAATTTCATTTAACGCTTAGCACAGAAGTGGAATTTCATGCCAGATTTCAAACCCTCCATCTGTTTTCTCTCCCTTTCAGGAGGCAGCCATTCCACTGAGTGGCCCTTTTGGCCGACTGCCACTGCAGTTGGGATGCTCTTCAGGGCAGGTGGTGCTTCAAACCCAACCATTGTTTTACAAGTTCAGCTGGTTCTCCTTGAAGAAAGCAGAGGGAAATGTTTCCTCTTGAACAATTTGAGTCTTTAAAGGTTTAGGTTCGTGAACTTTAGACTGCATCTATAAATGTTCAGGCATCACAAACTGAAATACGAACTAAGAAATAGATGAAAAGCAACTGCACAGGGATTGTACCCTGTCTGCACGGGAAGGGCCTCCTTAATTCCCACCCCAGTCTCAGAGAGGACACATTTTCAAGCCTTTAAGTCAGACACTGTCCTGATTAAAAACCCTCCTAAGAGAAATTTGTCACTCAATTATAATACTCACTTCTGTGCATCTATAAACATACACATGGAAACCACAATAGCATTTTCCACTTGTGTGGCAATACAATCATTATTTTTATGAATTATAGAATCATAGAATTCTATGAAAACAGAAAGTTCCACTTCATATATATTCATATAGTACTACAGAGTCATATTCCATAGCCTAGAAATGCATATTCTAATCAACTCAAGATGACGTTAAATATTCATGGTTCTACTCCCACCAATTTTACACTATACATTTACTAAATTATAAGAAGCAGAACTTCTTCATGTTTCTATTCTTGCTACTGAAAAATAAAATGGCTGCTTCTTGCAATAGCTACACGAGAACAAAAGGTGCTCAGGCCAACAATAAGGAATTAATAGCTCTTTTAAGCAATTTTATTTCTAAGTACTGTTTAATTAAAAAATAAATAAGAGGCTAGTTTTTAACTGCTCAATTCTTAGGCTATACATGCACCTTGGTAGTTACTAAATGATAGCTGAAGATTTTTTTTCATGCTTTAACTGCTTTCACAAATAAGTTTGGCTACAGACAGACTTTTGTGAAGAAGGATAAAGAAATTTCCAAATCTCTTATTTCCAAAATGATTAATAACATCAAATAGAAAAGTAGGCACCACTGCGTGATATAGAATTGCTTCTATAAGCTACAATCAAGACATGCTGCCTGCAGTCGAAGGCAGCTGAAAGACATCACTCCAAACATCACTGAGGCACACGTTTTTAGTGGAAAAAGAGAGCACTACCGTGTGAAAGGAATAAATTTATCTCAATAACAGAGAAAACCTAGACCCTAATGAAAATGTTTTAGGAAAAATGAGCGCATTGCATGCTTCTGACCAAAATTAATTAGAGTTTTAATGTTTTACATTTCCACCATAATTCTTTAAATGGTGCATTTATTTCATAGTAATAAACACTCGGTTCATTAAGTAAAGTTCAAAATCTGTGTTATTCGCTACATTTAACAACCTTTGGCCCTCTTCTTCAGTATTTCTTGATTCAGGTTTCCAAAGCATTGAATAAGCAATTGAGGAACACAATTAAATTTCATGACTCTGCATATTTAGGATTCTTATTTCATCTAAGACAAAGGGCAATTAATCTACCATTCTATACTGAATACCAACCTTAGTGAGCCATGATAGATACTGTAATGAACTTACAGGAAATGCTTAATTAAATTACTGTAAAAAGCATAACCCAAGTTTTTTTCTTTCCTTATGACAAAAGAAAATGCACATTTAATTAGAAAAAAAAGTCTGCTGCAGTATTATAAATTTAATAACTTGGGAATTCATGAAAATGTTGCTATAATGTGACAACTAACAATTCAGAAAGCTTTTTTTCTCCTTTCTTTTATACTTCATCAGAACATTTCACCTGAGTACAGCCATGAAATGCTGTTCAGGTTCAAGGCATAAAAATGGAGTTAATACGATAACAGAGGAGTCTGAGCAACACAGCAAAGGCCTTCATTTTAGCCACCTATTTTCCAAAATGTGATATAGGCAAGTGCTGTAAAAATAGCTTTATATTTGTTGTAATACTGAATGCCTACATTTAGTCACAATCCATGAAGTTGCAAACAAAACTGATAGAAATGGACAAAGCTGTAGAAGTAGATGGAGGATAAACAATGACAGCAAATAGAACCTGTGCTACTGGTGAAGAAATCAGAGATGGAAGAGACTTCTACTTTTCAAAAATACCCACAATTCCTTTCAGTAGGTTCTCCAAAGCACACACTGACATTTAAATTCAGAATCCAACAACTTTAACTAGGCAAACATTTCAATGATTTCAACGATTTCAACATCCATTAAATAAAATCCCCAAAAGAACATTCTAGGCTGGGACCAGATCCACATCTTCATGCTAACAGCAATCCCTCGTGGAAGACCAACACCTTCCCTACTGTTATCATTAATTTAATCTAAATTAACACTAGCACCACAGCCCTTTGCAGAAGTCAAAATCGCTCCTATACAAGCTGTATAATCATACTTTTAATATAACAATATAACCCAAACATTTGGCTATGGATCTGTAATCAAACAAGACCAGAAATCTATGGCTTTAGAAGTTGGAATTCAGTTGGTTTGATGGCAAAGGACAATTTCTAGATTTGTTTGGTTTTATATTTTGAATTTATTTCTGTATTTGAAGATAGCACTTACTGTTTTGACCTTTTAATGATGCCGGAACAGTCCCGTTTCATACAATAGATAACTCAGCTGCATTCAAAGCATCAAGGGTGTTTTGGTAGTAAATACATTGTCAATTTTGACTCAAAATTGTGATCGGTTTCAATAGTTAAAAGCTGATCAGCTTCCAAATTAAAAAATGAATACATGAGGTTTAACAGCAGAATGAATTCTCTTCAACCTCTGCTCATCTTTGCTTTTCCAAGTGAGGTTTTAAAACCAAATGTTATTTAATTCAGTGGGTACATTGAGAGATATTTTGGTAATTTGTCATGATAGCGATGTTGCTCCACTGTAATATTTTTAAGTCAGAATCTGATGAAATTCTTTCAACCGGAAATAATGCAATGTCCAACCATTTAAGGTAATACTATCATCTACTTCGCTCAAACCTGCCCTGTAAAAGCAGCATCTGCCTCCAAACGCACCCCGATATCCTTCCAAAACTTTTCTTTAACAGTATTTATATACTTTGTGAAAAAAATAAAATAAAATTAGTTGCCTTTCAGAAACTTATAACCAAATGAATTGACAAACCTCACCTCGGTGCAGGCAGGCACCACAAACAGGGCTTCTTACAGTTCCATGGGGCATTTCCTTCTGATAAATGGAGAAGCGACTGTTTCACTATTCTACATCAAAGTCATCCTTCAGTTTGTAAACAGCTTGGTTCCTACCTCTGCCCGCCCTCCAACAAATCACACATAACTTTGTTAGAAGACCGAGAGAAAAAAATACTTTGATGTGATTCAATTACAGAAAAGTATTGATTACTATATTCTAAAAGATTCCCAAAGCTAGGGAAATTTGGTTATAACTAATTAGTGTTCTGCATATTTATGGTAGAAGAGCTCATTACAGAGCTCACACTATAAATCGTTATTCATCTACTTTTTCCTTAAAACACTCATGCCACTTAATATAATTCATTGAAGCTCCTTTTGAAGCTCACTAAACTCCATCCCTCAGAAGACTACTCACTCAGAAGGTTTTTTGTCTCCGATTATGTTATATCACAGCACTTCCAAGACATAATATTCTTCCCAACCCTTAAGGGCCACCACTTGCAAACATGTACACGTGCACCGTCAACATTCAACTCATCTATCTGATCACCGAACAGTACTATTTACTGGAGATATGTATGAAATACGCTGTAGAACAAGGCTTCTCCGGAATGCAGTGCTGAATTTCAACAGCCCCCGGATCAAGCATGGCATTTAGAATCATAGAATTGCCCAGGTTGGAAGGGACCTTTCAGATCATCTAGTCCAACCATCAACCTAACACTGATAAAAACCATCACTAAACCATGTCACTAAGCACTATGGCAACCCGTCTTTTAAATACCTTCAGGGATGGCGACTCAACCCCTGCCCTGGGCAGCTTGTTCCAATGCTTAATAACCCTTTCAGTGTAAATATTGGATATCACGATTCTAAGAGTTAACAACCAGTAAAAATTTGATTTTTTTTTTTTGTTTACTGATGATTTAAGATAATCATCATATGTCTCCTTTACTCACAAAACAAAACAGGTAGAAAAAAAAAAAAGTTATGTAGAAAAATCAGGCTCATGTTCGCCTGTGGTAAATACTACCTAGTATTTGATACAACTCATTTTGCCTGCTTCCTCTCATCTAGATGTACCTTAGAAAATGCAACACATCAAGAACTACAGAAGTCTGCGTCACTGCCATTTAAATCAGCATTTAAATTTAGATACAAACACGTAATGATACTCCCTCATCTGTCAACGTAATTTTAAAATATGACTATTAAGTCTATGAAGACTATGAAGAAAATACAGAAAATGCTGTGTATTTTAGTAGACAAGAGATTAAGGATCTTACTCTTCCTGTATTAATTGATGCTTCCCTTTGTCTGTCTGTATTCTCGTCAGTGACAGTTACTGGCACTAATCATTTGTGACTTGAAGTGGGCTGAAGAATTTTCAATTCATTTAAATTCAAGGAAATCTTTCAGGAGCTAAGTTCTCAGAAAAGGAAAACCTGTAGAATTTTGAGAGCTACTGTGTCTGTCGTCCACTCAAAACCCTCAAAATGATGCCTTTTAAGACCTAGGTATAGAACAGTCTCTAGCTCCTTTCAAGATTTTGCTGTTCATTTTGATAAATGATAATATGGCAATATAATATTTATTTAACTATAATACTAATTAATAATCCAAATCTTGGCCAAGTCGTATCATGCCACGCAGTGTACAAACACATCTGGAGTAGTCTGATCTTGGCAGAGTCTAAAATCAATTATGAAAAAAAAAATGAAAGAAGGACAAGAAATAAAATATCATAAAAGCTAAGTGGGTCAGGATAATGGGCACATACCTTAATCACATTTTTGTGCCAAATATGGCTAATAAATGAAGAATGATTAAAAAGTGATTATCATAAAAATGCATATAAAGCTACATCATACAGAAGTGTTCTACATTTCTTTATAAAACAAATTTACTGACTAGACAGGCCAAACATATAAAAAAATCAGAGAGTTGTTGCAGATATTTGATCAAAACACTCCTGAGCCTTGAGGAATCAGTCTGCAGGGCTCTGCTGCAGGGGGGAAACGGAATGGAGGTCCAGGTGAGATCTCCCCGTATGAAGCACAGTGTGTGGAGAAAGCCGAGAAAACCTTTGGATAGTGGGCTGGAAAGTGTCATTGGAGGAGAGGCAGAAACGGAGGAGTGGTACGTAATGGGATTTATAACCTAGAGGAGGGTCACTACGAGAAGTGGATAAAGTTAATGCACGTATCCATAGTAATGCAAGGTCTGAGACTCAGATGAGGAATTTCCTGGCTAAAATCTCTGACATCTGTCCCCCTGCTATAATACATATTCAGCCTGGAGGGCGTGGAAATTGAACTCGCTGCTACATTAAAGAACTTATCCGTAAAATGTGAATAATACTACTTCCAATGCCAGGATGGAGCTCTATGCATGAAAAGATTTATCTAAGTGCTAAGTGCTGTCATTGTTATTACATTCAGAAAGTACAGAAGGCTTTAAAAGCATTAACATTTCTACTGCAGAACATCACCTGTTCTTTCTGAAACCAGCCAAGAAGACATAAAATGAGTGCAGTTATTGCAAGAAATTGTCTGGTTCTAAATTCTGATGCATATTTTTTGTCTCTGGGAAAAGTAAACAACCATTAATAGCAGGAATTTTATGATACACAATAAGGTATAATATGTGGCAAGCTATAAAGCCTATGAAAAACAGTTCTACTTCCTATAAACTTGTTTTTCATTGGGAAATTACTTAATTGGAACGATGCTTTGAGAGCAATCAGAAGTCGATGCACAGAAAAGGTGTCTGGTTTGGAATGATGAAAAGAGAACAGAGTCAATTTTTAAAACATAATGAAATAAGGAAGTAACTCCCAAATCAGCACTAGTACATCAGGATCAAATGAAATTCATGTGTCTATTCCTCTTTTTCCGAAGGAGAAGTCCCTGCTCTCCAAGGAAGACCATATCCTAAGAGCATTTAAGTAGTAGCAAATATCCCCTCTGTGAAATCTGCAGTGGGCAGCCTGAGTTAAATCTGTTTTTTCTATGTGAATATACTTTCATATTTAAGTTGTTTCTAATCAGGCAGCGACAAATTTAAAGGTTGCAGCCCAGAATTACACCTTTCCGTGCACGTATTTTTGTATATTTAGTTTCTGATTTTGGATTTTTAAAATATATCGTTTATGTCCTATCTGGCGTTTACAATTCAAACTCTGCTGTTTACTCAGTGGACAGTGGAAGTTTCACACTCAACATCGCCTTCATCCAAGAACAGCAATCACCCATTTGCCCTGTTAACACAACATTTTCAGATATACTAAGCATTGCTCCTCTCTATAACAATCAATTTTTTCTCTTGAAAATCACAGAATCACAGAATGATATGGGGTTGGAAGGGACGGCTGGAGACCATCTAGTCCAACCCCCTGCCAGAGCAGGTCCACCCAGAGCAGGTCACATCTTTATTTCACTGAGAAAAACAAAAGGCGGGATTTTCTTTTTTATATTTAAAACATTAATTGCAGGAGGAGAACTATTGATACTGCCCAACAGGTTGAAATACTCGCTCTGAACAGAGCTGTCGCTAATACAGAATTTACATTTACAAAGTGATTTCTGCATGAATGGGATTGTTCCAGGCTGGAAACAACATTTTTAATACCATAAACAAACAAGAGATGAATGTACAAAACGAACCGTTTAACAGGGGTTTATGTACCCCCTGTGCATTGTATTTGGAAATGAAGTCCTTAAACTCAGAGGCGGGGGGATTCTCTGTGGATTAGAAGAGAGACCCGCGGTCCTTTCAGCAGCATCCTTTTATACCAAATTTGGCACTAACACTCTGTTTGCTTCAGCAAATGACTTCACGCTTTGTCTTTTTAATCCAATTTCCACCTTAATGTAGACTAAAGTGTAGGGAAAATACTGAAAGAGGGTGCCTGGAAATGAAATGGGTTAGAAATCTAATCCAGGCAGTAATCCAGTCCCACACAGCCAGCTCCTCATTAACCGAGAAGTTTAACCCGCAGATAGCTCCCTACAAACCAGTGCTCAGCACTAGCTAGACCTGATGTAATTATCACACATCAAGATGTGACTCCACAAGGCAGGCAAGAGGCTAAGGCTGACAAAAAGAAGTGCAGCAGGCATTCAATTGAAAGCTACAATAATTGATTACAAAACTTATCCCAACTTGAATAGCTGGGATTTGTAGGTTGTTACAGCATTAGGTACTTTGCTGGTGCAGCCTATAAGTGTATAAGCCACCCTATTCAGCAAGAGCATCCTCATTAGCAGGTATTACCTCCTATTTTCTACAGGCCAAAGCACCCATGTGTACCTTAAACAGCCACCCCACAGCAGACAGGAACCAGTTCTGGAATTATTCATATTAATCACCCTCACTCACATTTTACTGCCACAGAA
>VXAK01017289.1:0-65882 GCA_013399435.1 Arenaria interpres | reverse complement strand
AAAAAAAAAAAAAAAAAGACTTTCCTAGTCAATCAACACTGCTACTTTTGTTTTTCCTTTTTTAGACTGATTAACCACAGGTAACAACTTGGACAACATCCTGAAAACGATGGACGCTTGTGGACTCCAGCTTGCCACCCACACGCCCTGGCCAAAAAGGGCCAGAAAACCAGCATCACCAAACCTCCCTGGCAGAAGCCCTGGGTCCACTGGTGACACAAAGGCAAGACAACGCTGCTGCACATTGCCTGGGGCTGTGATGTCCAACTTACGGTCAGCACAATGAGATTTAAAATAAATAAAAAAAACACCCCAGCAATCTTAACCGTACCACTAAGATATTCCCACCACAATATCCAGTGCCACATACCTTTTTGTAGGTGCTGCAAGGGCTGGAGCCCCTCTGCTGTGAGGACAGGCTGAGAGAGTTGGGGTTGTTCAGCCTGAAGAAGAGAAGGCTCCAGGGAGACCTTATAACAGCCTTCCAGTACCTAAAGGGGGCTACAGGAAAGATGGGGAGGGACTCTTGGTCAGGGAGTGGAGTGATAGGATGAGGTTGAACGGTTTTAAACTGAAAGAGGGGAGACTTAGATTAGATCTTAGGAAGGAATTCTTTCCTGTGAGGGTGGTGAGACACTGGAACAGGTTGCCCAGAGAAGCTGTGGCTGCCCCATCCCTGGAGGGGTTCAAGGCCAGGTTGGATGGGGCTTGGAACAACCTGGTCTGGTGGGAGGTGTTCCTGCCCAGGGTGGGGGGGCTGGAACTGGATGGTCTTTAAGGTCCTTTCCAACCTGAACCGTTCTATGATTCATCCTACCCACACTAGTATCTATGCACAGAGATGGTCCTTTCACCATCTTCAGGGTTGTTGCCTTCTGGCTTTCAGTCTACTTCACAAAATTCTCATCTTTTTAACCAGCAAAGTTTCTGAAGATCCTTAGGATAACACTTTAAATATTCTTGGTGTCCTTTCCTTTAGTCACAAGCTCTTCTTTCTTTGTTGCTGTTCACTGTCTACTTCCTTAAAAGAGTATCTTCTCTTAGGATAAGGCAGAAATAACAGTTTACCACTTACAGATATGTTCAAGGTGGGGAGATTGAGGAGATTTTCCTAGAAAGGAAATAGCTGGCAGTTGTTTTGGTTTTTTCAAAATTCTGAATCATAGTTTTTCCTCTAATCTGACATTTAAGGGAATCCAAGAGGAAAAACTGAAACAGGTGCCAGTCTCTTTCTCTGAAAAATTAGAAACACGTTTGGCAACTACAGCAATGTGTTCCAACCAGAAGACCACCACCAGTGCTGTCTGTTTTGTAATGGTTGACATAGGCATTGAATATTTCACTGATAAATGCAATTTTCAACTCATTCTCCTTTAAGCCAGGAGTCCTGTTTTCTGACAGGGACTATATGAAGCGATATTTAACCTCAGGTCTATTCTGTTGAGCAACACGCTTTATCCACCTCACCAAGAATGACTGGAAGTCTAAAAATTAAACATTTTAGTTAAAAGGATATAACAGAAGTTAATTTTCCAACCGAATAGGTGTTTGGCTTTTTTGTTTGTTTTAAATGAGAGTCCACCCGTCTATTCCATCGCCCATAACAGCAGTTGCCAGACTTCAGTCCTTCTCTGCTTGGGCAGGAGATCTAGTCCATGACTAAACCACTAACCCTTGCTTAGCAGCATCCAGTCACTACTCCTCCCAGTATTTTATTTTATTTTTCTTCTCTACCTGGAAAGTTAAGCTTCGAGTCTTTTCATCTCAAAGGAACCGTCAAAACCTGAAAAATCTTAGTGGGGTTGGGATGAGGTGGAGTAGAGACCTCAAGTCACATTGTACTGGTCTATTTGCTGGTCACCTGTTAGGTCAGCCCTTGCCCCTAAATCCTTTCTGGACACAGTGACAGATTTCTATCATCACTTTCATAACCCAAACTTTTTAATATTTTAGAACTCCAACTCCCATCACATTAATGTTTCATGACTCTGAAAAAATATTAAGATTCTAACAGTGATAATAGCAGCTTTTGTCTCAAGTGTTACAGATTTTCAGAGGAATACAGCAGGTTCTAATCATATTTATATCAACTGAGATAATTTTCGTAACTAACTTTTATAGATAAAACCATCCTGCTTTCACCACGCCAGATGCTTATTCCTCACTAATCCAAAAATGCTAAATGCATAATTGAATTTCCTTTCCTCAGGGCATATGATTTCATATACGGATAAGAAGGGTCAATTGACAACAAAATGTCATGCCTGTCTAAAGATATGAGAGGCCAGATCTCCTCAATAGCTTGGTTTGTGCATCACTCTCCTGCTTTCCACCCTAACGTTTATGAACCAGTGATCTATCAAGCCATGCAAAATCCAGCAGTAGATATTCTGCAGGTGACAATGTTTTTCATACTCTGAGAGACATGCTCAAGCGTACATGGTCTAAGAAACCCCTAGGTATGTTCCTCCTGACTGTCTCCACTGAAATACCACTTTCAAACACAAAATTGTTGATTTGCTGAAATTTCTAAGCCCCACACTTAGAGCTGGCTGGGAAGCTACCATGAAAAGAGCAATGTGACTTGACTTCTGACCAATGGTAGGCTTCCTTACTGCTGTTTTCTGGTGCTAGAGGATGTGAAGCAAGGTTGTCACAGAGCATTGTGAAAGATGCGAATTCTCACCACCAGCCAGTGGAAGTCTACCAGAGTGTGCTTGCCTCAGAAGTATCACTGTGTGCTTGAAAAGTATGAAGGAGGTAGGAGCCACTGTGGCTGCTCAAGCTGGCACGAAGGCATCATACCTGCTCTGCAACGTAGGCAGGTCACCATGGTCCAGGAAGGGATGGAGGCAACCAAGTATTTGTCAGTACTTCTGTTTCAAAGCACAAAAAGCTGACTTGGAATGCAATCAGTTAATCTAGTGAACCCACCTTCTTAGAACAGAAGATACTGCGGCTTCTCCAGAGTGAGAAAAGCCTCTGCTACATGCAACTGTATGAAATGGTGGCTTAAACCAGTTTATGTCTGATGGATTTCTCCCAAAGCATCCATCACAGGCTGGAACAGCTTTTTTTGCAAATAAGCAGAAAGCTGAAATGCAGTCTCAGGTGTTTCTGGTGCATATGAGAATTTCACTTTGAACCCTGAATAGGTTTTTTTTCCTGCAATAAATTTAACTTCAGTCACTCATTGGTATGACATCACACTGATGCTGAAACAAGCTGGAAGACTTTCTAAGATGTATTTCATGTATTTAATAGGAAACTTCTGTAAATAGAATTTTATCAGCATAACCAGCATTTCAGTTTTTCAGTTTAGAAAATAGATAATTGCTCTCTTTAAAAAATCAGACACTAAAAAACAATGTGAGAATGAATCCTTCCTTTCCATGACAAAAACACAGAAGCAGTCCTTCATTTTGGAAGAAATTAGTATGTTAGGAAGGTCGTTATTGTAAAGCTATGCATTTGTCCCTGCTGGTGACATAAATAAGGCAAGTGATCTTACGGTATTTGGTGTTGTCAAATTGCATTAGCATCTTAGGCATGATAAGAATGTCATTAATGTGAAACAAAAATTAATTACTATGATAAGCCAATATAACTTGTTTAATACTGCATGATCAGTCTTGAAAGAAACTTGCCATTTCAATTTTAAATTCCTTCTGTAAATATTTCCAGTTCCTGCAGACTCTGAATCTTTAACTGTGGTGATTATTTACAGGCAGGGTGGAGTTCACTCTTGGATGGACACTCTGTAGGAACAAAGTGCAGAGGGTGGCTCTGTTTGCATGTTTGCAAACAGACGTTTCCATCTGTCCTTGCCGTAGTGTTGTTAGCATCTGTATTAGGGAATTCCTGCACTATCCCATCCTAAAATCAATGTGGAAGATAAGGGTGATGAGTTATGTTCTGGGCACCCCTTCTACTCCCCACCAAATGCATCTTGTGTAAACAAACGGTCTGACTTCCAGATATGTGAAATGCAGGAAAGATGAATCTGAGTCACGGTCACTGAAATTAGCAGCGGTTCTGTATCAAACCACACGGAAACGCACTGTTTAGCTTTGCTAATGTTTCACTCATATTTGCTCATATTTCAGGTTTTTAGGCATCTTTTTTTAAGATTATGTTGTTTATGTGGACTGGTTCCAGAAAATAAATGTCTCTTCTGACCAAACACCTTGAGGAGCGTCTCACCCCGAAGACATGGGGTCTCCAGCTGGAGCTGGAATTAGGTAGAAATCACAAAGAAATCACGAACTTTAACCCTTTGCCCTGGAATGGGAGGTGGGTGCATTTCTGCCCTTGTCAGAGAAAGGTGGTGTATCACCCTTTAAAGTACTTCAAATCAAACAGTTTTAAAAAAATACTAATGGGACAGCTATGAATTCTGCAAAACAGGTGTGGGGTTTCATCACGTAACCCTTTTCTCTTCTGCCATTACCTCATTACAAATGGTACCAACCCTTTCCTGCATTTTCTTGCTAAAGAAACTGGAAGCACAGCTGAAAATGTGACAACAAAACAAACCATAGCATTTGTGTATAAAATGCTGCATTACAAACACCTTTTGAATTCTAATTATATTCTTATTATCCCAATTACTTTGCTATGTATATATTTAAACCCAATTATATACTGTGCACCTCTCCTCTATTACACTTACTGCTAAGGCTAATTTTAACTAAATTTAGAGTTCATTCAAATATACTCAGTATACATGTGTTTTGTGGGGGTTTTTGCGAACTGTATTACTATTACACAAAATAGCAAAGTGCTACGTACATCTTAAACTTCTATAACAATAAAACATGTACATTTAGATTGACACTAAATAAGCACCATAGTTCGCTAATGTGCTCTAAACAAAATGTCTGCAGAATTATTCTGAAGTTTACCACCAGCTTGTTTTAACTTTCACTTGACCTTCACTTCTCTTTTTCAAGAGAAGGTTTTCGTATTCATACATACATTCCTGTTGAAGATGGGGTTAAACTTGTCAGAAGCATTTTAATAAAATGCTGAAGACCTCCTTTAATTTATGGCAGATATATTTTCAAGAAGGAAAATGCTGATATTATCTTGGTTATAAGCTCGCTGCTGAAATGATTTAGATATTCTTTTCCTTTCACACAGTATCAGTATAAAGCTTTTCTTTGCAGGCAATGAATTATAGTTGACACTTCAAACCTATTCTATCAGTATCTTCTAGTTCAGAAAAATGAGAAAACATAAATATTTATTCTATATATACAGAAGAGACACAGGACTCTGATAAAAATGATCCATTATGGAACGATGAATAATTGTTACATGTGTCACACTTAGAACAGCAAAGGGCAAAAAAATTTGCCACTTTTTAATATGAGGATTTGAGGTTATTGTGTAAATATAAATGCAGTCATTTTATCATATTGAGCCGATAACCGTTTAAGACCAGTGATTTCTGATGACATTCACTTCAGGACTACATGGATGATGAAGCTGCTTGATACAGAGCCTTGGTCTGATTTGCTAAAGTCCGTTAATGACATACTTCAAGGGAAAAATATTTATGCAAACAGCCTTCCATTTTCCCAGTTTACATGTGCAATACTTCTCCAGCTTAAGCTTACCAATTAATAAGGAACCCACTTGTTCTATTAAGGGATCTGTTCACTGTCTTTAATCTTGTTTCTAAACTTAAACTTAAATTTCTGTATTACGCAGAGAAGTCAAGGCTATTATAAAATGCTGAATAATACACTCTGTAGGACAAAAACAGTGACATTTCTGTTTCAAAATTTGAAACAATATTATCAGTTTTATAAATTATCAGTCTTTCCTTTTTAAAAGCACAGACCCCTCCTATTAAGTGCAAACCCTAGCCAAAATGCAGTAAACAGAACTAATATAACTTGATTTTTAGATAAAGTTTTATCTACAACATCTGGTTTTACACTAGAAATGGCACCTCTCTGAACTAAGGATTTGGGCTTTTTTTTTTTTTTTGATTCAGTGCTTTTAACCATATAGCCCTGCCTGCCAGATCGAAATGTATTCACAATAGAGATTACAGAGTTAAAAATAAATACTCAAAATGACAAGCTCTTGGGGTAAGATTGCCATGAGAAAACTACAATAATTGAACAGAATTATTTGCTAATTTATGTTATGGGAGCTTCACAGACTGTAACATAAAGGCCCCTTGTTTATTAAATGCAAATTAAAATGCATACTGATTTAAATTAAACTAGTATTAATTCAGTAAATAAAAATCAGAAAGTTCTAAAGTTATAATACTCTGGAAAAACTGGCTAAGCCGTCATCTCAATGTGCTGCATTTGTATTAAAGAGTGAAATAAAAACAGATGGTAACTTAGCAGAATAAAAAAGAACAGAAACCACACCACCTATGGAATACTGCATCTGAAAAGTTACAGTTTTTGACACTGGCAGGTTAATTTTTGCTGTAAAGAAATAAGGAGCCTCATTGGGTAACAAGAGACATTTATCCAGCCCAGTTTCTTGGTGCCTTCAATGGCCACAGGCAGACGCCCAGGGAAGACTGCAATATGAAGGCAAGAACAAAACTAATTTATCCCTATTAGTTTCCCAAATTAAATGTTATTACTAAATACAATAACCTTTGAGATAAGGAAATTTCACCCGAAATACTTAACATCATAGGAGGAATTCAGAAAACTTAGACTTTAGGAATAATAATATTATTTTAAACACCGCTATAAATTCTTCCATCTTTTGATCTCAGATAAAATAATTCAAATAAAAGTTTATTTTTAAATTTTTTCTAAGTGTTCAGTGTTTCTACACGAGACCTTGAGGAAGGGATGGAGGGATAAAACATGTCCTCCACGGCCTAAGGAGAGATTTTGCAGGGTGTAAATTGCTGTGAAGAAGGATGTTTCCTCTCCTCAATCCTTCTTACAGGAACTGAGGTTGGGTTCGGTTTTTTGCTTCCCCTTTCTGAATAACTTGGTGCCTCTACAGACACCGAAAGCTTTCTCAAGTAACAACATGACTTCGAAACAGGGTTATTTTTACCCTGCTGCTTATCAGGCAAAAATATGAACAATGGTGCCTTTTGGATTATCTACATGCGCTGAATGACACTCCATCATTTTTGCCTCTATCCCCATTTCACACACCACCCTTGAAACTATAAAGAGGCTGTTAAAACAAGCAACATTTTTCAGAAATAAACATCTAAAATTTTGCACAGCATGCACACACACAAATTATATTCTATGGGTGACTCCATTTGTAAATGCTGACTTACTGAGATCTTTTTCCCAGCGCTAACAATATAAATAAAGACTGTCAGAAAATGAGAATAAAAATAAGCATCGAAAATGCAGAAAAAGTTCTCTGCTTCTTTATGTTCTTTTTCTTCATACTTCCTACTTTTTCATACTGTATCTTCCATTCTGAGTATTATACCTCCAAGATCCACAGCTACATTAGAGCAAATACACCCTTATTCTTGACTTTGTTTTTAATTTTCTACACTTCTCTAAGAAGGTATTTTTTTAAAGGCCTGCCTTTATCCTCCTGAACTATGGATATTCTCTTCATAATACCCACTCTGTGTGACCAATATTGGATTAATTGAGCTTACCCATATGCCTGTATGCAAAAAGTCTGTAAAAAATCTGGAGAAAACCGGAGTCAAGAACAATCAAAGGTTTGGAAAACATACAGGGAACAATTCTATTGTCATTCGCTTGTACAGATTTAAGGCAACTTTCTACCCTGACTGCTCATTTTTGAATTTCGGTTGCAAATCTACCCCAAATCAAAACCTACTACTTAAACTTTCTCTGGTTTTGGAGAGAGGATGCTCAGGTTAGAGTCCTAGATTAGAACATGGTTTCCTCTCTTCTGTTGAATCCAAACCAACAGGGCCAGTTTTCCAACAAGCAAAGTGTGGTTACACCTCTGTGCAATAATAGCCTGAAAAGATTTCTTCTAAAAAAGATCACAAAAAAACCATCACAAGGATGCAAACACATACGTACCACCTTCTGTGCATTCCAATGCCTGCGGATCTTGATTCCATATCAAAGTCTAAATTTTGTGTAACTAATCACCTGTCTGAAAATCTTACAAATTAGTAATTGATCCCAATTTGCAGAAGGAAGAGCAGGATTTTCATTTTTACATTAAGTAGTAGCTCTTCATTTAAGTGTCTGACCAAATTTAATCTCCTGAATGACTCAAATATGACAAGCCTACTCTTGCAGGGTAAACTGAGAGGAGAGCTATTAAATGAGGAAAAAGTGCTTCTTTTGAATGAATAAATACAGAACTGGCCAATACACAGAATCACAGAATGATATGGGGTCGGAAGGGACCTTTGGAGATCATCTAAGTCCAACCCCCTGCCAGAGCAGGTCCCACAGGAACGTGTTCAGGTGGGTTTTCAATGTTTCCAGAGAAGGAGACTCCACCACCTCTCTGGGCAGCCTGTTCCAGGGCTCTGCCACCCTCACAGCAAAGAAGTTCCTCCTCGTGTTTAGATGGAACTTCTTATGTTCCAGTTTGTGCCCGTTCCCTCTTGTCCTGTCCCTGGGCACCACTGAAAAAAGCCTGGCCCCATCCTCCTGACACCCACCCTTTCAGTATTAATAGGCGTTGGTCAGATCCCCCCTCAGCCTTCTCTTCTCCAGACTAAAAAGACCCAAGTCCCTCAGTCTTCCCATGTAAGAGGGATGTTCCAGGCCACTCACCATCCTCGTAGCCCTTTTGTGCATATGGAGAATACAGAATAATTCCAAAGCAGTCCTTATGAGAGGACACAAAAGCACCTTAATTGACAGAAGGCGTGTGCTGATTTCCTGTGCTGACTTCAAGCAATTTGAAGAAGAATCGTACCAGAGTAAAACACATCAGGACTGGATAAGGGATAACTAACTGCCCAGAGACACTCCTCATGAAAGTCCAAGTCTCTCTGAATTGAACTGGATTTTCAGTAACTTTTTCACAGTTTCTAAAACAAAGCCCATAACTTTAGCATAGAATACATAGTTCTGGGCATTCCAGGTAATCTAGATGTTTTGAGAGAATAAGATAGCTGAGTAGACACTTTGAAAAAATAAAAAATTCATTAAAGGAAAACAGTTCACTTAAGAAGGATTTAGCTGGTCAATGAGGGCTATCAAAGATAATAGTGCGTGTTAATCTACTTCACAGCCTTCAGAAAATACATACTTGGCATTAACATAAATTTAGTTTTAATTTACTGTTAATTAAGGTCGATTAATGTATATATGACTGTCACAAAAATACACATTAATAGCAAAAAGAGCTATTCTAATAAATAACACATCACTGCTCCTACTGTGCAAAAATATTTTGGTAATTCAAACTCTTCAATGGCTAAATATTCTGCTTAACAGTGAAAGAAATTTACAGAAACAATCCTTTGATGAAGCAGCATTGCAACACTCTTGGGATTGCACAGCGGTTCAGAGACAACCCTGAAACAAGTGGGTAAGGAAAAATCTATATAAACCTCCATTATTAATGACTACCGACTGACCTCTGCTTATCTTCACTACGTGAGAGATCACATTGAAATTCTCAACTCTGCTCAAGCT
Organism: Arenaria interpres; assembly: GCA_013399435.1. NCBI lineage: Eukaryota > Metazoa > Chordata > Aves > Charadriiformes > Scolopacidae > Arenaria > Arenaria interpres. The sequence goes on along the minus strand of VXAK01017289.1, from coordinate 56,277 downwards.
TCATTATCCAAAATCTAGACTATAATAACTCAAAAGGGTTCTGATGATATTTTTAACCTGTCACATTAAAATAAACCGGAAAATTTCTGACGTTACATATCACCTAAAAAAAGGATCATTGCTTTGTTCACATAGTGCAATGTGAAGTCTAATATTTACACTGCCTACAATGACCAGCAAATGTATTTGCTTAATTTTTCATTCAAATATTACAGATAAGAGAGAAGATAACAAATCCCTCCAAAAAGAAAGATAAAAAGACCACTGAGAGTGTGAATATAACATATTAAAGAAAGGAGTCATGTTTACTTTCCTCCAGGAAAGAATTTCCATCGTGTACCACATGTGCACACAGCTACAACTTGCTGCTATTTTCCCACCTAAAGCTTGCTTAATTCTGATTTTTCATTCTATTTTCCACTCTCTTCCTCTAGCCAAAAAAACCCCAACAACAACCAAAAAAAATAATTAAATATTTAAAACAGGTCGTTTAAGCTGAAATCAAAGCCATTCTTTCTTCTTAGAAAGTTGTTGGTTGTTTAACGCTCTATAACACTTTGAAGTGGCCAAATATAACAACATTTTCATTTCAAATTGAATTTACAAAAATTAAAACTATTTTTTTCATGGGCAAGGTGTTAAAGAAGAATACGCCTTATTAAATATACAGTAGCTGTAATTTAATTGTTTCTTCTGATCCTATCCATTTTAAAGAATGTTTCAGATTTTATTTTTTTTTTTTTTAAATAAAAAAGAACCCAGTATGATTCAAGGAAAAACATTTTTCTTTCCTCTTTGAAGAAATGAATTTTCAACTTATCTGTATTCAGAATATGAATAGAAATTTGTACACAAGTGATTCTAAATGCCACTGGCTTCCCGTTTTCAATACTGCTATTTTTCCAGAGAATGTATCCACAGATCAATGACCTTTTCATGTGATCTGGAAATGCCAAAGAATAATACCTCAGGGAAAATAACGTTTTCACTTGAGTTAAAATAATATTTTTTTATCAAAGAGAGAAAGCATGAAATCCTAAAATCACTGTGGATGCCATCCAGAAAACCCATATATCTGGGGGAAGAGAGAACTAATAACTGTTCAGACCAATTAATTTCAAACTAAAGCCACGTAAAATTAATGAATCTCACAGATTAATAAACTGCTCATTTGGCAGCATTTACTGGGGCGCGTTTGTGCATGTTTGGCCATTTTTCTCTTACTTTTTATTAATGATGGCTACTTGGAGTTGCTGATTGCCAGGTACACATCCGTGCACATGGAGACTGATGAAGACACCTGAGGTTCAGCTGCTGGAGAAAATTCCAGAAGTGTCCCCTTTCCCCCTCCCTCACTGCTTGAGAAAGACATTTTTAGGCTGACGGGCGAGTACGGACATTTGTCAGGTACTGCTTGCTGCCCCTTGTCTTTCACTCCTTTTGCCCTTTTCTCCCCCCAAAAAGGAGAGCGTGATATCAGATTATAACACTTCCCAAACTTTTACAGTGTGCTTTTCTCTGTAGTTCAGGTTTAGACAGTGGTGTCAAATTCTGAATTCAATTATTTGGGTATTGGGAAAAAAAAACCCCACAATAGTTATTTTCTAAATTTCTAGTATGTTTTTTTAATTGCTTGTAGAAATATGGCTGCACCATAAGAGCAAATACTGCAGGGATTCTTAGCTTTTGACATTTTTAATTGCCTCTGCTTTGGTTATTACACAATAGATATTTTCGTCATCTAAATATAATGTATCTTTGTAAAATCCTTTAAAATATGATTTCAAACCAATGAATGCCATTTTCTATTTGCGTTTAATTTCCTCTCAATAGTAAGTTCATCAGAGTGTAACAATTAATTAACTTAATTAAGCTAACTTAATTATGTTCTTTCATAGGTCAATATGTAGAGCTACTCAGATTAATAGCAGAGCTTGTAAAGTTAATCTTCTTGTATAATGCAAATGATGCCAAGTCATGTATTAAATACCTTCCCGCATAACAGATGATATAGGACTGAATGTACTTTAAAGAAGGGCAGGGACTGTGAAAAGGTTAAATAAAGAAAAATGTCTTGGATTTGTGGAAATTTTAAACAGACCTAATTCATTTTTTTAATTAATAACGTTCGTCTAAGAGGAGCCCTCATTCCATAAGGCCATTTACAGCTTAAATATACATAAATAAATTTTGACTTCAGAAGCAGAACTGCATGACAGCATTTTCCAGCCATCTTGCGACCTTTATGTTTTGTTATTAAGAGGATTACAAAAAAACAGTCATGTGGGAAGATTTGATGGAAAATATGAATTCCTAACTCCAGAGCATTTCCATGCTCACTGTATTTCCCAGTTTATTTTACAGAGGAATCACTTCAGTAGTCAAAGGTATTATGTTCTCTTCTCCCTTCATTATTAATTCACTTTTAACACAGTTAGACTCTAAGGCTTTTTAGGTGTGTGGCTTAGCACTTTTGTTATGAAATATTCATGGGAACTACAGTAATCATAATAATTACTTGTAGAAGCATAAAAAGGAAAATCAAACAAATCTCCTGAGTGCCAAATGATCTCGACAGGTGACTCAACTCCTCTGTTTTGATAAATGGAACTGATGGTTGGAACCCACAAGGAGTTGGATTATGGGCCAAATCACCAAATTTCAGCCAAGTAATCAAATTTCAGCCCTTTCTACAACGAATCTGACTTAGGTCCAGAAAATATTCTAAATGCCTAGCAATTCTAGATGTGTAATCTGTCACAACTCTTTGTTGCCACTCAAAGAAAACAAAGACAAAGGGTGCAATAAATATCCTGTGAGGTCCTTTGAACAGGAGTGTAAAGGAAAAGGCTCCAAAGGTGTGAAAACCATGACTGTTCAGGAGTTTTAAAACCAGAATAAAGTACTAACAAATGCACCGAGGGATCAGTCCCATCTACCAGGCGATGGATGACACAGATGACCTAATGTATTTTCTTCTCTTTGTTAAAGTATGCTGTGTAGCCTTCGTGGTGTTGCATAAAATGAACATCCTGATCTCACTGTAGCTGCAGGTTCAAATCAACCGCTGACAAAAATCACAATCCTACAACTTCTGGTATAAAGGGGGATTATTTGTCTATGATAAGGAATAACTAGTAAGTTATCACTTGCGATTTTTCATCAGAAAACAGTCTGCTAGGTTCATACAGCATGGAAATTTCCAGTGACTTTTTTGAGTTGTAAGCTCTTCAGAAGTTAAACAAAAAAATTTAGTGTTCAAGAGTAAATATACAGTCCCATCCACTCTTATGTGGGAAACTGTATATTTTTTCCAATTAACAGTGTGTCAGGAACAACAACTTATTTATAGCAACAACTGCCTGACACAATTCTTCTGTTAAATGGGTTCAAGCCAGCATCTACACAGAACAGAGGGAAAATACTGTAAATGCCTATGAAGTTTAAAAAAGAATGCACAGCCTTTTCACAAGCATAAAACCTTTGCATTTATACATCTGGACAGATATACAAATGTATATTTTCCCTAAAGTTTTCTCTTGTTCTCTAAGTGTGCAGATCATCTTTCTGCTTCTTGCCAGTGCTTATTCTACATGATGATTGAGTTATTTGCTCAAATGAAAGATGCTGGTGACGGAAATGCAGCTGTTTAACATTCTTCTAATAATAGCTGATGGAGAAAATATCACATGAGCGTTATCAGAAGCTTTGACATGGAATTGCTTTTTATCCAACTCTTTCAGAACATGTTACATCATACCTTGTTTAAAAAGCCAACACCTCAGTCTAACCAAACAGCATAAAGATGGATTGGACACTCTGCTGAAGTTTATAGCTTCGGGTTTTAAAAAAATTTCTTTTCCTACTAACTTGAAGCAGCAATGGGACTTGTTGGGAAAGGTTTATATCCAAAGATCAAGGAAGGAAGATAACTCAAGAAACAAAAGATAGTATCAGCTGCCAATTGTGTTCATAAAAATTAAGAAACGTTCCCTTTGCTCATATATGAAATAACGCAGATAGCGCCCCCAGATTTTCCAAGAATAATTCAGTGATTTTAACACTGAATGCTATAAACCTTTTAAGCTGCCTGTATCATACTTATGACTAATGGCAGCTGACTTAAGCATGGGACACATTTTTTCCTATAAAACAAAACACTATACCTCAGCTGCGCATTACTAATGGAAAAACGTCCGTGCTCCATCCAGACAAACTGCAAGCACTGAATGTCTAATAGTTCAGAAACAGATTAATGGGTATACCTATCTTAATCTTTCTTTAGTTGAGAATCACAACACTTCACACAGCTTTTATAGCTTTAATACAGCACTCAGAAAGCACCGCAAATATGTAAGGGATTCATGTTCATATGCTACCATCACATCACGATATTTTACCCTAAAATGCTCCGGAACATATATACATGCTTTTTTTCCGTGGGAATGTAACGAGTTGGTTGGTTGTTGAATTCATTCTTTTTATCCAAGAGAGAGAGACTGGCACAGCTTTTCATCTGTATCTGAACCGTGTTGGCAGTGCAGCCATTCAGAAAGAACAGCTCTGTTAGCCTCTAGGCTTACACTATTAAAACATGATTAATTGATTTGCCACAGGATTGGCAAAGGAAATTAATACACATAAGTCATGTATTTCTATTCTACTCCTAATTAAAGAAGGGGATATGCCTCTTATGAGACTCAGGTTTAAGGGAACTGTCAAAACTAGTCTCCTTTTACTTAGATAACTGCCACCATCAGCCCCTGTACATGAACGTGCTGCTGATGAGAAATGGTATCAAGATACAGCCCACCCACCTTGCCCTTCAGCCACTGCATGAAAAAGGGAAAGGAAAATCACTTTAACAACAAAGCTTCACTTTCTTCAACATCACTGTATATTCTTCTAAAAAACTGTATAAATATATTTACTAAATGTACTGCAGATGCCAGGCGCACAATGGAAGTGACCACAAAAACCAGAGTAAGGGTCAAGAAACCTAATTCATCAGCCTTTCAATTGTATCAAATGATTACAGTGTTATTCAAACAAGTGTGTTTGTACATTTAAAACACTTTAAAAGATCTGAATCTCAGGTATTCAACACGTCCAGAGAATTTTCTTTCATTGGTTCATGGCAAAAAATGTGTGATATCACAACAACAATGCAGTTTTGAATTTTGAAGTGGTTGTGGAGACAAAATTCATATTTTAAGCATTATGTTGGAGGGAAACCACCAAAACAATGTAATTTACTATAACATTCGATGAAAAGCAGTGTTATTCTACAGTTCCTAAGAAATGCTAAGAAAGTTCAATAAAATGACATTGAAATTGCAATGACACACACCTGTCCCCTTCAAATGCATCAATTTTTCCCTTAAATAACACTTTCCAATTCCTACTCTTAAAAAAGACAATAAAGATATACAATATTAACTCATCAATCACACAGGACTTTTCCTTATTTTGGTATGGTTACTAATTAAATCATTCAAGCATTCAAATCTATACAACTTAAATTTTATTGGGGATTGCACAGCTTTTGAGAGCACAGAATGAGTTCTCTTTCTAATCTGAAACATAGTTTGGTCATTTTATAACCCAAAGTGTTTCTGCGTCTGAAATACACCGAAGAATACACACACTTTCCTGAATCCTTCACAGCTACAAAAAATTTACCATCTAAACACCCGAAACGCCAATTATTTCCGCAGTGGCTTTTGTCATATGCCACATGGCTGGTTCCTGTCCCCTGCAGAGTTAAATCTGATTTTAGATCATTAAAAGAGGCTGGGAAGGGAGGCAATAAGAGGAGCAGACGCCATCCCACCCTCCTGTTGAGTAGAACTCAAAATTCAACCATCATTTCTACCACGAGGAACGACTGGACAAGCCAGACAAAGCCTCATCTGAGTGATCAAATGACATCCCACAAAGTTAAAACTAATGACGCAAATAACTGAGTGTTAGATTCAGACTGGCCTATCTGAGAGGTAAATAAATCATAAGCAGAAAAAAACCTATGGTTTATATAAATTAATGCGGCAACTCACGAGATTTTCCTATCTCCAACTAGAGGTTGTTCTCTCCCCACATTTACAAGTCCAAAACTTTTTTTGAACATCCCTTTCCACATCCTTCTCAATTGTCCTCCACCTTCCCGAAATCCTTAGCCTGTTGGCCATTTTGCCTTCTTTAAACCTTTTTCTCCCATTTCTCTTTTCTGTGGCCGCATTTGAGCTTCTCCTTAACAATTGCCTTCACACCATCTACCGATGGGTCAAACTCAGATGAGACCCATCATAATGACCGTCAGATGAGACCCAAATAATGTATCAGTTAGCAGCTGTAGTTAATTCCAAATATTAACTCATTAGGCAGATACTGAAAGGATATAAGGGAGTGATGTACTAGGAGACGTCAAATAAAATGAGAAATAAAAAAAGACATTAGTTGAGGTAAAGCTCTGCAAACACTTTTTTTGTTTTGTTTTGTTAAAGACCTGTTTTTTAGAGTAAATTTGCAAACGTTTGTTTACGGTGCTGACTTACCCATGCGTAACTTAGATGGGTTGTTTCATGGTGGGTTCTGAATTTGGAAATTCAACGTACTGGTGCTCCCCTCTCAAGGTTCCCTGCAAATCCAACCACAAAACTTCTTCTGACTCACCTCTCTCAGTTTTTATATAAACTGCAGTAAATATGATTGAAGAAAGTCTATAACCCTTATAAAACACTTATAATGCTTTATTACCCCACATTCTGTAAAACAGCTTCAACATAAACTGAGTTATATATACAATTCAAAGGGTATATTTCCATCTTTCCATTCTCTGAAGTTTCCTCTCCCCCAGTTTAGCTGGTTTTATTCCACAAAGGTAAAAACTGTATACCCATCTTCCTCTTGGCTGCTTTTTACTACCTAGCCATGTTTCATTCCTCTTTCTGCAACACTTATCCTCTATTTTGATTTTTAAGTATCATCTGTGCTCTCAATTTTAATTTCTCCAGTGGAGTGAGATAAATTGGCAAAGCTGAGATGTAAGAGGCAGAACCTATGGCCCTCCATAGACCAGAGGTCCTTTAGCTACTCAAGAATATATCCAAAAGTTTTGCTAAAAACTCATATCAGTCCATCCTCAGGACTGCTCAGATGCGATAACCCGATTTTCTGTCTTAGAATACGTGGTGATACTCCAAAATAAGTGAAGTACCTATTTGGTCTTAAACCAGAAGACACTCCTAAGAATTCTTCTGGCCCTGTACTGTGGACTTCCCTCTTCTTCAGACAAAGTAACAAGACTATCAGAGGAAAGGAGAAATTCAAGAAGTATTTGATAATTATCTAAAGGCTGCACTAAGAACTAATAAATTGCACTGTACTTCCTATGGCTAGTATTGCATACTCTCCTTTACTGGGAAGATTATAGTCAAAAGAAATCTGCGAAAAAAGCAGGAAAGACTAGTCTTTATATTACCTGGTCCTCGGAATGTCTTTAAAAATAACAATAACACCTAAACTCTTTGAGGAAGCCAAGATTCATGATGTTAAGGCTAATCCAAATGGACTTCCTTCTCACAGGAAGGGTTAATTTAAGGGTAGTAATGGTTCTCTGAAAGGATGATTGCCTCCATGAAATCAAATTCTGAGTCGGAATTCTGCAGACAACCTCTTCTCCAGCTATGGTGCACTGTGACAGTGCGTGTTGCAGGGTCAGAAAAAACCCCTAGTCATCGGCTACTTTATGGAACTACCTTACAAGCCGGCACCTTTTCTTTTAACACCAGGGAGTACGGATCATGCTCATTAGCACCTAGTATCATTTTTTGGAAAACAAGGGCACAAAAAAGGCACAATATTAGCTAGGGTCTTTCCTTTGCACAACCCAGCAGTTAGCCTATTTAAATTTAATGAAGGCTGACAATTTTGCTACATCTACCTATATACCTACATACAGATTCTGATTCTTTAGTGTCATAAAATTTAACTGGCCAGAATCTAATGGGACTCCAGTTAATGTCATGGTGTAAAAGACAGGAACAAGAAAAAATATTTTCCCAATGGCTGTTAATAAGAAACAGTACTAAAAAGGCAGCAGATGGAATATACTCGGCTTATAGGTACTGAGATTTACACTGGCCTTGCACTTCGTCGGTAAGGGAGGCTAAGATTGAGCTTTAGCTTTAAAAAGTCTCTGCTATGAGTAAAACAACACTAGGCATGAAAAACCGAGGCAAACGTGTATCCCCCGACAGTTAAACTTGGAAAAGAATAGACACAGAATGTCCTACCTCTTCTGGACGTTTCTGTGCCACCGATACAAGCTCTTCAGAGCTACTTCTGGAGGTAGAGGGTACCACGTTACCTGGGGCCTCTGAGACCACCTCATTTGACGGCTCGGAATCCTGAGGGCAACAGAGACAAATAGACCCCTCAGCAGCGTGTTGACGTGGCACGCCGAGAAAATGAGACTTTTCAGAGGAACTGCACTCTAAGCACAGACAGAGAAATGAAAAATACTTGAGGTCTGAAGCTCTAATCTTGTTACCCTGGGCAACTTCTTTTACCCCAGAGGCAAAACCATCTGTCATATATTTTTCTCTTAAAATGGTAATATTTTCTTCACAAGAGCATTATAAGAATTATTAAATAGCTACATAGCATTTCAGAATTGCAAATTTCTGAACCAGCATGCTTGGTTTGCCCATCCCCACCCCTGCTCCTGAACTGCAAGGAAGGGAATATTCCATTTCATCCCCTGATTTAAGAGGGAGGTTTGTGCAAAACAGCTGGGACTGTGCTTGAACAACCCCCCCCAAATGTATTTTACCAATCACTGCAAACCAATATAGCACACAACCTGGTAATGTTAGAAAAGTTAGACTTGGCTGTCTACTAGTAACTTTTAACGCTACAGTAAAATAAATAAAATAAAAATTCTCAAGTAGTTTGCATTCTGTTTTCCAAAGTACCTTTGAAATGCAACATGGTGAGAACAGTCAAAAGAAAAAGCACTTTAATATCTTCCCTGCTTCACACGGTGTTTTTGATAACTGCAGAGATTGAGACATTTTACTATTGAGAAAAAAAACTAAATCCATTAATCGGCACTATCTCTACTATGCTTGTTGTAATGCTCATTACAGAAGATATTTTAGATGTCATCACTTAGCAAGCGGGATATGGGCTTTTGATAGATCACTCTCTCTCTGTAGTCATTAATTGCAAGGAAATCAAGATTATAGTTTTGGAAACTGCAAGCCACAAAGCTCATTATTAAGTTTTTCAACATAACAACCTCTAAAAAAAAGTAAATGAAAATTTCATAATGATGATATTCAGCATTTGCAGTTTAGCCCAATGTAGGTGTGGCTGTTGGACGGGTACAAGTGAACATCGTGGTCCAACGACCATTTGTGAATCACACAGAGAATCGCAGGTAAGATCAGATATTGTAAAAGAATTAATGCATGAAGGGGGTTTCTGGTTGCTAGAAAGTTGGAAAAATCTCTTTCGACCCCAAGAGGGAATACTCTAATATCTCTATTTCATACACCTTTTCAGGTGAATCCCTTTAAAACAGCTTCTGGGCTTAAATATATCAAACGAAGCTTTTTATGCCTTTCTTGTTGCACCACCACCCTGAGACTTAGAAAAAGGAAATTCTGGCCCATTTTGTGGCTTATCACCTTAACTTTAGCATTTGGTATGAGGAAGACATTTTAGGAAAAACGAGCTTTCAGCAAAGACTAAAGAATGCCATCAATTAAAATACTAACAATGCCATCCAACTGCCATTGCACAGAACTGTTTTATGGGCATAAGCACAGGATCTGTGGAACAAAGGGGAAAACGAGACACCTTGGTAGAGCTACTATCCCAAATAATTCCATGACAGGAAAAATATGAAGTTATTTTTCAGCTTTCTCATCTCCCCAAAATAATCTCAACACCACGGCTAACCACGCTGAACTGTAAGGAGAAACATCTCCAGCATTCTGATAATGAAAGTCCCATTTTCCTCTACCGACTGTACAAAAGCCCCACGCTCTACATGCCACCAAAATAAACTCTGCACCATGTACATCCTGACAACTTGCTGTTTTTCCCAGCAGATCTGGATTTCCACAGGCAAACAGCCTCTCGTTTGGTTCCCAGTAAACGATGACGATGAGACCATCTCTTCTTCTTGACCCAATTAGCCACGAACCGGCTCCGAGTACTGAACGGTCCTGTTTTGTTTTCTCCTTGACAACTGGGAAGTTAAATCATCAACGTGCTATTTATCAGCTCAATATGTTTCCAGAAGCCCTTCTGTGCTACTTACAAAAACAAAAGTAACAACCACATCTGCTGGAAGAAAATGATGTACTTGTCTGAATTCCTTGGTTCAGTGATTTCTCTCCTTGGATTGTGCCCGTCTTTTGTGTCTGAACAAACCTCTGTTAAGTTGCTATTACCCATGCCCAGATAACGGTAGCAACACTTCTATGTTTCTTATGATATTTGAAAGTAATAAACGATGGTTTTCAAATATGTTCTGAACAACTGCAATTTGGTAAACTTACGTTCCCGTTCCATTCCTCTTGCCTCAACAGGACCGGCACGTCACGGAGTCTCTTTCCCCACCAAGTCTTGACTATCTTCTTTCCAAGCAGCTTGGCCATCCTTCCCAATAGTTCTCTTAGGAACCAGCTAGCTAATATAATACTTCCATGTTTAAGGAGATGGATGGAAATCAAATTTACTTTATTATTCAGAAACTAAGCTGAGAAAATGCATCTCCCTTTCCAACTGCACTGGTTTTATTATTTCTTTTCCCACCGCTTCTCAGGAAAACTGTATAGAACCTACATATGTTGCTCTGAACCAGTTTGGCAACATGTGAAGCAAAGTTTCAGAAATAAACACATTCAGTAAGTGGAATGAGACATTTTCAGGTAAGGTACAACAATAAAAATGCTCCAAGGTGCAAGCGAGAATTTTCATAAAGCTGCTTCTCAGGGTGTTATGAGCACATGGCCAAATGAGAAATAGCCCCAGTAACGAATCCCAGTATCTTGACTTGTACCCAGCAAATAAAACAACCTGAAAAAGTATTAGAATTTGTAAGGAAAAATGAGAAATCTGTATCTCTGACCTAGACCAACATTTTTATTGAAGAAGTATTTAAAAAAAAATTAGAATTAGTTTCTTATTCTTTCTAATTATTATTTAAATCATAACATGCAAGACTGACTCTGCAAAAAGTCCCTTCTTTCTATTTTCAAGGCCTTGTATGATGAAAATCATGTCAATGGCATTTCTCATTGATGTTTAAGCCTCGGCCATAGCAGTGACGGACGTGACTGTTCATGGACATGGAACCTACACAGTAAGGAATTTGTACACATTATTCTAGTGCTTAAACCCTCTCCATTTCATTATCATGTTATTGCATTTTCCAACCTATATATGAAAGCTCACGTATCTGCATTTTTAAGTTGGACAGAACAAGATACAGCTTTCTAACGGATCACAATATTTCATTATAATACTTAATAAACTATGGGGGCAAACCACTTTTAAGCAGTACTTTCAGTTCCCTGAAAATACAAAAATTCTTTATCAAAATGTAAGTGCATTATAAACAAATAAATTCAGAATGATCAGTAATTGCATTTTTCCTGCACGATGCTGATTTTGCTCAAAGCTCCTCAGACCATGATCCTTCTTGGACTTACAAAACCTCCAAGAGGAAACATGAAAAGTGCTGACATTCTACTATGTTTATGCAAGAAAGACAGCCCCGCTTTGAACTACGTCTCTTTTCATATGACCTCAATGTTCACACAGTTTAAGATACCACAACAGCATTGCCTTGAATCAATCAGAGTTCTGCAAAAAACCCAGAGTATTTGAATTACATCTTGACACAAATATATGACAAATCAGATATTCTAGTCCTGGGGTGGACCTTGCTTGCCAGTGTTGGCAGAAGGCACAGAAGTGGAGCTGGTTAAGTTTTGAGTCTTGGACGTTCAGCATTTTACTATTATTTTTTTTTTAATTCAGGCCAGCAGAGATGACTGGTGACAGGGGTTGGTAGGAGATGAGATGTCAAAGGCGTAAGGCGCATCCAACTGTAGCACCTCCCTCAAAGCCTTCAGCTCTTTCCTCCCCTTCACCCCACTTCGGCATATTTGCTATTTGCATCTACCGCAATAGGAGCAAATGTTGTTCTTTCAGTTCTGTCCTTTGCTGTGCAGAAGCATCCCCGATACAGCCCACTGAAAAACCAATAGTGCATACAGAACAGATGTGGATTTCATTTGTGAGCTACACAGAAGAGAAAGAAAATATTCAGATTTTTACGCTATGTTGACGTTGTGGCTTAATTTGAGGACTTGACTATTTTTACTTTTTGTCAGTTAAAAACCAGACTGTAAAGTACAAGATCAATGCACATATACAGATACATATTGTGTATGTAAATATGATACAGATATGTACATACAAACACTCATAGGGAATGCTATGGTAACAAAATACTGTAATTGTTTACCAATCCCCGTTACTGTCAGCACAGATGTTGACTCATACGAACTAGAAACCCTATGCAGCTTCTGATTTTGAAGAAAATGGAGAACTGATGTATATATTAAAAAATATGCATAAAAATACTTTGCTAGAAAGCATAAGAAGCTGCATTTGAAATAAAATGATGGGAAAATAGTGTCTTACGATGGTTTTTATACCAGGCAAGCATCCGCTATTTTTTTCTGCCATTGTTACTTTAAACCAAAACAAAAATAAAAAGAATGAAAACAATCAACCCAAAACTCCGTTATAGATGACTCCAAGCTGACAGGTTTGAATGCATTATGTTAACTCTGCATCAGTTTTCATACATCACCCATTACCTTGGTCCAGTTGGAAATTACACAAGTCATAAATTAGCTTTAAACAAGTTTTGAATCAGCCTGGAACTAGTTTTCAAATTAAAGAGACGCCAGTATATTACATGGTACTGTCATTTTATTACCCCAATCAATTCTGTGTGGCCTCAGGTAGAAAGAAAATGGATGCTGTCTTCATTTGCAAAGGGTTTATCTCTCACGCCAGGCTCTGAAAACACGACTGCAGTAATGAATTGGAAGCCAAAGTTACTAACAAAGACTTCTAACAGTAACAAAGTAGAATTATCTGTCCCCTTTTAGACTTATAAAAAGGGAGGGGAAAAAAAAAAAAAAAAAGCCCTTTCTGAAACATGAAGGCAGCTTCTTAAGGCTGAAGGGCTACGGGAAGGAATTAGCACATTTTTACCGAAGTGCTAAAGTGCTCGTAGCCTCATGGAGGATCGTTTGTGGGAAAAGCCCTGCTGGGTCAGAGATGCTGCCTCTCCTCAGCCCAGCCCAGAGAACATCCCTCCTTCGGCTCCTGTCCATCCCCATGCGCTCTCACACCCCAGGGGAGAACCTTGTGAGTATTCACATCTCCTCACGCTGATTTTCTTTCACATCCGACAAACTCCCCTCTGCCTCTGCCCTCTCCAAAGATGGGAAATTACGAATGCAACCTTTATGGTACCCGTGCTCGCCTCCTGCGCGGCCACGCACAGAGGCAACGCCGTCCTCTCCTTGGCTACTTTTTCTGCTTCTCGAGAAGGCAACGATGACTTCTACGTTTACACACTGTCAACACAACAGGGTCTCCTTCTCAGACGACTCTGAAACTACCTCGGTCCAGGTAATTAACTGTACCCCAGCTCTAAACACCCCGCCTTCTTATAAAGACAGAAACAAAAGAAAAATCTCTGTTTTCCAAATATAGAAAGTTAATTACATTCTTTGGCCTCATGGTGTATTTTTTTTTTCTTCAAACACACTGTGTAATATGAAGGAACTAACAAATTTACAAGAAGTTTCCAGTAAGTACCCATCTGCTTCAATTTATTATCCCTCTAGTTTTCAATAAACTACAGCAGTAACAAAGCAAGTTTGCATCTTTGAAATCTACCTGCATTTCCAAGTGTCAAAGGGTGAATTCCCACTTTTATGGCTGTTTTAAAATAAGGTTGCTACGATTGCTAATATTTTACTAGAAGTGTTTGAACAAAATATGAAAGGAAATAGGGTCATGCATTTTCAAATTAGAAAAAAAATGTGATTTACATATATTTAAAGCTAGAAAGAGCACTCTCAAAATAATGTTTTTCATAGTAATTCTTCCAACTTTATCACATGCAAATAGAAACAGCAAACAGCAGAACATTTTACTGTCGGAAGGTATTATCATTCACTGACCTCTGGAACCTGAATTAAGTTTCCCCTTTCCAACTCACATATTTTCTACGTTTCCATTAGTCAGTGTACTAATCCTACCTCTCTCTGGACCGAATTCTCCTCCTTTCAAATCAAACTCCGAGATTATTGTATTTCCCTTTTACTTTCTCATCATTCATTATTTCCTGATGTTCAAAAGCCATTCTTTTAGCTACCCTTTTTCTGAGCCCAGAATTCTCCACACTGTATTCAAAATCAACTCTTAAAACACTGTAATTTATAAAACCACATTAAAATACCAAACCTGGAATTAAATTTCAATATATAGATTCTCCAAACTAATTTCAACTCAAATGTATAACGCAAAGGAATACACCTTTCCTGTTGCTGTCATGGATTAAAGCCATTTAAGGCTTTAAAGCCACAGGTACCGTACGGCTCAAACTACTGGCCAAAATTTCCGTATGAACATGAATATCATCAGCAGAAATTTTTAGAATTTCTTCAATAAGGGGGAAAAAGCCAGTATCTAGCGTTTTTCTGCTAAATCTCCTATGTCTCGCATAATCTGGAAATTAGCTGATGCACCAGAGCAACAGATTTTAGGTGAGTATCCTTTGGCAGGATATTAATACACTGGCAAGACTGTTACACTATGCCATTAGCAATGCATGTAAGAGTAACTCAATACTTTTCCCTTTTTTGGCCACAGCGCTTTGTTCCTATATATTGTTCTGCTATTTTTAATTATGAATTAGGTTATAGGTATATACTACAGCCTGGAAAGTAATTTTTGTCCTACTTTTATATTTTACTAAGTTTTAAAAGTTATATTATGGAGTTCTAAAACCTCTCCAAGACAATACACACATCATTTATTGCGGTGGGATCAGGATATTTCACCTTGCCTGCGCCTGTTTTGTACAGCTCTCATCTCTCCAGCCTTTTTTTTTCCCCCCCTTGTCTTAAGAAACCCACCAAAAAATCCAAACAGAAGTTGCAAAAAAAATTCTCAAACCCATCACAACATCGCAAGCATCTCTGGCCACAGTAAATGCGGTGCTTACTGTGTTGCTGGACATATGTTGTATGTAACTGCAAATGTTGACTTCAACATACTTACAGAATGATATGGGCACTCTACACCGAACACTTAAAATGAGATTTTCTAATGACCAGAGCAGTTTACTTTACTCCACTCCAGCAGCCTGGGAGAAAGCGCACACAAAATTTGCTCCCAATACTTGGCTGATGCTTCACTTGAACTAGAAGATTGAGCACTTGAGAAGATCTCTGCGCCAAAAAAGCAGCTGCTTTATTCTCACAAAAATAGAACGTAGCTCAGAACAGGCTTTCTTTCAAGCATACAATCTTCAGATATTACGCATCAGCATGCAGAGCGTGTCTGTCAGATGTTGGAACAAAGCTTTAAATTGTACCATCTAACTTAATTCTCAAGACAGGGTCAGCACATTCATAGGGCTGCTGGTGTGTTGTGTTTTTTTTTTCCCTTTGAGAAGTCCTTTAAGTAATATTTATTTAGCTCCTTACATCTTCATCAGCACTGATTCTTGCTTTTCAACTCCTTCAAGTCCAGATTTTCCCAACATAATGCAAAACAGAGTGATGTTAAAATGTGTGATCACCAAAAGCATCACAAAATCGTCAAAGGCTACTTATTAAATCAAGACTGGTTTTCATCTCTCCCCACTCCTAGAATTTTTTTTCCAGTAACAAGATGAAATAAAGAAAAGGACTGCACAGTACGTTATTTTTTGCAGTCTAAGTTCACAGTGCAAGTTTTATATTTCCCTTCAACTTTCCTTATACGGCACCCACTTACCTGCCTGCGCTCCCATGTTTTCTACAAAGGCCCTACTTTGCTGTGGGGGAGGGCTCTCTGTCTGCCCTCAGCGTCCTTCTCCCCACTTCCCCACAGCCCCATTGCTTAATCCACCCTATTCTCCCCTGTGAGGGTTTCTGTGCGTTTCCCCAAGTGGAATTTTCTCGTTCTAATAAACCTGTGTGTGCTCACATTTCCCCTTCGATGCCAAGGGCGCTTCCTGCAGTTCCATTATTTTTTCCCATCCTGCTTTTCCCCCTCTCCCTCTCCCAGTCCCTCCTCTTTAAAAAAGTACCATCATTTATTTTCAGCTGGCAAAGCAGAAAAATAAAACATTAACTGAAGGCCATAAAAATATTTTTTAAGAATGAATCTATCTGCAGAAAGCCCTTCTATAAAAATGTTCCTTATACCCTCCTTTTCAGACCCCTCTAACATCTGAATAAGCCAAAATGAAAAACCTCTTTAGAGATCCTCTACGAAGCTTCAAACAAATGTTAGGAACCCTATTTTGTGGGTGCCCCTGACTTACTCATTCACGCTAGTCACTAGAGTAATTAAAGAAAATTTCCATATAACTTTATACTGCTCAGTAGGGATACATACCCTTATTAATATAAAGCAGCCAGCTAAAACACAAGGAAATTTTATTCTGTCGAACCGGGATACATTGTCAAGGGGCTGTTTACTAAAAAGGGAAAGAACAGCCCAGCTGACAGAGTTTAAGATGTGACATTAATCAGCCATCTTTTGCTGAGCCCACAGAAACTGAAAGGTCACAACTGGTGCTGCTGTTCTAAAGCATCCTCAGAAAGGCCTGGAAATTCCTCACTCTTCCCTAATTAAGAATACTGTAAATGCTATATGGAATCATGAGTCTAAATTAGCTCAAAATGTGAACTTCACTGCCTTGCTTTAGGAGGCACAAATATTTTCCCTGTGGGTTTGGGTCTTTTTTACTAAAAAAAGATTACATCTACAAGACCAAATTTCTCTTTATGTTTTTCATCTGCAGTAGAAGACACACACCAAGTCCCTTATTCTTAAATATAGTTGCTCAATAACATTGTAGACAAGATTCTTTCTGAAAGAATGCACACACTGTGCTTATACAAACATAGAAATGATAAAATTTAATACGTTAGCAGTGTATATCCGTGAATTAATTTTTAGGCTTTTGACCTTGAGACGACTGATATATGAATTCCACAATTCTCTTATCAAAATAGGAATAGCTTTGGTAGTCGATGAAGCTAAACCACACATATACCTTTCACACAGCAAATGTAAGAGTGGTTTTAATAGTGGCTTCACACCAGTAACTGTTGTGGTGCGACAGGAACAGTTCTACACATGGTTCAGAGACAGGACTGATTTGGTCACTGCCCACTAACAGTCAGAATACATCCCCGGAATTAGTGTCCCTTGATGGGAACCTGCTTTGCACACTCTTGAGACCACTCCATAACGCCAACCAAAGTCTAGCAATTGGTGGCAACTGGGTGTTTCCTTCCAAAAATGCTTTCCTGATCTTAACCAAAATGCTAAGGCAAATACACATTAAGATACCTCAGACGAAGATCCATGAAAGCCAGCAAACCACAATGTAGAACGACTTATGCTAATCAATAGGAAATGTTCAAATTAACAGGGTATTTTAAACACCAGCTTTATTCAGAATTCAGTAGTGTTATCCTGGACTATCAACAGTTCCCTTCCTCTTCTGGAGATTCATGATACTGAAAGTTCTTGGGGGTCTAACAACTCCCTCTACCCACTTCTTTCTTTTTCTTCTGCCCCAAGAGTGAGACAGACAGACTCAAGGCCTTACTTTTAGACGATGACTTGATTGCTGCCCTAAATTAGATAGTGAACACTTTCAACCATCAAAGGGAAGATCCTGATTCGCTTCCCTCTTTCTCTTTTCACAAGGTTTCAAAACCATACAACCCCAAGGGATTGCTCAAGCCTTTATTCTTTAAGCCTTTATGCTTAAGTCTACTGTTCTTTCACTGAAGCAGGTCGCTTTGCACGGAACAGTAAATCACTGGGTAAAATGATTCATTGTATATTAACCTGGGTACCTGAGAAAGGGTGCAAATTGTCTTCTGAATATTTTACTATTTTATATCAAGGAGGTTTCAGGTTCTCTCTACGCTGTACCCAGAAAGCACATAAACAACAATCAGTCTATAGGTCATTCCAGTCAGAGAACTAATAACTGATTAATAAATCGTATCTGCCATACCTCAAACTTTTTGTATTTTCTCACAGTTACCTTTTAAACGTAAGATTTTTGAAGCTATCCCTACGTGAATACAGACATCTTGTAACAGTCTTCACAAAGTTCTTTACCACCAGCAATTAAAAAAATAAAGTATTTACAATATCATTTTGTCCTGAAATTCCTCTGCCTTCTGCAATACTTTCAACGTATAACAAGCAGGCACTAGAAGAAAGCAGGAGGACAAACTTCATCAGCATTTCATACACAATACACTTGCAAATATTAGTACCTAATATGTATCATGTATCCTTATTTATTGCACAAGATGGGTTACGCATTTAATATTCATTATGTCAATGACCATATCAATGTGCTGACACCCTCCTATTTCCAAAAATAAATACGTGATGTAATTAACCTCCTCTAAGCACACTCCTGTGTACCCTTCCATAAATACCAAGTTATCTTGCTATTTCCTTTTCGACACTTTTTTTCTTTGGCTATTTATACCACATCCTAAAGGATACCATCTGCCCTTCAGTCTTCACCAGATTAGTAGCTAGAAGAAATCTTGACATCTACAGATTCCAAGGCCTCCCATATGCGAAATCCTTTGGTACCATTTGACGCAGCTGAAATACACTTAAGACTTTTCAAACGTGCCCAAAGGTGTTTCAAATCACTGAACCAGATAATAATTTTCCACCGTTACCAAAGACACATTTACAAAAAAAAAAAATCTAAGATAAACTTAATTGCCACTAGAATTTAACAATGCACTGGTCATTTTAAAGGTTTTGTAAAAAATCCTTTCAAAAGCCCTCTTAAAATTCCACATAGTATTTGTGCTCTTTCTTGGTCGAGCTGATTGTAATGCTCTCACAGTTATATTCCCACACAAACTATTTGCTGAGCCAATTTTAAGAGGAGGGAACTTTTCTGCTACAGAATGCTAAAATCCAAGGGCTGAGAGACTCCTTTGCACAGAAAGTGGCTGACACAGCACAAACGGGCAATGCCCAGCTGTCTTCTGCAAAATGTGATTAAATGTGCCTGGCACTAAGAGAGTCTCTATTTGAGAACGGTGACTAAACCTCACTGCCACTATCTAAGGCCACCACGAAAAGCAAATCTTGACTCTGCTAAAATTCATTACTTGCTTAGCACTTCATAAAATGGCACTTTTGGGGTTTCTTCCCCTCCTCTCTTTTCTCTCTCCTGGTTCAACATGATTACATTTTGCCCAGACAGCATCACTAATTTATAGTGATGAGGGACAAGTTACTTGAAGCGAAATACATGGTAGCATTTCTTCGAAAGTCTTTAAAATAAAAAAAATCAACCTTGAGAGTAAACATGAGCAGGTAATCAGGCAACTATGATAATGTACTCAGATCTCATCCAGAGACAAACAAATAAAGATCTAATTCTTCTTTCATTACATAAAATATGATTACAGGTGATGTGCTAAGATAATCTGCACGGCAATAAAGTCAGACTAGTGAGGAATTAAGACATATAATTCTTTAATTACTTACCTTCTATTTCTATACAAAACATAAGATAAGAAATATATTTCTAGGTGAAGAAATTTATCTCAGGAATTTGGTAGAAACAGAATGCTACTTTGCAAAATCAGAGTGGAATGGGATGCCACCAGACTCCAAACACACCTTTGCAACTCTCGGGATTCCCTTTGTTTACATCATTGCACACCTTCTGCTATTTTCTGTTGAGTCTTCAATTCTTCATGAATTCCCAAATTAGAAAAGATGAAGCACAATGGATATTTTTTTTTTAAATACTGCCCTCCTGGCAGCTTGTATCATCTAAACCTTGTGTGCAATCAAGGCTCAAAAGGTTCAAAAATTCAAAAGTCAGCTACAAACTATTCATTCACCCTTTTTACAGGCGCTTTCAAATTCAACATGTGTTCTACTAATTAAGTAAATCACAATCAAAATTTCCAATAGGGTTGTTAATAGGAAGTAGCAATGGTCAATTACAGTTTATTGGTAAATTTGTTTATGGCTCCACTGTCAGCACGAAGCCTCTAATTATCAATACTCAAAAGGCTCATTATTTTGGGAACTCTAGGAGAAAGACAAGTGGATTGATGAAATAGACCTGAATGTGTATCAGTGCTGTAAGCTATGACGCTTTGGCAGCTATAGTTTGCCGACTTTCACGTGCTTATATCTTCCTTTCGTGACTTTGCTTAAAAAGGAGTGTAAAAATGAGAAAACCTGGCTTAAATCTTTTACATTTCAGTATAGTATCTTCAATAAGGAAACTTCACCGTCACTATGCGGCTCAACATTGTAAATATCTAGAAACTGATTTTCAAAAGCAAGACAGAGAAAGCCTCCAGTTCTCTGAGGAGCAAGTGTCCCCCCCATCCTTCCTCGACACCACTCCTCTACCAGCCTTCTCCCCACCGTGAGACTACGCGGGGCTGATAGCAAAGAGGAGGTATAAAATCCTCCTGTGGCGGGTGCTGTTCAGGGCTGAAAAAGTGCTCTCCTTTTTTGATCCTCTCACGCCGCGTTAGCATAAACCCAGGTTTAGTGGCTTTACTCCAAACACGACGCTCGCCGCCGTTTGGATTGTCCCCAGTCGCAGACAGGTCCCAGCAGAGATTCCTTCTCACTCAGCACAACGGCGGCGGGCGACGGCGGCTGTAAATTCATTTTGTCAGGGCTTAGGAAGTGTAAGACATAATTCAGTAGAAGAGCTATTTCCCAGATAAACCGTATTTGTAAGTAGATTTTGTTAGAAGCGTAACCTAAAGAAGGCAAGGAGTAGCAGTGGCGTTTCTAAGAGCTGCCCATCAAGAGATCTTCCCTCCTTAAGCACTACCTTTGAGTAGTTAAAACTTATTCTTTCTAAACGAAACCACACCGAAACTAGAGGTTTAGACATGTAAATACTAGATTGCATATATTCAAATTAAATACATTAAAAATATACAATTGCTATGCTGTGTTTGTGATTTAAATGTCTTTTTAAGTCATAATACTTTACTAATACTTTACCTCTTAAATGTTCCATTGGAAATTAGACAGGGGTGCGTATTTTAACCAAAGTGGTAATTAATGACCGAGCTTCTTTCTAAATTTCAGCCATCCCTGTTTGTTTTTATTTCGGTAACATATTTTAGTTGCAAAAAAGCAAAGCTGTCAAGACAACTTACGAAAAGCAGGATTCCCTCAGTAATAACATGATCAGTGAGACACCCACAAAGCCTCCTGAAAAAATAATTGGCTTAATTTTAAAGGTATTTTAAAGTCTAATGACATCAGAATGAATCACTCTTCTCAGTGGTATTTGAAACATTTTTTGCTCCTGCTTTTGTCATAAAATATCCAGCGTTAAGGAAGGCATTAAATGATATTACTGCTCTCCCATAAAGAAAAAGTACTTGTAACGGCGTGTAAAGTTTCAGCTTTGGAAAAAAAATCTGCATTGTTCGGTTGTTTAGGAGAGAGAGTGAATGCAGTTAAGCAGCAATCCATTTCTTAGTCTCCTGTCTGAGGAGAAACATGGTGAAGAAAAAAATGAATCTCGGAAACCAAACAATTTTGGGGCTTTTTGGACAAAACTTATTTAGAACTGCTGTGCGTACTTTAAATCTTAATTTTCTAAAAACATACCACTGTGAAAACAGACTCTTATGAAGTTTATTATAACTGCTGGGTTTTGACAACATTTAACACAATTTATGTATTTCACAAATTTATGTATTTCACTTTGCACTCCTAACTGGTACTTTATTTTTTAAACATTTTAATTAATACTCTTTGATCTATCCCAGTGTTATCCTTCAAAATCAGAAATCTGATTGTGCATCTGGAACACCACCACCTCATTAAGAGAAAGATCCCCCCCGTATTCCAACTTCTTTAAACTTTTGGCTGGGATTAGATGTACGACAATCTGTGCAACCAACCCATAAAACACTTGTTCAGACAACGTTATGGGAAAGATGTTGTACTCTATTTTCCATTTTTTACTATATTTTTTTGATACAGTTAGGCTGCACCTAAGAAGAAGAACAAGCACTACAAGTCCATGGTGGGGATTTGGCAATATGTGGGGTATTGAAACTGATAGAACTGATTTTAATGTGGAAAAGAATTAAAGCATTTAAAATAAGCATCTATTCCAGAAGTATTTTACAGTGCTTAACCTGTTTTTTCATTAAAGCCTAAGCTTCCCACCTACACTATGGGATCTTCTTCTGCCAACTAAGTGTATCTGAACATTTAGATTAATTTGGGGATTTAATATCAACTAACTTTATGCTGAGCTTATCCGCTATTCATAAATCAAGTCCCATCTTAAGTTAATTTCAAGGCTGATTATTTTTGGAACATTTTTATGATATAAATTATTCATTACATAAACGCATTATACCTGTTTGCCAGAAAATAACAGAGGCCGTGCCAAATCATTTTTTAAAATATGATACCTGGGAGCAAATATTAAAATTGGCAATATTTCAGCCAACTAATAAGAATTACCATACACTGCAATTCCACCTTTTTTTTTCCCCACTATCTTGATAGTGAAATTCATTTCTGTGCCAGAGTTTGGCATTAGTGAAGTTCTTAAAGCAGTGGCATAAGTGGTATAAAGATTTGTGTTAAATCTTCAGAGTCTTACAGATTTGGGTAATTTTCTCTTGTTTAATTTTAAGAAAATCATTCCAGACCCTATGTTTCACTGCTCCTCACAAATCTAGGAAGACAACAACCCTTTCAGAATAACCACATATTTCCCAGTTGACATATATATATATATAAATATTTTGTTCCACGTCACAAAAGAAACCAAAGTCCTAATTTGATTTATCTCGAATTACTCAATTCTCCTCAAGCAACTTCAAAACATACGAATACACACAAAAATATTTAACTCCATTGTTCTCAATGACCATGTAATAAAATGCATCACAATACCCGCACCTAGCAAAAGGGAAAGTAGATTCTACCTTCACAAACGCGGCCACTGAATTACATGATGCCATTTGTTACTCTGTGAACCACTTTGAAATACTGCTAACTTAAGGCTGAAAAACGTTGCATAAAAATAGAACTTTTTTTCCATTATCTCGTGTTCTGCTTGTATCAGCAAGCAGATTTATTAGCGGTATCTTTTTGCCATTTTTCAGCCGCGATGCCATTCGCCGCGGTGGCGAAGCATTCGCTTGCACGGTGTGTCACCCTCAAAAGAGGGTGTTCTGACGCAACAGTCTCTCTGATGTCAACCGACTAAATCAGGGCCACAATTTCCTTCCAATTGCAGCCACCCTTTGTCAGAATATGCAACTGAAAAAAGTTTGAATCAATGCAAAAGACGTTAAAGGAATTTTTTTTTTTGGTTTAATTTTTGAAAGATGTATTTTAAACGTAACTACTTCAAATCACATTGTATTGAATGCTAAAATAAATCATACATAAAACATATTTAAGACATGAATAAGCACGCATATATCCTACCACCATGTGCCAACCTCATATATTATATTCAAATAGGGCTTTCTTGTCTATATAAAATGTTAAGGATCTCGACTATATTGAAAATACGTTGTTCCAAACGTTTAGTGAATGCCCAGATAAAGTCTGTCCACGCAACACCGATTCCATCATCTCCTGTGTGTACCCAAGCAAGGAGAATCCCACCTGAACTATAACCCTTGCTAATCTAAAGTAACTGTCTCAGCTCTCTCCTGTAGGAAAAGGCAGCCTTGGAGAACAACTCATCCAAATCTAAGGAAAATGTCTAAAGTAAGGGAAAAGTATCAACACTTTGCAAAACAGAAGCCAAGGCACAGGGAGAGTAAGAATTAAAATGTCTATTAAATTGAGTTACTCAACTTGCAATAGTCCAGACCACATCATTATGGAGACTCAATACTTTCCACACACGGCTTACACCAGCACCCACCGCAGCTCTGAGAATTCAGCATTTTTTCCACGTTGGACCAAGGGATCCAAACTGGGGCACAGCAAACAAGGAAACAAAAATTACTAAATATTTGAAAATCTTAATTTGTCTAGCACACCCAGGAGCTCTGGGATGAGACAAAGGCAAAACTCAATTTTCTGGTCACAACTCAACTACTCCAAACTTAAGGTCAAGCTTCCTTCTTTTTCCTGTTCCTGAAATCATCACTTCAGTTTTCACTGCAAAACCTAAAGGCAGAATATTCTTCTAATACTCAACCCAAATTAATCCCTTTCAGTGACTCCTGACAGAGAAGGCAGGGGTCCTATAGCAAAATAAATCACAGCATGAAGTAATTAAAGACTGTAAATTCACATATAGACATAAAAGGACTTCAAGTGCTGCATGCCACTGTCATTTTGGTATCTCCTAAATTTTGAGAGCTTGACATCAGGTTTTTCTTAGTTCTGCTCTTTACTTCTTAACACTCTTTGGTGTAATCATCCACGTGTGAGAAAATGCTCCCCAATGTCAAGAAAAGGGAATAATGAAAAAGATTAAATTCCACAAACCATAACGAGATTGTCACCTGCACAACTCATGAGTAGATCAGAAACTTCTACACTCACCATAGGCCTTCTTAACCACCCACTTCATATTTTACTAGAACTAGAATTCCACAGACTACAGGAATTAAATCTAACTGCTCTCTTTTTTCTGACCCAATTTAGAGATTTGAAATACATTTTACTTTTTAAAAATTATTTTTAATTTAAATATATTATTTCCAACATTATATTCAGTATTTTAATACTACAGTGTCCAGTTACATTTGTCTTTTCACTATGTAAAAGTGAGATATATGTAAATAAACGCTTCAACCTGGCTAATGAGTAAAATCATTCATGATCGTTTTCCAACACAAAAGGTGTACAAAAAATATATTACTTGCCGGGGTTGGCACGTCATGTATTTGTAGTTCCAGAAAATATTTCCTGAGAGGCTCAGATGAGAATTCTACGCATTTTTATTGGCAATTTATTTCCAGTGAAAAAAAATGCAATGCAGTAAAAAGCTGAAATAAAAGCAAACTAAACAGAAGTCAAGAGACAAGGCGGCTGATCTTGCAGCGCTCAAATAATGACCTGACACGGACGCTCTGCAGCGCTTTGCAAAACAGACTGTAGGCAAAGATGAGCAGAGAGAAACCCAACTACAGGGTGACCACCGTGATATATGTTGAGACACTTTGCTGCCTCGGGCCTTTGCAAAATTTGTAAATTGGAGGAGATGCTTTAAACAGTAGGTTTTAAATGGGATGCAAGAGAAAGGAGTCCAATTCCAGTAATGAGGAGACCTCACACTCGGACCCTTATCGGACAAAACAAACATGGTCAGGCCACATCTATTCCTACTGAATATTATCACAACATAATATTAAATATATTTTTTTTATATTTTATTCCTTTCATTTTTATTAAATTCAACTAAAATAATAATTCTGAATATCACTATTTGAAACTATTAGCAAAGTTATGATTCAGAGTGCTGTTTGGCAGGCCTGAAAGCACCGTAATCCTTTCGCAGGGTAGATGGATAACGGTAGAGAAATGGGAGAGCTTAGAGGTTTACTTCGGCTTTCATGTGATGTAACAAAATCTACAATGTTCTGGAGATGAGAGAGCTTGTCAGACCTTAGTAGCGAGCATCACCCGTTCCATAAAAGTGACAGCCAGTATTACCAGCAGAGAAGCTGTTGCCCTCGTGCCCTACAGCAAAGTCACTCTCTGTCTGTGATTTGACAGGCAGGGTAATACGGGGATATGTTACGCTGCTGGAAAAACTGACACAGGAGAGTCCCGTGACTCGTACGAGCCAAACGGAAGGAACATGTCCAGCTTTTGTGACAGATAACAATTTAAAGCATATGTTTATTACCGCTAAATTGCATCTCTCGCACTGCTGGCACCTGCAAGTGCTTAGCAAAATCTGAAAATAAAATCGCATTATTCGTTGTCAGCAGTATGCAACTTTTCCTGAACGTCTAAATTTGAAATTCGTAATTAGAAATAAAAACTAACTGAACCATTATACACCACCCACTATAATCTCTCTTGTCACTGAAACAGTGTAATTTACCTACCAATTGTTTTCAAGGCCCAATACTGCTACAGAAGGTACTGCAGGGGAATTTTAAAATGTATAGTGTAACAGTGGTTCAAATTGGATCAAAACAGGTGAACAAAGCTGAAGGAATGAAAAGTAAACAATAGTCTCCTTAGCCAAAGCTGGAAACTCAATCCCATTCTGTCGCTATAATCCATACAGGAAACTTGACTGTGACACACCAAGAATTGGATTTAGCGAGTGATGGAGAAATTGGAATTGCTGGAAGCTCAGGCTGGCAATCCATCCACAGGTCAGGCAGAGTGCAGCAAAGAAAGCTACTTTCTCTATGCTTTTCCTCTTCTGAGCTCTAAGAACACGTTTAAGAGAGGCCACCCCCTCCAGTAAGGGATGGGAAAAGCCTTTATCGGATCAGCTCCTCCTGGCTGTGAAAAGCTGCGCAAAATCACAGATAGATAATACACAATCCTAAAGCCACAGAGAATATTGAATTTGAAAATGATTAAGTACATAAACAAAGCCCTAAGCCTTTAAAGAATACGTTCGCGTTAACGAAGGTCTGTAACGAGTTTGTTTGAATTTGTTCCACGGCATAAAATATAACCCAAAAAAAAGCTACATTAAAAAAACTTTTTAAAACATGGAGAGCAATATAGTTTTTTTCAGAGAAACTTCTCTGCACAGCCCTGTGGAAAAGCTTCGGGAAAGTGACTAAACAAAACCACAAGGAGTCCCCATAAGACAATTTTTCAGTATCTTTCATTTTCATTACATTTTTCACTCGTATACAACTCAAATCGCCTGTGCTTGAAAGTGCAAAAGACTTTATTTAAATTCGCACATTAAAAATCTCTATGAATGAAAAAGTAAACTAGACACAATAGCAAGCATTTTTTTTTTTAATTGGCAATAATCCCTAAGATAACACAATATACATCATTATTCTAATGATAAACTTTGTTCACTCTTCAGAACATTGTATTTTTCAACACGTACCTTAAAACTAACACACGCCCTGCGCTAAGTGAAGTCAACCATTCTTAATTTACATGATAAAGTATTTTTAAAATTTCACCTGGTACAGAGTGTGCTAATAGTCTTGGAAAACACATTTAGAAATTACAAACCTGGGGTTTTTTGTTTACTCAGAAAAAGCCAGGAAAGCAAGTGAGGAAGATTTTAACTAACGTTATCAAGAGCCCCCTTTTAAGTTTAAGCAGGTGACAGAAATTCAATAAGGGCTTTAATTCACTCTTGTAAAGTGGGCTGCACGGAAATGGTATTCCAGAAAGATTGCTTGATGTCCAAACTGCAGGGGACAGCTAATTTCCCATGTCTGTCTTCAGATCTCCTTGCGGAAGAACAATTTGATTAACCCCCCAGGTGAAAGTGAATACCATATTTTTCCAGTTGGAAAGGGACAGTAGCAAGCCAAAAAATTATACATTTTGTATATTCTATCTTTAAGAGTTTCAGTATCCAAATATGCTAATTCCATCTCTGCATGGTTGTGTCCCTCTGCATTCAAATACTGAGTTGCTTCCTTACAAGTTAAAAAATTCCATGAAGTATAAAGGAAGTGGCAGAACAGCCTGTAAAACTTTAAAGACTTTCAGAATGCTCTCTTATTTTCACACTGAGGTATCAGACCCGTTTATAAATCCAGTTTTGAAAATCAATTGGAAAGTCTCTCCTGAGAGGGTACGGTGACAGAAAAGAATGTCAGTGCTAAAGAAGCTTCTGTGCAGACAAACAGTCAAGATCTTAATTTTTTTGACAAGTTGGTACTTGTCCTGGTTTGAGGCACTACAGAAGCACACTATTATTGTCAGTATTATTAAAGAGAGTTAATCCATGTTAATCCAAATTCAGTTCTAACTCTAAAATATTATATTTGATCAAGGCATACCAATCAATATGGAGTATTAACAACCTTCACATG
The DNA here is from genome assembly GCA_013399435.1 of Arenaria interpres. NCBI lineage: Eukaryota > Metazoa > Chordata > Aves > Charadriiformes > Scolopacidae > Arenaria > Arenaria interpres. Next base: position 27,922 of record VXAK01017289.1, on the reverse strand, counting down.
ATTTTCCAATGAAAAAAACCCAGGTTTTTTCAGTTTCAGTGAAAAAGCAGTAATTCAAATGATCTTCATTTCTTTAGAAAAAACATGTATTTTCTATCTCTGTCCTTAGAGGTTTGTATTCTGAAATATTTCTCCTGAAATACTTTCACTTGTCAATAACGTTACCAATCCTGTTACATTATCAACACTCACTCCTTCCTCAGAACATAATGGGAAAAGAAAGCATTTAACCGGGATAATAAAATTCTCAATTCTCTTTATTGATTATTTCAATTTTGCATACATTCGGGTTTTTACCTGTTTTACAGAGAATCTGGAATCATTACTTCATGATGAATTAACTTACTTTGGAGGATGTAGAGTCACATTCCTGACAAATCCATCCATAGCCAGTCTGTTTAGGAGACTTCTTCAAGGGAGGGTCTAGACAGCCAAAATGGTAGCAAAGCCTGCATTCGTCACACCTGGAACAGAAAAAAAAAAAGAAAATATTTATATATAAATGGTACCTCTGTACTATTTTAGATTGAGAGTCCCTGTATTCTCACAGTACAAGATTTCCTGATCCGTTATCCTGATTTTCAGAAAAGGATCTTTTCAAACACAATCACTTTACGTAGGTTATACCTAATTTGGAATATTCTGATGCAGACACTCATATATCACCTTTGTCATCATCTTATATAAATGGCATTATTTCAGAGATTTGCAAATCAAAGACAAAAAAATGTATAACCAGCTCAAGTTTTTAGATACTTCAATGTCATTCATTGTCATTTATTTTCAGAAATTTGTGAATTTTTTAGGCAGTGCCAATAATAATTTCTCAGTTTTAAGACACTATTTTACATATCTACTCTTTCAAGGAAAACTCTGTGAATTGTTTGCTCACATATTCAACAACTCAAGTATAATTTACAGCTATGAATTATATTTTTTACACTAGGACGATGTGGTTGATAAATAAACCCACAAATATTTTCTGATTCGCTTTGAATTTTCTGGAAAGGGGCATTAATTTAAAAGGATTTCACTGTGATCTTTCACTTAGAAAACTCCCCTGTGTACACACAACAATTTGATATTATTTTTTAATAAACCTTTCATTTTGTACTATGTACGGTCCACAAAAAAATCTCAAAACATGTAACACAGCTATTCTTCACCCATCCTTAATGTACCAGCACTGAAGAAATGCTACAGTGTAACAAAGGCTTCACAAAAGGATTTTTAAATCAGTACAATAATGTGCTCCAAATGAGAAAAAGATTTTAAAAGTAAAAGAGATTTTCATACGTCCCACTGAACTTGACTTTATTTGTGTGTGAAAAAGCTTTTTTTCAAATTGAGTTTGCAATATTGTCTTCATTAAATGTCCTTAGACTCTGAATTAAATCCAATATAAATTATCCAAAAATAGGAAATGGACCACATGTTTAAAAATAACAATTTCTAAGAAACCCTCTACACTTTCTTTCTCTGCTTCCCTGGCCGTTCATCCTCTCCAAAACACGCAAATCTCCAAAAATTGCAATTATAGGATGGCACAGGCATCATCAGATCAGAGACAGAGGGAGGTAATTAATCAGCAGAACACAGAGTGCATCACAGAAAGAGGATTCAACTAAGAGAACAGACTGCTGTTGTAAGAGAAGAAAAGGTTCACGTGACTTTTCTCCAGGGATCAGTCTCCAAATAAGAAGTAGTAACCATTTCCTGATGACGATTGTTTAACCTAAATAAATACTTTTTTCATGAGGCTGAGGCTGTGCTTGCTGGGGAAGCCTCCTCTTTTTAGCAGTTAGGTGTAAGAAACGAGCATTGGTAAGGGCATGGCGTGTACTGTCTTCTGCTAAGTAGAAATTAAAAGCCATAATCTCTCCAACCTCAACGTGCAACACTGGACTGACATGGGGTTGGTATTTTTTGAAAATAGAATATCCCGTATTATAAACTATACACTTAGGATTGGTTAGTAATAACTCAATCTAATTCCAGGACAAAGAAAACACTTTAAAAAAACGAAACCCTTCTCAGTTTTTAAAGACAGAAGAGTTCTAATGCAAAAATATATTACTTACAATTAGGAATATATGCAGTGTTATTTCTTGTGAAAGGCATATTAAATTAATAAAAGGTTGAGAGTAGAATATGAGATAGGTTACACTCCTACTTCCCAACAGCCTATGTGACCTTCAGCAAAAGATTAAGCTTCCTTTGAGCCTCAACATTCTCATCTGTAAAGGAATATATTTTTACTAACCTATTTCTAGATCTAGAATCTTATTCACATAACTGCTTGCATTTGAGTGGTGCTTATCAGAACTCCCTCCTTCTAAACTGTTTGGGATCTCCTACGTAACACAAAATAAAGCATCACGCTATTTCTAACCAATTTAGTGTAAATCTACACTAATCTAAAATCTACACCTGACTTCAAGCAATATTAATTTAGACTTTTTTTTCTGAAGTGAGTGCCTATAAATGCAAGTGTTTCCACATTCAAAAGAAAATGTCTCCCCTTTAAAAATATGCTTTGGCCTCTCTTCTTCCATCTTTTCCATTTTGTACATAGAACGTGGTGTTTCCTGACTGCACCTTCAGCCACGTTTCAGAAGAAACTGGGGGCACTAGCAAGGCTGGGTCGAAATAACCCAAACGTCATGAAATTAAATACAGACCAGGAGGCGCCATTCTAAAGCTGAACATTTTTAATATTTATTGTCACTAATTTTTATCACTTCAAAGCCGTTTCGTTTGGCAGAAGAAAAACTGCATTTTCTTAGAATGAGTTAAAAATATCTATATGGAAGTTTTCAAGTACTAATAGCTTCTATCTGCATCTGCACAGCTGAGAAAGTGCAAATAACAAAAGCTTATTTTCACATATTAAAATATAAAAAGCTGCACAGTGATAAAAATGAAACTACACCAAATATTTTTAAACACTTCCTTTTTATTGGAATGCAAATTCTGTGTTGTGGAACACAAATTCACTGATTCTGGGGAACGATGCTGGGGAAACAGATGAACACACACTGTACCTTGCTTAAAGATGATGCTCTGTCTGACAACTCTCTGCCAACACTGACTGGGGACAAAATGTGATGCTTACACACATCACAGTCCAGAAAACAAAACTGGCATTATTAATTGTTAATTCCAAATAAAAACCTTTTACCTAGGTTAAAATGGCACTAGTAAAATGAGATTAAGCCCCTAAGCGTATATTATTACATGTGTTCTTTTGCCTGCAGCATAAAATGATAGAAAGCCACTGTCAGATTCAGAAAGTAAGAAAGCGACACAAAATAAGGAACGCTTTAATTAGGGAACGGAAGTGTTGGGTCACCAAAGCTGTGATGCCGGCGGTCTCACAGCCTTCCAGTAAACCCACTCACGGATCAATCACGGTACGGACACCCAGAGAGCACGGGAGCCACGCGCCACTCTCATTTACAAACATCATCCGCTTCCATCCTGAAGATGGCTTAACAGCACAAGATAAACTGTCGGGCTGGGGGGCAGGGAAGGGAAAGAAACCACGTCCTCCGCTCTAAAGGCTCAGGCAAAATTTGTACCCTTGTGGATTCAAGGTCACATCTTCAAAACAGTCCTTGAACCAGCAAATATTGTATCTTGCTATTATCTGTGGATAACTTTTTTGGTGTGGTTGAGTACGCGACTTACAAAGGCGATGAAGGGCCCGGCCACCTCCTGCAGCTCTACCCGAAACTTCGGGAAAACAAAAGCAGAGCCCCCCACCAAGATGAGCCAACCTAAAGCTCCCAAATTACCTCTAGCTGACAGGCAATTGCTTACGATCACTGTTTTAACAAGCCTGAAATTACTTTATACATCAAAATTAGAAATCACTGGGTTTCCTCATCTCAGTAATTAATGAGGATAGATACATGCCCACTACAGACGGAGAAAATGGGGTGTGACAAAGAAAGGTGAATTCTGAAGAGTCAGGCTCATAAATTAAAAAAAGAATAAAAGCAAATGTTTTTTTCCCCTTATAAAAGTATAGAATGCAGGTTGGCTACATCTTCATAGCAAGAAAGCTTGACTAGGCATTTCCATACCTGAAACACGTCTGCTTTGTTCTTTAATAAAGTGATCTCCATCTGCTCATGCCCTTGGACTGTTTTTATTAGTTTCTTTAGTGGTACAGCTGGCTGTGCTCAAGCCGTACATCACTCTGCATTTTCCTGTTTATAATTAACTAATTATGCTCTAATCAATAGTGTAGATACTGATTTTACAATGTAAATGAGATAAATGAGATAATGGCTGGGGTCAATCTCATTTTATTTACAGAGCCCAGCACACACATCCAATTTCATTACGTTGCATCTACCTGGACGGGAGGGAGCCTTATCAGTTGGCCTGCAGAAGTCTTCCCGTGACCACCGGGGAAAAAAAGAACCTCTGCTTTTGGAGAGGAACAGTGACTGCAAACCCTGCCCATCGCTGGCACGTCTCTAAGTCACCGCTTAGTATCACCAAAAAGCACAAAGAGCTGATTCAGCCGGAGTGAAGAAACCTCTTTTGCATTCACAAGGCAGCGTCACCCATCTATAGCTGTGAAAGTAATTACCTCCACGTCCCCGAAACACAACATTAATAAGCTAATCTTTAAATACAACTTTCCAAATATGCTTCGGAGACTACAGAAAATCTCTCACTTACGCACACATCGCTGCACACCGTCTGCAGCGCCGCGGCAAAAGGTGCCGTGTCGAACAAAACACAGAATTGCAAAATACACACGCTACTCCCTGCTCATCACAAAAGCTCAGAAGGATTTCGTTTAACGGCAAAAAAATATAAAACTTTGACACACTATCGACAAGCCATCATCAGCTTTAAAACTTTTCATGTAAGCCTTCCTCTGGCAAACTCAGACGTAACTGGAACAAAATTAGGAGGAATCTAACCCAGAATTTTTAAAGTCTGAGAGAACTGCAGCAGGACGTCCCCCATCAGTTGGGGGATGCAACATGGTGGCTTCTCCACCATCTGTGTGGGTTTGGCTTTAACTATTGATATATGTCTTTCCTTGTTCTGGACTAAAGGCTCTTAACCCCTGAGGAAGAGATGCTTCTTCCCAGGCTTTCTCTCCCCTTTAATGCCTCAAGTCTCAAGTTCTGGGCTCCTCTGAAACTGCAAACTAGATTGCAGCACATTCTTGGGTTCAGATGAACAACTTCTGTCATCATTTTGTTCGTTATTAGTGGCCATGCGATAAATTCCAAGGTCAAGGAGCACATCAGGGTTCCCAAAGGAACAGAGTAAGCTGATGGAGCTCAGGTGAAGTCCCACCATAGGACCAAGGTGACTGGCTTTGGACCGGAGCAAGCGAGGAATGCTCCTGGGACACCTAATTGCAACCAGACCATGACAGGGATAAATTCTGGGTGATAGGAATGGGTACTATGGGATGGGTTATATCAGCAATTCTTATGTGTCATGTTAAAGGTAGCATTTTCCTGTACCCTTGTTTAAAGAATAAAAATAATTAAAGATCTAATGGTGAAATAACTGTATAATCATACATCTAGCGCGCTGATGTTGATGTTGTCCAAAACCAACATTTATTCTACTTATTGAAGGAGGACCCAAAACAACTACTTTTTCATTATGGACTACATGGAAAACATTCTTCTTTTTAGCTTTCTCTTCTGACATCTCTTGAAACAAAGTGAAGATACATCTTTGTATCTTACCCTGCCATTCTACACCCAAAATCTTCAATTCAGCCCCACTGACTCCAACAGAAATTGCTTCACTTGGCTGTGATACGTCACAGGCCAAGCACAAACCAGGAGTGAGGAAGGGCTGTGTTTAGACTCTAATTCAAAATATAAGGTCCAGATCCTCAGCAACTCTTTTGTTTTCAGGCAGAATATTGTCAAAAGAGAAAACTATATTAAACATAAAATGGAAAAAGCTGGTTTTCCTCAACCTGATTTCTACAATTTTTCCCTTGCCTATAAGGGACACACCAAGTATAAAATGCTCAAGTCATCTTGCACCTTCTGATCTATGGAACAGTTTTAAGAAACTATTAGCACCAGGATAATTTAAAAGCCTTCTCGCACAGGCCAGCCAAGCTTTAGGTGACTTCGCCATCCGGAATGTGACAGATTCCAGCACTAAAATTCTCAGGTGGCTGCACATGCACACAACGTCGAACACAAACCAGGATATAGCCCAATTATATGGCCTTTTCTAACACAGGTACTGGCTATCCTGAAAGGCTCTCGATCTCCAAAGATGCTCAAAATTCAACTACATCTAACTCTAAGGAACTCGATCTAGTCCTACTTTGGGTGGATGGCTAAAAGAGAGGTCTGCCAGAGGCTCCTTCCAACCTGAATTTTCTGGATTCTGGTATCCTCATAATTTTGATTTAAGTAAATGAAATACTCTTGGTGGGAAGGATAATGCTTACAGTATTGCACAAAATAATTAAAAGCCACATTCAGATTTCTGTTATGCCAGGTACAATCAGTGCAAGCATAAAAAAGGAGCCCCTGACTTCCATAGTTTATAATGTTAGATGAGACAGTTACGCCTGGAAAAGAGAGGGCAAAGGCTATTGCTAAAATGTGAGAGAGTGTTCCAACCACAGGATTATTATTATATTCTTTTTTTCATATCTACCCACTACTGAGGAAGACAGTATATGGGCAAGATGGACACACAGCCTGACAGAGCCAGATGAGCTCACTGATCTTCAGTTAACCATGGTCTCATGACAAAGAACCCGCACGGTTTTGGATGTGGGAAACTGTATAATCTCTAATTTACTCAAATTTCTGTCCAAACTCAAGGGCAATGATAAATTGACTATTTTTTCTATCTAGTATTGAATAATCCTGTGGGAAAGCCTTCATTCACTAGAAGGATCAATGCTTCCCTTTTCAGCATCTGCTATATGAATTAAGTTATTTAAAAACCATATATTTAGCACTAGTTAGAATATATAACAGCAGAAATTTCTATGGCTTTGACCTCTAGGAAGTTCCACTTTAAAGCAAAAAAAAAAAGGTAAACAAAACATTAAAAAATAAATTCAAAAGGAAAAAAATATTTTATGTAGCTTCTATTCCATACCCCCTTAGAAGCTTGTCATTGCATAATCTAAACATCAAATACTTCATTTTAACAGAACTGACAAATAGTGCCAATCAATTACACTGCAAATAAGCAAAAGAAAATAAGCATTAATCTGGCAGACATTTGTGTAGCTAAATTTATTACACTAAACCCAAACCTGCCACCTCTTCTACTCCCTTTAATTAATGCTTTTTAATAGTAAAACAAACAACCCCCTGAAATCCAAAAAACCTAACATTGATTACTTATGGCTAAGGAAGAACTTCTATTGCTTTTTTATGAATGGTTCACAAGTCAGCTACTCATGCAACTTAGTTTGCATCTACACAGTGAATCATAAAAGCACTATAAAGAAACTTTGTTTACAATACCTGTATGTGAACAGCTTCCTTTCAGCAAGAAGCATTCACTTCTCTCTCTCTCTCTCATAGTAGTTCAAAACTATAAACACATGGCTTTGACAAATTACTTTGCAAAACTTATTACGGAGAATATAACGATGTAAACGCTATGTCAAATGTGTTTGCTTTTGTTCATATTATACAACTACTGTATAGAACTTATATTTACAGTATTTTTAAGTTTAAATTAAGTACTTCTGTGAAGCTAATGCCTCCAAGACGTGTATTAAGATAACGCTACACAAATTACAACCTCAAACCCCTCCAAAATATTTTCTTTCATGGGAAAATTGGGCAATTCTGAAAGAACCAGGATAACTCCCTTGACAAACGGAAGAGTATGAAATTTAAGAAAGCTATCGGCAAATGCTGCATTAGTTTTTCTGAAGTATATTCTTGCCGTAATACATGATTGCATCTATAGTGCCATTCTCAAATATCCAGAGTGACAACTACACTGAAGGGTGTATTGTCTGTGAACTACTGGAGAAGCCCATTATAGTTTTGAATATTGCCATCAAACTTCTTTCAAAAGGTGAAATATCAAGTGTTAACATCTGGCTTTCCAGAAAAAGAGAGGTAAATGACATAATGACTCGTGTGAATGAGAGAGAGAGGGAGAGACTGAAAACTAAATACCTGATGTCAAAAGAAAGTGCTAAGGAAGAAACAAAACTCTACAGAGCTGTACTGGGGAACAAACATACAAAATACAGCAGGAAATCACCTTAGGATATCAAGCCCCCCCAGGGGAGCATCAAGAACACTCAAACAGTTTTCAACACACATTACTCTGCCCTTAAAATCCTCCAACAGCAGAGATTACTCAACTCCCCTAACAAGCTTCTCCAGGGCAATTATTCTTATTGTTCGAAAAAATCTCTCTCTTGCCTATCCCAAATCATCCTGCTACCATTTGACTTATTTTTGGTCTGACCAGAATTGAAGAACAATTTCTTTTTTCCCCTTCCTTGCAGCAACCTCTCTCTTCATCATCTTTGCATTCATGTAGCTGTTGGGAGACAAACTCCCCAGTCTTCTCTAGATTAAGGAAATCCAACTATTTTAAGCTCTTTTTTTTTTTTTTTCATTCATTTATGTCTCCCCTAGTTTTCTTATCATTCAACTCCCTTTGCTTTGAACTTTCTCTACATAATTCCTGCCAAAGTGGACAAAATACACTAGCTGAGACTTTCCCAAGGGTGAGATACTGGTTTTCTGACTATTCAAGAGCAGTATTTTCATGTGTTAAATGCAACACCTCTCTTTGTACATCCCAGGTACGAGCAGTTTGATTCACGTGACCCAGAGTCCCCATAACCTTCTTTCTTTGAAGACGTATCTCCTGACCAGCTAATCTTTGTATCATAATCACTCTCCAAACAGTGACTTGCCTTTTTCTTTACTGCACTGAATGCTTTTCCTGGATGCTTGCTTAAAATTTCACTTTTAATTCTAACACTAGGTCTGTCACATCATACTGGTATCACCTGCAACTGTAACCGAACACTTTATTCCAGTACCTAATACAGTAAAGCAAAAAACAACCAAAAATACAATAATACCGAACTGAATCCAGGAGAGTCCTGAGTGGAACCCAGAGAGTGGAATATCATTCCAGTTCGGCAGTGAGTCCATGGTAACAGGTCAACTTCTCGAATCAGCTACATATTTTATTGCAGCATAATGAACAGAATATTTCTGTAGCTTATTTAGCAGAATGTCACACAGAGAAATATTTTAGAAGTCTTACTAAAGCCAAGATATGCTACATTTATCATTCTCTCCTGCTCACAATACCTAGACCGTGCTAGTTTAATAACTGAGCATAAATCACAGAAAACATTAGTTTCTTTTTTTTCCCCCCCCCCCAAACTCAGCATGATGTACAGGTGAATACCTTTTTTCCCCCCTCATCAGCACAGTGTTTGGATATAACTTTTGATTTCCAGATTTCTGGATAAGTGGTCACTAAACTTGATCTCTTCTTCCTAAAATGGATTCATGGATTCAAATTCGTGCATTAACATCTATTTCCCAGTGCAAATTTCTTTATTTAAGCTGATTTTCTGTGCCTTGCCAATACAGAACGGTAAGCATTTCTGATTGTTCAGACAAAAAACTTCCTCTGATATCATCCCACCCCCTTTTTAAAACAAAACGACATGTTAGACATCAGGTTAATTTTATTTAATATAATATCCAAACATGAAATGCCCTGGTAAGATATGACTCGTAGATAAGTATACACAAATTTGTATATATCTCCTATTACTTATTACAGCATTTAATTTCTTTCTTAAGTTTAAAAAATATCTTTAAACGGAAATGTGCCTTGATAGATGACAAAAACCACCGTATCTCATGAAATTCAAAGATTATATGTCATCAAGTTACACATGTGATTGTGTTTGAGCAGGATTTTTCTGAGCAAGTTGGAGATGAGAACGATGAAGATGCCAACACACTGCTACTGGAGATTTAAGAACTGGATCGGTACCGTTTGTAGATCAGAATACTATGTCTGCATCTACCAGGATATATAGGGACGAAGCCGAAGATCTCAGTTGTGTGATCAGTTCTTCATTCCTTCCCCAACTTACACAGCAATTTCGTATTTGTTTTGTGAGGAGATAAGCTTGTCCTGGACACTGCCAGAGAAGTAAGCCAAAGAAAACAAAGGTCTGCATATACTCAACTTTTTTCTTAGAAATTTTTCAGGAAGCAATATAGGTATAGCTCTATTCACTCAAGTGTCTGAAGTGAGAAACAATTACTGCATACTAATAAGCATAAAATCAATTTTTCCGTGGCAAATCTATTCCGTCAGAATAGTAAGTCTCAAGTGTTTTACAGGTCTCATTATCACGGAACATTCTCTTTTTTTTTTTTTTTAGGAAACAATCCTTTTTACAGTAAGGTCTATGTACAACCCGGTGCTTTCTATATAGAAATATTCTTATTAAACTGCATGTAAGTAGAGCGGCAGGCGGATGGCAAACCGTTGCTTAATTCATTCGGTATCACCATAGAGGAACGCACAATATTTAAGTCCCACAGGCTTCTGTCACTCTTCAGTGAATCCAAGCATCGGATAACATCATTTGCCAACGAAGCACAGGGGAAAAAGACATTACTTAATAAGACAATTCTGACAAGACATTTATCCGGGATTTTTCAACAATGCACATACCAAATGTTCCTGATTAGTGCAAAAAAAATATGCAGGCAAATTAACTACCTTGTCAGTCCAAATAACAAACCAATCAATTACATTCTATCCAAGCCTGACAAGCAAACTCAACTTTTTGTCATAATAAGCTTATAGTAGAGACAAGGTAGCTGTTCTCCTTTACTTTAGGTACTCTATTGAGAGCTTTATCCACATTTAAAAATCCTATTATAAAAGGCTTCCACGATTGCCTCCGAGGATGAGTTGTGGCAGAGTTGTGTCTCATGAAGGGTATCTACACAGTAAAGTGATAAGAAAAAAACATTAACATTGAAAGATCATAACAGCTCTGCTCTGTCTTATGAAACATTTTAACATCACACTAAATGCAAGCAAAGTGTATCCTCAGATCCAAGTAGATTAAGACACTCAATTCCAAGACTCTCTAAGTGTCAAAACATTAAACTGAGTTAAGTATAAGCATCCTTTTAGCTTTTCTCAAAGAACAAAGGCAGTCCACCAGAAGACAGAGAAGATATTCTTTTTTCTTTCTTTTAAATCATAAAAGCAACAATTTAGTACAAGCAGGCTGGACTGTGAAGCTAGTGTTTTCCTCAGATTTGAAACCCACACAAACGCAGCTCTGGGACTGACTACATGACAAGCACAAATAACATGGGTACTGTGTTACGACCTTAAAAAAATGCTTGTTTTATAGAATAGCATTTGAAAGAAAATAAGCGTTAAGTAAGGGAGAGCTTCTTTCATAATGCAGTGTAATAATTCAGTACATAGAAAACTTTAGTCACTTCTAAAACAATGTCTGAGGCAGTAATTCAAAATTCTTCACATCTTTTTTCCCTACTCGTACGTCCTGCCTTTTGACCCTCTCATGATATATGTAATTTTCAAGGATGCTTTTTTTAAAAAAAAATAAATAAAATTTTAAAGCACTGATTTTCTATATTTAAAACCTCTAGGACTGCTTGCAATACAGCAAATTAATGCAACTGATAGCACTGTGAGATTTTTAAGTAGGAAAAAACCCCTATGTTGTCTTTAAGCTGTGCTGGCATATCAAATACACATCAATTTTCAAAGAAAAATCTATCTAATGTTTTCACTGCATTTGTTTCTTTATTTTCTACTTTGCAACGTATTAAAGTAGAATTGTAAATAAAAAGGAATTCTAAACTGCTGGCATACTTTCATAAAATAAAAAACCATAACAATCCAGTGAACAGGAGCGATAGGGTCGCCACATGTTCCAACAACAGTTCTTTGCAAACTAATTTTAATTGAGAGCGTAAGGACTTTGTGTCTAAGAATTAGAGGGACGGCAAGGAAGCAGCACATGTAAATCCATTTCAATTCCCACACATTCGAGTGCAGAAACACGAGGAGCAGCATCAGCAAACAATTTGAGATAAGCTCAAGGTCTTTGTGCCACCTCTGTCCCCTCGGCACCAGGATGAGCAGCTGTGACTGCGCCATCAGGGATGGGCTCTGCCCTCTCTGGGCTGGCATGGTTTGGGCAGATATAGAGTGATCCATGCTTTTAATGCAATTTTTCATTTATCTTTCTCAAAATGAGCATATATTTCTATATATATACACATATATACGTTAGTATGTGTTCTTATATATATGTCTATGTAGTTATAATTGTACTTATATAAATAAATTTATATTAATAAATTAGTATTACATTAAAATTACATGCTTTTATATATGAAAAAAACTTCATACTTAAACTAATAAAATAAGAAGTTAAATTTTAACAAGCTCATAAATGGAAGTAATAAAAGACAAACAAGGCTCACAGGGGAAACTTGTAACTGGAGAGCAAAGCCAAGATCCTGATTTTTTGTAGCGCTTTACGTACGGCTGTCTGAAAACAGGGATCATTAGGAAGTGTAACCAACCTATACCTGCACCAAGGGTTCCTACAATATTTCTTTGTATGGCATTTTTATTGATAACAACGTATCAGGAAATTTTAAAAAACACTAATATTTACTGATACATTAAGGGGAATTTACTTTTTTAAATGGTTGGATGATTTTTCTGTTTCTACTGTTGTTAAATTTTGACTTGACATCATTTATTTTACATTATTTCAGGTTATCTTCACCCCTCTCATCTCCAAAGTATTATTTGGTTAAGGAATTCCTACTGCCTTTGTTTAAACACAGTTTTAACCAGCAACAGATTGGTAAAAGCCAAAGGAATATAAATGGATAAACACAACAGACTTTTTTAAGCTTGTAACCCCCAAGCTCATCTGATAAGTGACTACTCGTTTTGGAGAATTACTTAATAAAAACTTTTCCTTGGATGTCCTGTGCTGATGTTATTTCTATTTAACTCCCTGATTCTGCTTTTCTCCCACTCCGACGTACCGTTTCCCACCCCTCCCTCGTCCAAGTAACTGCTCCCATTCCCACACATCCACTCTGATTTCCACTGACCGCAGGAACCAGAGCTGCCTGCGATATCTCATCTTGCTTTTTCAGCCTTTAGTTGGGAAAAAGATTTACTGAAAAAATCCAAAACAAGCACAGCAAGCAAAACTGAGCAGTTTTCCTCTCTCACCAGTAGGTGGAACAAATATGAGACAGAAAAGAGCATCACAGGTAATGCCATAATAGACGTTTTCAACAGGGAGGTTCTCAATTGCATATCTGGTCTTTAAAAGAATTGCTCTCTCCCACCTCTCCTTCATTCCAGGACAAAAATCATTATGAAAGCACTTTCCTTCAAGTTTTGGTACAAAGGGATAGAAACGCGTCAAGCTCTCTCAGTCTTTTCCCTAATGATAAGGGGCTGTCATCCCCTTCCTCTGTTCAGTGAGCATCATGTAACGGAGAGGAGTCTATGAATATCTACAATTATAGAGGAAGTGCCGGCAAAGACCAGTTGTAGAAAGTAAGGAACCACATCTGCACTAAACACCAAACCATCTGAAGGTGACATAAATAATATGCATTTTTAAAATTCAGGCCTTGGTCCCAGGAATTAATGTCCACCCACAACGACATTAAGGGGATGAGAGTTACAGGGGAAAACAAAACCACGACAGACCCCCGAAACGATGATGAGCAATGTGTCTTCTAGACACCGCTAATTACTTCAATTCCTCTCAGTATCGATCAAGTTATCAATATTAATAAATGGTCCCTGAACGGTTACGGATTTCTATTTGCTAATGTAAACACCAATTAGCCTGTAAAAAAAGTTATCTACAGGAAAAAACATCACTGAAGCACCACTGGAATAGAAAAGCTCTGCTTCTTTTTAATAACTGGCAAACTGGAGCATAAATAGCAGCATTTAGAGGTAGTCACTGCACAAGCATATTGACTGAGGTAAACAAATAAGACTAATAATAGTCCTGATTTACAGAATTCCGGTCTCACTTCAAAACAAGAACACATTTTCAAACAATTTCAAAGCCTGGAAGGAACAACATATCCCACACAAAAGATTAAATAAAATATTGGTATCACGCCTGTGAAATGGTTTCATTTGGTAATAAAAGCGTCATTTTCCTTCATTCTGCGCTGCCTTTGTGAACGCAAGCTTCTGAGAACCCATAAAAAAAATTCCAGTCAATACACTCAATACTCTACATGAAACCCAGCTTTCTCTTTTAAGAGACTGCATTTACAGACCTTGTCACAACAAGGTCCTTGATGTTATCGAAGCAATTTCAAGATACTTTAATCATTGGCAAAACTCAGTAACCTGACAAGAGAAATTTGGGCCAGGAAGATTTCAGTAACTTGAAAGGAAGGTTATTGACTGATGTAATTTCATTTGGATGTGACTGAATCCAATTGATCTGGGTTTTTGCAATGCATATCTCCCCTCTGCAGCTGGCTCTATCTGATTCCGTCTGTGAGGACTGACTATCCCTTTCCACTTAAAGCAAAACTCTTCCTTCCTCCTGCTATTATTTGGAATGAGCACACGAGGAGAGCATTTTCAAGTTTAATCTCCGTACTCACTGTAAGAAGAAAATATACTCAACTGAATGCCAACCCGTGAATTCAACTGAATCTTGTGACTGGCAGCATATTCATTACGTTGTGAGAAAAACAGGTGGTAGAACAGTAAATTATTATTAGAATCATAGAATGGTTCAGGTTGGAAGGGACCTTAAAGGTCATTGAGTTCCAGCCCCCCTGCCCTGGGCAGGGACACCTCCCACCAGACCAGGTTGCTCCAAGCCCCATCCAGCCTGGCCTTGAACCCCTCCAGGGATGGGGCATCCACAGCTTCTCTGGGCAACCTGTTCCAGGGTCTCACCACCCTCACAGGAAAGAATTTCTTCCTGAGACCTAGTCTAAATCTCCCCTCTTTCAGTTAAACCCATTCTCCCTTGTCCTATGGCTCCACGCTCTGATCAAGAGAGTTATTATCTTGATCAGATATTATCTTACTGACATACCAAGTTAGGGCTTGTGTAACACAAGGTCGTATGACAGTACAAACTAATTCTCAATCCCAAATGCACAATATCATGTAATCTAAACTGGAACAGATTGTATTTATTTTCAGTTGAGCACTTGGATGTGTTCAATAGAAAAAAATCAACCCCAATCTGTATGCAATGAAGATAATAATTTATAAACACAGATACTTCCCACACAAGCTTGATTTACAACAGCTTTAACAGAAGTAAGAACTTCACAATTAAAGTTAAGTTTAAACAGCACAAATCTCAAAGAAAACCAAAAGAGAAGTGGTCTAGATGGGGAATTGACAAAGCCTTGAGGGGAAATGAGTGGGCCAACACCCATGGGTCCTGTTCACGTGTGTTGCTGCTCTGCTCAACATCGGACACCTCCCGTTCAAATGATTAAGAGTCATCTTCCCTAACATACTGCAATTTATCAATGGAACATTAGTGCAAATAAGCCAAAAGCCAGCAAGATAAAACACAACTAAAATTGACCTGAAACAGTGGAGCTCAGCAGCTTAAGGCACCATTTCCAACATCATGCCTTTACCACGCGCTTAGTTTTTCTCAGTTTTTATGCTGCCTTGGGTTTGAAAGCGAACAGATGGGAAGTCTTATTAAATGCATATCTATCCTGACAGCAAAGTTACACATTATGTTCAATTATTTCACCCAACAAGATGGATTTAACATGCAAAAATGTCAAAGCAACAAAAGAAAAAGGGAAAGGCAATATAAGCTAAGAAATTTTCAAAAGCTCTTTTATCTACAGAAATACACACCAATTTAAGGACAGAATGTTTTAATTTTGAGTTATGTGAAAGCTGGTCTTTTAAATCAAAACTTTGTACTTCTTAAACAATTAACTGGAATGTCGTTTGCAAAATAATTCTGATTCCCTACATAATATGCATATGATTTGAAAAGTACAATTTTGCCTTGCAAGAAAGCCGTTTGGTATTTCCTCACACAGACCGGGGTTTATTTTCCCCTTGTTTTTGGTTTTATTTCATGAAGATGGAATGAAGTGAAACAAAAAAATTAGGAACAATCAAATTGGATCTAAAAAAATCAAACTCAGTCCTTCAGTGCCTTCCTAACTTCTATCACAGAAGATGTTATGAGTAATTCAGTTTCTGTGTGTATAATCTATATACTTTAAAGTTTTAAGGTACCTCTAGCAGCGGGAACATTCAGGCTGCTCTGAACCAGCATGAGCCCCAGACCTTCCCATAGAAACCCTTGCAGAGAGAACCCAGAATCTCACCCTCGGCATCAACCTCTCTGTCTGAGCCCAAAGCAGGTGAAAAAGTCTTCGGATTCTCTTGATGATAATAGTCACAGAGTATATTCCCAGCAAAATTCTCTCTTGCACAAACTGTGTGTAATTAAGACTTAATTTATCACTAAAGTAAGTCAATAGCATAAACTCAATAAAGATGTTTGTGTTTTATATATTACATCACATTTTTATAAGGGCTGTCACTCGCTGTACTGTAAGATCAGTGCACTCTTCCTTACTGCACAGATGTACTAACATGCCATTAATCTTTCAGGTAAAGTCTAAAGTAGTATCATTATTATTTTTTACAGAAAAGTAGATGCAGTAACTTTTGTGGCTTGGCTCTTTGTCACTGGGGAGAGGTGACTTCTGAAAAGAAAATCTAAATTTCATTGCAATGTCTAGCACTCGATGGTTCCCACCAGGGTCTGAAGGAGCTGCAAAGCCACTGGACTGCACACTATTCTTCATGCTGCTGTTAATGCAAATGCAGGCCTAAGGCACTGAGTTAGCCATCAGTTATTGATGGTTTATTGAGCCCTGTGAAGCATTTAGAACCTCCTCAGTGACTTCACTACATTAAAATCTCACGTGTGACTATCAGAGCACCACAAGAGGAGTCGGGAGCAGGAATCCTGGCTTCCCGCTCCGCTCCTCTCTCAAGCACAGGTCTCGGAACAAGCGTGAGCTGTCCCGCTGTAGGTAACAGGCTTCATAAACTATTATTAGTCTGCTCAGTCTAAAACACAGGTTTAGGGCTAACAGATGGGTATTTTTTCTTCCTTTTAAAAGTAATTTCTTCTTCAAGACATTTATAGGGTTTTTTCCTCCCCAAACACCCCCTCCTAGAAACCTTAAAACCGCAACAGTTCTACTGTGAGCCATTCAAGTCCCTACAGCATCACGTGGAATCTCTTTACCAGGTTGCTTGACATCATGGCCCAGCTCAAAATCCCCGAGGCACTTGCTGCCATGACTGAGAAATGCAGAAATCAATTAAGACCAGCTTTTACTTATAGTTTAGACCGAGAAGATGAATGGCACTACTGAAACTTTATTGCTCACTGGAACATTATGTCCAGAGAACAAAGGGAGGTGTAAGTACAGTCTCTTACCACTGTTACGGCTTAAAAATTACAGAATAATTTACTACTTCTCAATCATGAATGCCACAAAAAGCTGTATCGTGGCTTTGGAAGAGGAAACCTTGGTTTGTCAAAGGAGCTGCTGGGCAGAATTCTGCATGTGGCTGTCATGAAAGGAACCCCTACATCAGCCATTATTTTTAAGTATTGCTGACTCCTGTGACCAGGAACCTCTATGTTGAAAAACCCCTGAGATGGCCAGTGCCCAGGTCAGCAGGGGATTTCTGTCAGGTACAAGGAATAAGAAATTTGCTTCCCAACCCTCTTCTAGACAGTATCTGACTGTCCACATGCCAATACTAGATTTCTACATGGCATCTAAGACTAATTTATAATCAGTTTCGTTGTGCACAAATAGTAAAATATTGTGCCCCTCATGGCATCCTAAAATTCAATGGTATTTGTCACAACAAAGGCCCTTTTCTTTGATTAAAAGGTGATTTTATATTTGACTGAAATGTAGATACTATAAAAATTTCACCAAGTGAAAGGCAGGAAAGGTCATGTGGGTAAGTTTTATAACTATGAGCATATCTAAAGCATATTTGTAGCCAACAACAACAAAAAAACCCCCAAACCAAACCCGAAAACTAGTATTATTCATGCATATTTAGAACCCCACCATAAAAAAACTTTACATACAAAGTGGCCTATGTAAAAAGTTCCCAGATGCGTTTACAAACAAAATACAAGGTCAAAAGCCAAAAGGAAAATGTAATGCATTCCCTTGCACAGTACATGCACATCCCTGGATTTTAAGATACACATCTTAACACTGGACATTTTTTTAAAGGTCAGAACATTTTTCAAACTGATTGATACGATATAGAAAGGCTGGAAAGATGCGTTTCAAAATATATTTGCTTAAATTGCAAGGGAGCCATTTCATATATTCCATTATAATTTCATAATTCATTTTCAGTCTTCTTTTTTTAAACTATTTAAAACAAAAATGACAGGTCTCTAAGCAGGAAAGGACTAAGAATAGAACAAATCAGAAATAGACAAGAAACAGGAATTAGTTTTCTTTCAAACTACTTCTGGAGCATGCAATATTTAGTAATAACAGTTTTTTTTCAAATGGCATTAACCAATATGTATATACATATACATTAACCAATCTTTATAAACAATAGATATGTTTACATCTATATCGTAAACAAACTATATACATCACACAGCACTTCTGAAAATAACTATTTAGACAAAGTATTTAGAACAGCAGTTGTTATAACATGGTTGCTCTATACCGTGGCTGAAAGTGTGCATGCAAATTCAGATATCATACATAAATCTTAAAATCAATGACAAAGAGGAGTTGTATTATATACAAAAATCTATTAATAGCATTTAAGACAATACCAGAATTTTGATAAAAGTGTATTAAGAAATGCTCTCTTTGTAGAACTCTGTGTTAAGTATTTTATAAAAAAAATAAGTCAGTTAAATAATACCATGATGCACATTGTACCATGTTTACTTAAGCTTTTTCACAAATAATATAAGAAGGGGCCCTCAACAAAATTCTTTCATTATGATAAAAAGGTAGATTTTTCAGTTCATGATCATTTAAGTGTATTTTTGAATATTACTTTCAGCAGGTACATCAGTAACCCAGTGTAGGTGAAGCACAAAGTATGGTTTGCTTCAACTGAATCAAAGACGCAGGAAGTTTTTTAGGTAGGAAAAATATATTTTCTTTGTAATATATATTTTCATTATATTACATCTTGTCTGTAAAATCTATATGAAGCAAACGTAAAGCAAAACAAACCAGCAGGGTGAACTGATGCCTCACTCTATGCCATGCCATATGTAAGGTGAAACAAATTATTTTTCAATTTTACCAGTCTCCTAAACTTTTGTTTCTGCTCTTGTGGGGTACTTCCAGTCAGACCTGTTCCAAAGTTCCCTCCGACACATCAACACACTCAGCATTTAGTCCAGGCAGAAATGAAACTGCTTTAAAAGCAATTAGTAACAGGCTTAGATGCATTTCAAACAATTCACCCCTATAAACTTCTGTCTTCAGAACATTAATCTGGGGAGAAAAATACGAAATAAGAGACAACCATATGTAATTCTGCATGACTTCCCGGCTGATGGCAGGGAGCTGGAACTAGATGATTTTTAAGGTCCCTTCCAACCTGAACCATTCTATGATTCTATGACTTTGGAACTACAGAGAGTAGATTTGGGATTTGAGCTTTTGCCTTATTGATGGTCACAGTCACTCTGAAATGCCCTTGCACCTCCCCTATTCCTTTTCACTACTTTTTTTTTCTCAAGAAGAAAACAACACAGAATGAGAGTGTATCGACCCATGGAAATGATGGACGTACAAAAGGTAAAATTGATGGATACAAAGAAATTAAAGAATTTGATTTCAAGAAAATTGCAAAGTACTTGAATGTGGACTGTGATTAACTGTTTTCTGAAATTTCTTCTTTTCCACTTATTTTTGAAGAACAGAGGAAGGTGAAGTTATTCCAAATGAGGCCTTGATTATTTTCTTTCTTTTTTAATTAATTGGTCAAGGTAGATGAATAGACGCTTGTTGCCATAGTTTACTTTTTAAAAATAAATACTTTCTTGTTCAGTTAGGAGCTTTACTAATATTTTGAGTAATCAGTAAAACAAAAATTCAGCAGAATTAGTCTTCATCTATATGGTAGACTTGTATTAGAGATTTTTGTATATCGTAGAGTGATACATATGATCAAACACCTTAGAGGCCACTTTGTCTACCGTGTGTGCTGTGCCTCCCAACCTGTAAGAAATTTTGGCAGAAGCTGTTTTAAAGAACAGTTATTCTCCTATGACACTGCACATCGCTGATGCTCGAAGGTATCACCAGGAAAGGGACAAAAAACCCCCCATCAAAACACTATGAGGAAGGATTGGGGATAACAAAGGCCTTCTATCCATGTATCTTCAGTATTTTTAAAATAACATATCAGTATCAAACAGAAATTTCACAATCATAGTAAATAAATATCCTCTGTCACCTATACCAATAAAGTAGCTGAAGTAGGCTTCACCAACTCATCTGGACCATGGCAAACCTCTCCTTTCCACACAGGCTTCATATCCACAACTCCCTCTCCCTGGGTCTTCAAAAAAGTTTCAGTATCTCCCCTCCTCTGACCACCATCTACACAGTTTTCTTTTTCCAGTTTCTTCCTCCAACCAGCCCGACTTCCTTCTTTCCATTCCTGGAGCTTGAAAAGTCTGGATTTTGCTGCCTCTCCACATGAGCTTGCCACTGTCTCTCAATTCTACTTCTGCACATTTAGTATCCAAAATCCGGGTCCTTCTCCAGCCCACCAGTCTCAGTTCCACCATGATCATAAAATCATAGAATGGTTTGGGTTGGAAGGGACCTTAAAGATCATCAAATTCCAAACACTTGCCCTGGGCAGGGACACCTCCCATTAGACCAGGTTGCTCAAAGCCTCATCCATCCTGGTCTTGAACCCCTCCAGGGATGGGGCAGCCACAACTACATGATCTCCATACCTGGCTGGGAGTTCCAGTCTTTTTGCCCAGATGACCACAGCCCAAGGGTTTGTCCATCTGTAACCCAAGGCCTGTTTCACACAGTGCATGACGTTGGCTTAGCTCTACTGAGGAAACAAGATGCAATACAGTACAAAAGCCAAACTCTGTTACATGAGGGAAAAAATTCATTGTACCTGTTTGAAATGCTACATGGTAGTGACTGCAGAAACAAAAAACCCCCCAAAAAACCATGAAGATGAAAAACCCTGAGAATATGGTAGAGAATGCGAAGATGGCAATTCAGCAAAACCTGGCCCCGTCTGGTCCAAGGAACAACAGAGGCTAATAACATCCAGCCTAATAAAGACACAAAAGAGATATGGAGAATTTGGGGTCCAAGTGATTAAAGTTTTACCAGTCATAAGAAACTGAAAATGGGCTCTGGTACTGCAATTATTGCCACTGGCCAGTACATCTAACTTTCATCTGTACCAACAACGGCTAAAAATCTTCAGAGAGTAAGCTTTGCTAAATTTCAGTCACGGACATTTTGTTTCAGCATTTTGCTGTTTCTCCTTCAGCATTTCATAAAACAATCATTGTACAGAATACGCATCATTCACGATCCTTGAGGAAATGGAATAGTTTGCTTCCACTATTTCAGAAGCAAAAATAATAGTATGAATTTGAAAATCAACTAATTGAAGCTAACATTTAAAAATAAGAATCAAATTTTCATAAGAAAATGCTTCTAAAAAAGGCTCATTGGGAACCTCCTCAGGGTGTAAAACACCAGATGGCGGGAAAACCCAGACTTCTTAGTGGTGCACACTAAGGACTTTTTTTTCAACATGAAGAATCTTTTATAAGGTGAGGAGGGACAAACAACAGAACAAGCTGCTCAGTGAGGTTCCAATGACTCCATCCTCAGAGATACTCAAAACCCAACTGGACGCCACCCTGAGTAACAGGCTCTGTCTGACCTTGGTCTGAGTAAGGGCACTGGGGACCAGACCAGTTCTAGAGGTCTCTTCCAATCTCAGCCATTCGGTGACTCTGCTTTTAATAAAACCAGAAACAGTTTAGACAAGCCTTTCAGAATTAAAGAAAATTAAAGTCCTGCAGTTTACTTATTGTTCTTTAATGTGAAAAACTAAGATTACCACTGGAGTTTTAAAAGCTTGCTGGTTTTCTTATCTCTTTTTCACAGCAAGTGTTATTAAAAGAACTGTCAGTAGGTACCAAGCAGACGATAGGCTGTTTTTATGTAAATTTAAACAATTTTTACTAAGACTGGTTACAAAGTAACACTATTTTTTTTCTTTTCATCTGCTCTGCATTTTAAGATATTAAACTAATTCTTTCCCACTTTTTACATACCAATGCTTGCACAATCTCTCCAAAATGCAGAAAAACTTCAATTAAATACTATGGGATTGATTCACATCACACAATTGGACTACTAAAACCAGAACTATTGATTTTACTCATGTTAACCTAAAATCTTAACAGACGTTACATTTGCTTTCAAAAAAGAACGTTTTCAGTATTTTTTCCCCAAGTGCTTTTCTTAACATCCCTCCACAGACTCATACGTTTGGCAGTTACAAATAGTCTTCATCAAGCCAGAAAAATCTAAAAGTTGCTCTCTTTTCCTGTGATTTATTACAAAATGGTCTTCAATCCTGAAGCAAACAGCTTTATAAATAAGGTTATCCCCGCCACAATTTCTCACGCTGTTACTGAATCCTGTCCGTTATTTTTTCTGAACATCTTCAAAAATCAACTATTCTTTTTCAGCACTGATTTTTTGTCACATTTTGTACCATCCTCAAGGAACTTCATCTTTCTTCTCAATTTCTGAATCAAACGATAATGCAAAACATACACTTTCAGGAAGTTATGTCCACAATACTTTCTAGACTGGATTCCTTCCAGTCTCCATGTGAAATGTCAGAGTTTTATTCATTACTTCAATGTTTACAGAATTTGAAACCTGATTTTTCCTCTATTTGTTACTCAATTACATTCCTCTCTGCCTCATTTTCTTTTCTCAGTTTCCTTCTTGAGCAGCATTTCCATATTTTCACCTTTTTCTCAAAATACTTCAAAAAATACAATGAACTTAAAAAACCTAAATGTCTCAAAACCAGTTGACGTATCAAACAAAAATTGCTCTGGACTTGCATAGATTCTTGCTGATTAAACCAGCTACATATTCTGTTGTACCTACTTAATGTCTAGCTCAGTAAGCATTTATAACAAAACACACTTCCAGAAAATTCTTCCACACACCTCCCCAACGAGTCCAAGTTTCTATATACAAGTTAAAGAACACCCAATTCCGTACTGCAAAAATGGCCCTACAAAGGAAACATCAGTCCAATTCACAATTTCAATGGATTTCACGATTTCATAAAGACAGAGTTTAAAGATTATTATTTTTTTTTTTTTAAATTATTTTAATTGCCTTTCACCAGGCATTAAGCACAAGCCTGTGCTCCCACTTGGTTGTGCTAATGAGCACGCTGTGGGTTAGATGCAGAAATCCAGGCAGGACTCTCATCCATTGGCTTTTACGTTCGATTCACCTGGATCACAAAGCAGAGATATGAATACTTCAATAAACAGCCCATATCCCAGCGTCCAAAGAGATTTCCATTTTGAGGCCTGGGAAGGCTTAATACAGGCACAAGAATAGAACAGAAGATTTAACTCCTCTCCTCTATTTCCCTCCGTAGCAACATCAGCACCAGGTATAATTTGTCTCCGACTTTTAGTAACAAGAACACTTTAGAAAACTCTTCAAATTTATGAGATTTTTAAACCCAAGGATAAACCTTGGCTGCAGTTTACACTGAAGCGCGCACTTTTATTCGTAACAATATTTTCTTACCAAATTATAATCAAGTTTCTGCTATGCAATTTTGGTGCCGCTATTGCTAACTTTTATTGCTGTATTAAATTGTCAGCAAACAGCTAAAGGCTGCCAGAACAATTTCATCGCATCTATTTCATTTTTAATAGCCTTTTGTAAGAAACAGCTCTGAAATTATTGTTTACATATTACGGTCAAATAAACGTCAACAAATTCTATCGTTTGGGTTACTGCCATCAGGATTTTTACAATTCTTTTGGCTTTTATTAACCAGTATTTTTTTTAGAATTTACTAAGTTAGCTATCAGTCCACTGCTATCATTGAATTATACTTGTATTTACTTCTGTCTACTCAAGCTAAAACTGGGTGATACTTCAACTTCTAAGCATCGGTGCTGTATTCACCTTTGGCTCTCACTACCCTTTTAACTTCCTCTCAAAACCACAAACAACTCCTCAAAAGGTCTCATAAAATCCTGAAGGTGCTACCAGATGCCACACAGTTTTCCTAAGAAACATCCTACCCTTAAATCCCAATTGTACACATCAGCTCTCAGGAAAAATAGGGAGTTAGCTGTCTGTGTTCACTTTTAGCTACAAATATTTAAATTATGTATGTGATTTTGGTTCTAAATTTCAATTGAACGAACTGAGGTTTCTCTGCCAGGAATTTAAGATTATTCTGATTTTGTCACAGCCAGCACGTCTTCTTGGCCAACCAATAATGTGACAACAAACATGTTCCAACATATATTTCTTTTCTCTCAAGTTACTGTACAACTGAAACTCTATGTTTACTTCCAGTGACTCCAAACTACAATATTTTATTCATATTTAGATGCCCCCTCAGGGAAACATAATGACTTACCATGACAACAACCATCATCCACCACATTAAAAATAGAAGGGAGAGGGATAAAATAAATGAGGTGCCAAAAAAACTTCATACATCTTTAAGAAAACAAAAGCAAAAGCTGTGTTTTTCAAAGATAAAATTGTATACTGTGCTAGGAACAGGCGAGGCTTTTCATCAGTTCTCAAACAGGAAATCGAAAGCTGCCAAAGGATGCATGAACCACACTTTAGACAAGTAATTTTTCTGCCTAACCGTTCTTACATGCATCACTTTAGATGCAGACAAGCTCCTGTATGACATCAATGGGCAGCAGCTTTCTGTTTTCTCACTCCATAAAAATTTATCCTTTGCCAAGTGACAAGTGCTGACCTTTCGATGTACTGTGTCTGCTCGTGCTTTGCTCCCTTCTACAATCATTTCTAGTAATATACATCAAAAATGACAAGCAGAGATAGTGTACTACGTGTGCTGTGCTGTATAAGGTCTCTGTGACTGCTAATTAGAAAGGATGCTTTACTGAATTATCGCACTTGGTATGCAATTACTGAAAAGCAACAACATAAATTAACTTTAAAGAACAAGGTGCTCAGCATTGATGCTGGAGATACATTTCCCTTCCCCTAAAACCAGTAAAATCCATTGTCAGAAATAACGTACATCCAGCATGGCTTTGTTTTTGTCTTTAAAAGAGAATAGAGATTTCTGTAATGGAATTCAAATGCTTGGCCACCCTTCCTCTACTTTCCTAACCTAACTTTTGTTTCTTTTTAATAAGAAAAGGGAAAGTCAGCAAAACAAAATGTCACTATTAAATCATTTCACAGCATTTTGTGTCAGAAATGTAATGGAAAATGTGCACATCACGGGAAAGGTTACTGTTCTTCCAGAACATCTTTTCACTTGGTTCAGGGCTCATCCCTCTACATAACCGTGCAGGCTCTACTGATGGTCGTTCTCCCTGGGCTTAATTTGGCAGTTGAAGGATTGTGGCATTTTCAGGAAACCACAGTGCAGTGATTTTTAGCGGTTATCCGGCTGAAAGTGATGCTATGATTTAGAATAATTACTCTGTTTATGTGCAATGGTAAAAGTCAGTTACTACACCCTATTCCAATGTCAGCTTATACTTTACTGCGTATTTCCCGAATATGGCATCACATCAGATCTCAAAGTTAGAATTAGAAGGATTTATTGATTTATTGTTCCTGTTCCTCAACAGTAAGTACACATGCAATACAATAGCATTACTATACTTAGTTTAATTGACAATTTGGGGTGGGGAGGAATGAATGAAACAAAAAAGAATAATCAGTTCAGCCAGAAATGCAAATTAATCTAAGCTTGACCTTTGCATTGTTACAACCAGTTATATGAAAAAGGGAACAGACACATAATAGTCTCCGCTAAAAGCTTTTAGTTAATTCCTGAAGAAAATATAAGCATTTTTTTTCTTGCATATCCTTTCCACAGCCTGCCTTCTAAAAACTAAGCGAAGTTATCAGGCTTTCCTCAAGATGAAGTCAGAGATAGGCTTAAAAATTTAAGCTGTAAACCTTATTCAAGGCAGCAT
Source organism: Arenaria interpres (assembly GCA_013399435.1). Taxonomy (NCBI): domain Eukaryota; kingdom Metazoa; phylum Chordata; class Aves; order Charadriiformes; family Scolopacidae; genus Arenaria; species Arenaria interpres. The sequence goes on along the minus strand of VXAK01017289.1, from coordinate 1,524 downwards.
GGCAAAATTCTTAAATTGCATTTTTCTCATGAAAATGAGAAACCTATAATTCTATTTCACATATGAATATGAAAAGCATGTAAGTCTATTTTACAAATTCCTACAATTCACCTACAGAAAACTTACTTTAGATTATTCAATGTGTAATTTCAATGGCCACACCAATAGGGAACTAGAGCAATACAAGTGACCGTAGACAAAAATCAAAATTATGCTGAAATACAGGACCGACAAGNAATAGGGAACTAGAGCAATACAAGGGACCGTAGACAAAATGAAAAATCTAGTGGACATCAAAATTATGCTGAAATATAGGACCGACAAATAAAACCTACAACTCTATACCTTTCCCCAAAAAACAAAGAAATTCTGTAAAAAGATTAACATTAACTGGGGTTGTTCAGCCTGGGGAAAAGGAAGCTGAGGGGAGACCTTCTCGCTCTCTACAACTCCCTGAAAGGAGGGTGTAGCAAGGTGGAGGTCGGTCTCCCAAGTAACAGCTGGTAGGACAAGAGGAAAAAGCCTCAAGTTGTGCCAGGGAAGGTTTAGGATGGATATTAGGGAAAAATTTTTCACTGAAAGAGTTGCGAAACATTGGAAGAGGCTGTCCGTGGAAGTGCTTGAGTCACCATCCCTGGAGGTATCTAAAAGCCGGGCAGACATGGTGCTGAGGGACATGGGTTAGTGGTGGACTTGGCAGCGTTAGGTTGATGGCTGGACTAGATGATTTTAAGGGTCCCTTCCAAGTTAGATGATTTTATGACTTGATGATTCTATTTATATGTTATTATATGCAAATTATTTCAGCTACATCAAAACAAAGTTCAATAATAAAACAAAATTTCTCCTTTAACATACACTACAAAAAAAAGCCCTCTTTATTGACCATATCATAACCCTGGAAAAGGCATGACGATAATAGCTTTTTTTCTGATTTTTCACTATTTATGTTTTTAAGTATGTTCTTCAGTAAGTAGCTCTGAAATATTTGGGGCTACAGAATTATTAATGTACAAAGAACAATATCCCATATACATGTAGAATATCTACAGCCTTTGGGGTAATAATAATACCCTATGAAAAATTCTTAATTTAGACCCAAATTAGCAACCAATTGCATGCAGATTTGGTCCATTGATTTATTAATCAAAACTTGTGCTATATGCCATTTTAATCATGCGCAGAATAACTATGGCCAGTGCTGAGACAAGCGACTTAAAATCCTTAAGCACCCTGTATCTCAAACCACTTTTCATATATGGCTTTCTTTGGTAATGCAAAACATACTCTAACATCACTCCAAGATAAAATTTGTTCTGAATAGTGTAGATGAAGTTTTGCACCCAAACCTCAGGCCTCCTACTATCAAACCCCCACAGAGATGAACTACCTACACATCAAAGACTTGTAAAAGTAGTGGGCAGTAGTAACAAAGGGAGAAAAAAAAATACGTAACAGTAAGAATCATTATTTGCATATTAAGATTTCGTACACAAATAGTCCATAATTCACAGATTTGACAGA